>JZKD02S0224892.1:219168-238158 GCA_000966675.3 Picea glauca
TTTATGTCAACATATGTGATGGGTGCATTTGATGAAGTCTAAATGAAGCCCTGGAGGTGTGGTTATGGGACCCGAAGTTGGTTGAGAAATATGGACATGAAGGAAAGTGTAAATGCAGGTAAGATACTCATGGATGGATAGTCCTCGTCATGTTGTTTCTGGTGATAGGTGGTACACCACATGGTTCCTCACGATTGAAGAGTTATGGATTAGTGAAGTTTAATTGGAAGCCCCAAAGAATGGTTAAGAAGCCCCTAGTTGGTTACAAGTCTTGGTCAAAGGGTAAAGTGGTTGTAACAAGAAATCCCTAAATTAAGGAAAGAAGTTAGCTTGGAAAAGTATAAATACACCACAAGAAGTTATTCACAATTAGACACACAATTTCAATGATTATATATCTTTCAAATGTTTTCTTTGTTAAATATTTTCATGGTATATCTAAGATAGTGAATTTTGAAGAAGTGAAGTCTAAGGTAGTTAAGGGAAGTCAAATAAAATCTAACTTTCTGAGGTTATTTACGAGTTGCAACAAGAAGGGAGCGGACATACGAAGTTGCATAAAGAAGGGCATAGACATCCATAGTTGCAACAAGAAGGGTGCGGACCTCTAGAGTTGCAGCAAGAAGGGTGCGAACATATGGAGTTGCAACAAGAAGGACGTGAACATCTGGAGTTGTAGCAAGAAGGGCGCAGACATCTAGGTTTTCATCAAGGACAGGTCATGGATCTATGAAAAACTCTTGAATAAGATGCCATCTCTTATTTGATGAAGATGATTTGTACAGGTTGGTTTGTTGGTTTGTGATGATATGATTTAGGTCCTCTTCATGAGTAAAGGTATATATTTTATGTGTTTGTTTGAAGCTTGTATCTTGGATGGTATGGCACATGCTTAAGGCATGTCTTGGAGGCCCTTTTCATACATGATACATGGTTGCATATGGTTCAGGTGATATTGATACATGCTTGAGACATACTCTTGGTACTTGGTATATTGATGTTATGGTTCATTGTTAGAGGCACATCTTTGTGATATTGGCATATACTTGAGGTTTATCTCATAGTACATGGCATGATTGAGAGTGATATGGTATATGGTTGAGACACTTGTTATGGTACGTTGTTGGTACATGGTATGGTACAAGTGTTGATGTACATGGTTGATGTGCATGGTTGGTGGATGGTATGGTACATGGTATGGTACAAGTGTTGATGTACATAGTTGATATACATGGTTGATGTACATGGTAGATGCATGGTTTGGTATAGGATTGGTACATGGTTAATGGTATGTTGGCGATCTTGGTACATGCTTGGTAGAGGCATATGTTGGTGATGTTGGACATATAGTTAAGAGGTTTCCTTGGTATATGATCCATCTGAGAGGATCTAGTTTCATTGATGTTGAGCATCATTGACAATGATAGATTGGACAGGTTGATTAGTGATAGGTTGGACAGGTTGGATACAGTGATAGGTTGACAGTGGTGGTGTTTTTTGTAGTCACAGTTTGGTCTACACTTATATTCTAGGGCGACAAGAAGGGGCAAGGAAAGGGGGTTATATCCTCCTTCCGGTTGGTGCCGGAGAATCAGGTAGTTGGAGATTCCATCAGGTTGGAGCCTAAGAATCAGGTGGTTGTATCCTCCTTCTGGTTGGAGCCAAATAATTCAGGGAGTTGTATCTTCCTTCAGGTTGGAGCCTGTAAATAGGAGGTTGGAGCCTCCTTCTAGGTGCAGCTGGAGAATTTGGATTC
This sequence comes from Picea glauca, assembly GCA_000966675.3. Taxonomy (NCBI): domain Eukaryota; kingdom Viridiplantae; phylum Streptophyta; class Pinopsida; order Pinales; family Pinaceae; genus Picea; species Picea glauca. The sequence continues at coordinate 220,925 of JZKD02S0224892.1, forward strand.
TCTGGTTTTCTCCCATTTGGGTTTCCTCATAAATACTAGTGTACTGTGTGTTTTATGTGATGTTGATTATGATTATATGCTTATGATATATTGAATGCAATCATAGGTGATACATTGATGATAAGTTGTTGAATACTATTAATAAAGTTGAAGAATATATATTGTGGTTAAAAGTGGTAAAAGTGTTCATACCGATTCACCCCCCCTCTCAATATTCCAATAGGTCAAGATTATACAGTTGGCTAAAGAATCAATTAATTGCATAGGGAAGTGCAGGGCTATAGTGCAGGTAATGAAAGGTTGGCAAAGGAATCAGGGAGAGGAGATAAAGATTAGTATTCAGATGCTATGTATTTTGAATGGGTTGCAAAGGAGAATCAATAGATATTCTCACATGAACATGAATCTAGTACGTGAAGAATGTCATTTGCATGCATAAGGAGTTAAGGACTCCATAGTCTTGAAGGTAGAGATGTAGTGAAGGTGGAAAAGCTTGTTGCAAGAGAAATGAGAGGGTCTCATGAGGTGAGGTGTGACTCATGGAATGGATGAGTCATGTGCAAGTATAGGAATGCAAGAAGAAGGAATTGTTAGTTGTGGCTTAGCTACTTGTATCTAAAAGTACCCAAAGCAAGAAATCCATTTTTATTATTAGAGTGTGTAGTGAAAGCCTAGTATAGGTGAAAATAAGAAGGAATTGTTATATGTGGCTTATATACTTGTATATAAAAGTACCCAAAGAAAGAAAGCAATTTATGTTATCAGATTGCGCAGTGAAAACCTGGTATAGGTGAAAAGAAGGATGGAATAATGAAGGTTTGATTTCATTTCTAAGTAACACTAGAAAATATAGCATTCCATTGGAAGCAATTTAGTCTTGAGCAGATGAATAGTGATTCACAAGAAATTGATATGGCATAATTGTAGAATAAGAGTAATATGTGGTTATATATGTCCATGCAATAATGATATTGTGATATTTGGATATGCCTAATAATGGATTGTGTATCCAAGGAAATTGCTATAACTTGACTAGAGGGGTGGATGATGTTGTTGCGTATGAAAAAACTATTCGTATGAAGAAAAAAATGAGGATGGTAATATATTGATAAAGAAGTCAATAAAAGGGAGCCTGCAAGTTGCCAAAACAATATTAGTTGGTCAAGTAGCATCAAGTAAATTCATAACAACCATATAGATATGAATTTGGGGTTGTTAGGATGCATAAATGTTGAAGGGAATTGAGGTAAGAATTCCCTCAATCAAATTTTCAATATTTGAAATTGATAAAAAAATTAAAAAAAACACCTTGAGTACTCACATGCCAAGTTATGATTGAATGCATTTATGATAAATTTAATTGCATATTTTGTTATGTTGGTTAGGATATCATAACCAAGTTAAGCCAGGATAAATTAATCCTATTGTAGCAATGGATTTCATTAGAGATGGTAATGTGTGAGGCCATGATGTGTGATGCAAGAGCATTGTCAACAAAGCCACATGGGATTACAGCACAACTCCTAGCGCACCTTTTGAGTAAAATTTTGAATTTTGAAAGATGTTGTATCTCAGAGAACTTTTGAGTAAATGATGAATCAGAGAAGTTAATGGTCGGAGGTTGAACGATCGTATCAAACTAGAAGATATCAGATCATCTTTGAGTTATTTTGATTTTGGCGTAGATTTGAACATTCTCAAATTGTCTGTGACAAAAATTTATTATAATAGGACAAAGTAGCTGTAATATTTTATTTCGATCAGATAGGTAGTTGGAGGGAACCCTATAGGACCTCTTGTATAAGTAGATGCATTGTATGCCTAAAAAAGGCTGCTGCATATTAGTAGGAGATAGTTGTTACTGAATGTAAGTTTTCTCTATCATAGTTGTATCCATTTACATTTGAGTGAATATAACAGAGGGATATTGACCCAATGCAGGGTGTTGCTACTGTTTACAGTTTCCCTGTTCGTTTATGTTTCCATGAATGAATGATTTATGTTATTGAGTATATGAAACTTCAAAGTATTTGGATAAGTTTCAATTACTTCTTTTTGTTGAGTTCATGCAAGGTGTTCATATAGTCTACAAGGAGTGCATTGATAGAATCTGTTTCGACTCAAAAGCTCAGAAGAGATAGCGTGAAACTTCCATTTGCAAGGAGTGCAAAGGGACTGTTGCAAGGTGTGCAAAGTTGCCCGCAATAAGCTAAGTCTTGTGTAAGAATCTGTTGCAAGGAGTGCATAGGTTCAAAGTTAGGCTAAGTGTCAAAGTATCCCTATGAGGAATCAAAGGGTTCGAGAAATAAAGATCAAGGGAGATAGTGGGGAGAAATATTTAAAGGGAGTGAAGCTCTGTAGGTTTCACGAGTTACCGATCAAGACCTGTACAGAAGGGAGTGAGATTGTTCTAGATCATTGGATCTTTAAAAAGTGCACGAGATTTAAGTATCTGTGTGCACATAGGAGAGAGGATTCACCGAAGTCCAGAAGAGGCTAGGGATTGTCCATCATCTAGAGGGATAGGTGGCGTAAGATCTACAACTTTGGGTGAAAACACTCTGGGAGAAAGCGAGTGTGCAAGAGTTGAAAATCCTGAAGCCCGAAGAGCCGAAGTGAGTCACAACCATCGATTTGTGAGAGACATGAGTCGACTTCAGGTAAAATCACTACAGGAGAAAGTGAGTGCGGAGTAATTGAAACTCCCGAAGCCTGAAGAGACAAAGTGAGTTACACCCATTGATCTGTGAGAGACACGCATCGACAGATCATTGACTTTGGGTAAAAGAACTTCGGGAGAAAGTGAGTGTGAAATAATTGAAACTCCCAAAGCCTAAATAACTGAAGTGAATCACAGTCGTCAGATTTATAAGGACACACTGCAGAGATCCTTGGATTTCAGGTGAAAACACTCCAGGAAAAAGCGATTGTGTAGGAGTTGAAACTATTGAAGCTTGAATAGCTGAAGTGAATCACAGTTTCCGATCTGTGAGAGACAAGCATCAATATATCTTCGACTTCAAGTGAAAGCACTCTAGGAGAAAGAGAAGGTGAAGATTTTGAAACTCCCATAGCCCGAATAGCCGAAGTGGTTTGTGGATGTTGATCCGTGAATGGAGATCGATGATGGGGAATCATTGCGGAGCACATAGGTGAAATTAGTGGATGTGCTAGTTCACGACCCACAATTCACCAACATCATTGATCTCGTGGGGGTGGGGGATCAACGACAATGATTAGACCGAGTTGGGTGAATACTTTTCTGATTGCGGAGATCGAGCCCTCCGATGAAGAGAGAGCACGTTGGTGACCCGCAATTACTGTGGACAGTTGATCTAGTATCGGTTAAAATATCCAAATTTGCAAAGCACCAAGAGGTTAAGCCCCGAGTCACAGCCCGAGGTCCCATGCAAAGGAGGGCTAGAGAAAGGAGTTAGCTCCTGTCGATGTTGATATTTGAAAAGGCACTAAGAAAATAGGGCTTGTGGGTACCATATGACCTACACCTCGAGTGATAACAGGGCCTGTGTTTCATTTAGTTTGAGACCAGTAAGGTCTCAAGGAGTTAATCCATCTTGAGAATATTTTATGATCTTTTCCCGGGAGGTCGCGTAGCCCTAAAGGGGAAAAGGGGGGTCTACACCAAGTGGTATCAGAGCCTAATTTTATTTCAGGTAGACAAGAGGTGTACTCTATGTGTGAGAACCAATTAGCATAATGCCATCGAGGAGACGCGTGGAGCCATCTGTATCCAATCGCGTTGTGGAAATGGAAATGAAAGAACTATGTGCAATGTTGGAGATGATGGAAGCAACACAGAGGAGAGAACCTGATGCTAGAGACATCAGTGAGCCAGAAAGTGAAGAGACAGAGGTTGAAGAAGCTGCAGCGGGAGATGCTACTGAAGAACACTTACTGAAAGATGTTGTGAAGATGGGAGCTAGAGAGAAAATAGACATCCCAATGTATGAAGGAAATCTAGATGTTGAAGAGTTGTTGGACTGGATAAGGTCCATGGACAAGTATTTCGATTATGAAGATGTCGATGAGGAGAATAATGTGAGACATGTTGTCACCAGGTTGAAAGGACATGCAACACTATGGTGGGGTGAACTATAGGCTGACAGATGAAGCAAAGGTACGCAAAAGATTAAGAGTTTGGATAGAATGGTAGCCAAGCTAAAGGCTAAGTTCATGCCCAAGGATTATCAGATAAATATGTTTAGGAAGATGCAGAACCTAAGATAGAAAGGAATGACAATGAAAGAGTACACAAAATAGTTTTACAAGTTGAACATCAAGACTGGACAGAGGGAGAGAGATGAAGAGAAAGTTTCTAGGTACATAAATGGCCTAAGATATGAGGTCTAGGATGAAATCATCATGATGTCGGTGAGAACAGTAGAGGAGGAATATCAATATGCATTGAAAGAAGAGGAGAATTTGGCCAAAAAACAAATCCAACGTGGCAGAGGTAGAATATCGAACAGAGGTAAAGGAGTTGCCCATGATAAGGAATAGAATCCCAAGGGTGAGGATGAAAAAACCCACAATCACTCAAAAAGAGGAGGAAGCTCTAGAGGGAGACAACATGGTGGAAGAAATTATTTTTCCACAGGAAGAGGAAGAATCAAAGGAGGATAAATAATATGTTATACCTGTGGAAAACCAGGACACAAGTCTTGGGAATGTCCCGAGAAAAAGAAAGGAGGAGGTGAAGCTCACATTTCAGAAGCACAACAAAGGAATGTTGAAGAAAAAGGTGTAGAGGATGGAAAATCTCTGATGTTGAGGAAGGTTCTCTTGAAGCCAGAACCATAAGTTGAAAAACCAGTGTAGAGGAACAATTTTCTTAGGAAAACTTGCAAGACTAAAGACAGAGTATGCAAGGTGATAATTGACAGTGGGAGCACTTACAATCTAGTATCCACAAAGATGGTGGAAAAATTGAAGCTGGAGATAACTACACATACAAATCCATATAAGGTCTCATGGTTGCAAAAAGGACACCGGGTAATGGTAACTAAACAATGCCTTGTTGAATTTAAAATAAGTGGTTATAGAGATGCGATCCCGTGTGATGTAATTCCCATGGATGTATGTCATGTTTTGTTGGGAATACCATGGCAGTTTGACATGAATGTCATTCACGATGGGAGAAGGGACACTTAAACTTTGGAAAAGAATGGTAGAACACACATGTTGATGCCAATAGAAGAGAAGAAAGTAAAGGAAGAAGCCAACACAAGCATACTTCTCATGAGTGGGAAGGAACTCCCAAGTGAAGTCAAGAAGGAACAGGAGATGCAGTTTGTTGTGGTGAGGAAACTGAGAGTTGTCCTTACAAGTACTTCTATGTATGATTTTCCTGAGGAAGTTCAGGAGATGTTGGAGAATTTTTCTAACATAGTAGTGGATGAGTTGCCTAACTCACTACCACCCATCAGAAGTATTATCCATCATATTGACTTGATACTAAGAGCAAGTCTACTGAAAAAAGAAACATATAGATTGACACCTCAAGAGAATGAGGAGGTAAAGAAACAAGTCCAAGAATTATTAGACAAGGTTTTGGTCAAAGAAAGATTGAGTCCATGCGTAGTATCAACTGTGTTGAATCCAAAGAAGGATGGAGGATGGAGAATGTGTATAGACTCAAGAGCCATAAACAATATCACCATCAGGTACAAACTTCCTTTGCCAAGAATGGGTGACTTAATGGATTTCTTAGGTGGAGATTTTTTTTTTTCAAAGATAGATTTGAAAAGTGGATATAACCAGATAATAATGAGAGAAGGTGATGAGTGGAAAACAACCTTTAAGACAAATGTGGGGTTATATGAATGGCTTGTTATGCCATTTGGCTTAACAAATGCCCCAAGTACTTTTATGAGACTGATGAATGAAGTATTGAAGGATTTCATTGGTAAGTTTGTGATTATATATCTAGATGATATATTGGTCTTTAGTAAAACTGAAGAAGAGCATTTGAGACATCTGACAATAGTGGCAAGGAGACTATAGCAAGAGAAGTTGTTGATAAATCTGAAGAAGTCCTCTTTTATGAAGACATAACTCATTTACTTTGGTTTTGTGATCTCTTAAAATGAATTGAATATCGATCCTGAGAATGTCAAAGCAAGGCCATCACCAAGGAGTATTTTTGAATTGAGAAGCTTCCATGGATTAGCAAGTTTCTATAGGAATTTCATTAGAAATTTCAGTGGAATTTGTGCACCAATGATGGATACAGTGAAGAAGAGACACAAGTCTTTTAAATGGATAGAAGAAGCTGAGAAAAGTTTCAATATATTGAAGGAGAAAATAACAGAACGACCAATTTTGGTCTTGCCAAATTTCGGGAAGACATTTCAAGTAAGATGTGATGTGAGTGGAGTTGCAATTGGAGTAGTTTTGAGCCAAGATAATAGGCCTGTTGCATATTTCAGTGAGAAGTTGAATGAGACTAAGGGAAGTTACTCCACATATGATAAATAATTTTATGCCATAATTCAAGCCTTGAATAAATGGAGGCACTACCTTATTCCAAAAGAATTTTTCTTGTATAGCGATAACCAAGCTTTACAATTCATAACCAGATAGGAGAAGTTAAACCAGCGACATGCTAAGTGGATAGAGTTTATGAAAAATTTCACTTTTGTCATTATCCATAGTTTTGGTAATGATAACAATGTTGTTGATGCATTGAGCAGGAGATGTCTAATTCGACAGGAATTTCAGGTCAAGACCTTAGGGTTTGAACACCTTAAGGGGATGTATTGTAATGATCTAGATTTCAAAGAAGGATATGAAGCATGTGAAAATCCTGTGCTCAGAGACAGGAGTCAGTGGAAATAATATATGATTCAAGATGGATTGATGTTCAAAGGTTGTCAATTGTGCATACCAAATTGTTCAATGAGAGAAAATATGCTGAAGGAAAAACATAGTGGAGGCCTAGTAGGACATTTCGGTCATGACAAGACGTTTGCACAATTGAAAAATTCATACTATTGGCCAGGTATGAGAGTAGAGGTGAAAATTTTTGTAAACAAATGTAAGATTTTCTAGTATGTAAAAGGGAAGAAACAAAACACTGGATTGTATTAGCCACTTCCTATTCCAGATAGGCCTTGGGATGCAATAAGCATGGATTTTATGTTGGAATTTCCATGGACACAAAGAGGAAGTGATTCCATATTTGTGGTAGTTGATAGATTTTCGAAGATGGTACACTTTATCCCATGCCAAAAGACAAATGATGCAACACACATTGAAAATTTATTTTTCAAGGAAGTTGTGAGACTTCATGGGTTTCCCAGAAGCATTGTCTCGAACAAAGACACTAAATTTGTTGGTCATTTTTGGAGAAAATTATGGAAGAAGATGGGATGGAGCTGTATTTTAGTTCAACATATCACCCTCAGATAGATGGACAAACAAAGGTGGTAAATCAGAGCTTGGGAAATTTGTTGAGAATTTTGGTCACTGAACATCATAGCCAGTGGGATCAAATTCTGTCACAAGCAGAGTTTGCATAAAATGCCTCACCAAACAAAAGTACAGGAAAAATTCCATTCCAGATAGTGTATGGGATGATGCCAAGAGGATTGTTGGAACACATACAATTCTAAACTTTTGAGCTCTATACTTTTCACCTCATGAAAATATAATTTTTACCCAAAGAAAACAGAAACTTAGAAAATGAATTTTGAATTTTAAATCAAATTTATTTCTAGTTAATTAATAATAAGGCGTGAAAGATATCCGTTGTTGATGAGTTTTCCCTATTGATTGAATGACCCTAATGCCTTTGGAGTTTTGGATCCGCCTGAATTTTAAAGAGGTAAATATCTAATGGTTACTTCAGAACTTCGCGCTTTGTATGTTTCAGTGAGTCTTAAACAATCAAAACTCTAAAAATTTGAAGCTCGAAGGTATCTTCTTGTTACTTTTCCTAAGCCTTTTAAAATCACAAGTCGTAGGACACGTGCACCTTTCGAGTCTTTCCTGAGTTGACACATGGTGCCCGTTTTTTACTTTTTCATTGATGTATTCACATGATTCCAAGTAACAAATGGCACCTCTCTTTTCTCGACATGTCATCTAGAGTGACATCATCTATACCACGTCACTATGGGTGATGATCCTTCAGGAGTTTAACAAAGAACGAATTCAAGAATCACCAAAGTATCAAAATGTTGAAGTATTAAATGTTTAAATAACTAAGTTAATAATGATAAAGAGATAATTAATGACTCTGCGGTTTAGATTTCATACATTTTCCCTGTATAATATTCTAAAATCCCTTAAGTCAGAACTTCCAAAATACATAAAATCAAATGCAATTAGTTAAGACTTAAATCAATTATTTTCTTCGCGGTTTGGGTTTCGGGAAGTTCCTCTTGAGATACATTAGAAGTCCCCGAAGTATGAACTCCCAAAACACTTGAAGTTAACACACCATCTTAAACATGATTAATTAAGGTTTTACAAGAGATTATTCAGAAATTAATCTTTTCGTGGATTCGGGATTCGGGAGGTTCCCACTCTATCACATCTAATACTCTTGAACGCAAACCATCGAAGTATTGATGAAATTTATGACTAATTAAGGATAATGATTCAAACACGGATTGCAGATCACCAGGTAGACATTTCCATTAACGTTAATAAACTTTTCGTCAGTGGAGCTATATGAAAATCAATGAATCTATTTTGAATAAAACCACTTCAATTTGAATTCATTTTCACCTTCTGCAATTAGCAAGTTTTATCTGTTTGAAAGACTCACGGATTTTCTCTGCAACAGGTAACTTCACTCCGTCTCCTTAGAAATTATGGCACCATGGAAAATGGAAAAAATTACTGAGGTGATGGGTGAAGATTCAAACCCAAATGTAGATGTTATGTTGGACACCGCACTGTGAGCCACAGACACCGTAAAAAATTTGACACAGGTTTTTGAGATTCTGGAACGTGAAATCATCAACTGCCCGGAGGAATCTGCCAAAATAGAGAACGACACTTATAGAACTAAACTTAGACACATAGCACTGTCTGATCTACACAAGATAGTGACACAGCTAAGGTTCATGCCTTATAAAAACATGATAAGTTGGGCCTTGGAGCACGTTGACATCCAGACCAGGAGCATCATCAACCATCAGAAGGTTGTTGTCCGCTCTTTCTGACTGGAACATATGAAATTAATGTATAAACTCTCCCCTAATCCTATATATACATACAATGTTGCATTTATTATGGAGTTCGAGCAAAAGGAATGCATCCAATACGACAGAAATTGTCACGATATAATCAAGTCTTGGTGGGGGCATCCGGAGAGATTCAGAACCGACACTCATGGTATATATGCCACATCGTCTTTGGATGCACAGATGGTGTATGTAGCCATGATGCTATGTCTGTTGTTCGGTAAGAATATCCCTACAAATTTCTTGGTGGAATGGGTATCCATTATGCACGAGGTGGCAGAGGGTTTCACTTTCAATTGGGCCAAAATGTTGTCCGATAACTTGGCTAAGGGGATTGTCGAATATAAAACAATGAAATCAAAAGGAATACCCACCTGCTTTTACATGTCAGCCTATATCATGGAGGCCATCTGTTTCATGAAACCTTTTCCATTGATGAATTGGAGCTGGACCCTGGCCAGTGTCGATCCCATTCATTTCTACCATTCCAAACTATGGGAAGAGAAATCCAAGGATTTCTTTTATGAAATTTGTCACAATGTTGTGGTTCCTATTCATATATACCTATATGGTCACCCACCTCCCTAGATTTTAGACAAGATTATGGGAAACTTGGGTAAGCTAGCAAATTGGTTTATTGAGGAGAACTTCTCCTACATCAGGGTTTTTGGGTGCTCGGTTCCTCCCCATTCTCTCCCACAATTTTTACCGAACTGGCTGGTATGTCGAGAAGTGGCCTACCAGACAGTGACATGAGGCATCCACAAGGAGCTGAAGGAAACATAGAAAATGGTATGGCCAACTTTCCCTATTAAGGTTGGAATGTTTTCATTATTGGATTTTGGTCACTCCAAAGTGGAGGCTGTAGCTCTGGAGGATGTCAAATTGGTTGACATCGAGTTCAAAAGACACAATCCACATAAGATAGTGGAAAACCACTTGGCCTAGTTCAATATGAAGCAATATATGCACGAGAACTCCCCGTATGAAGAAATATCCAGGGGGGTTAGATCTTATGAGGAAGTTCAAGGTAGATTCCAAACCCTGCCCCAAGATCAACAAGCTAGTTTTATCATCTTTCAAAAACACAGGTAAAATAGTCTACCAAAGGTATTACAAGGAGAGCAAACAACCACTCCCTCTTCTCAGGAAACTATGCCTACAAGTTATTAATCCAGTCACTCTAGTAAACATAAATTTGAGGAAACCCCAAATAGCTCGAAGGGGTTAGCACAGGAATTAAAAGCATCATTGTCAGGCCAGATAATCCCCCAAGAAATAGCTCAAATCAAAGATTTCCTAAAGCAGGGACAATATGTGCCTCCTTTATCACCAACTACCCCTGCTAGTACCTCAAATACAATAGAGAAACAAAAATCCACAAATATTTCTACTCCCATTACATCGCTTACCCCTTTATAATCCATCTTTGGAAATCCTAATTCTGAAATTGTTTTTGTAAGTGATCTTACCCCCATCTTGCCGGAAGAGATGCCTCCTTCGGATTTCTTCTTTAGTAATAAACGGAAGGCCATCGTGAAAAAGGGAATCAGACCAGAAATATGGAGTGATAAATAAAAGGCAGAGAATGGTGTATGATGGGAATGATCGAGATGATCCAGAATTCACAAAAGAAGTTGTAGGTTCGTTAGGTGCTTTTGCCACTTCCAACCAATGGTCTATGCACAATTTGACTGAACAACTGCGACAAAAGTGTCTGTTGGTAGAGAACTTGCAAAATAAAATATATACCACTGAGAATACTATCAGGAACATGATGAGCCAAGACTTCGAGAAAATCAGAGCTCATGATCAACAACGAATTCAACAGCTTTAGACCAACCTTGATGAGCTCCATTAGAGTTAAAAAATCAACCAAGTTCTGGTCATTCAGCGTGATGAATTGATAAGACAATTGCAAGATAGATTGGACCTAACCAAAGGTACCTCGATAGACATTTCTTCCTTCCAAAATCAAGCATTGGAAATAAATGAGAAGATGGAAGCTCCCCAGCAGGACCTTTTTATGAAGGTAGATGCCATCCAAAATTGCTACCAGGAAGTGGACCTTTCTCTGAAGGACATTTATGTCAAGGAAAGAGAGGCCTAATCAGCCTGATCTAAGTTTCAGGAAGCCATCATATTGGTGTAGAAAGATAACATCCATGATTTCCCTCTGCTCTCTCCCTCTGAACAATTAAGAGGTGATATGGCTCTAAAGGTCTGGGAAACAAATATGGAAGAAAGTAAAATATTTTCCAGAGAGGTAAAAGAGGCTTGCCTATAAGCGTTGTTATCATTAGAAAAAAAACTAATTGTTTTTTAGGGAAGTAATATCTCAAAAGCCCTGGGACAAATTGATATAGAAATGGACCAGCATAGTTTTAGAAAGAAAAAAGAAGAAACTCTGGTAGCCATTCAGGAAATGAGCTAGGTTGATCTTCTTAAAATAAATAAATGGATAGTGAATCCAAGCACACAGTTCAAGCCAAAACTCAAGAAGTGAAAAGGATCCAAGAAAAGTTGCCTCAGGTAGAAAGGAAATTATTGACTTTCGAGGTAAATGAAACGATTGAGCCCTCAAGGTTTGTGGTGGAATTATTGGATAGATGAAACCAATGTATTGAACATAGAAAAGCAAGCATAGTTGGGAGCCAGTGAGAAAACATGCACAATGCCCTTTCCTTTCACCCTCTTCACCTTCTACCTTCCAACAACCACTTATCTCATTCACTCGCATTATAATGTCCACTTACCTCCATTTCATTATCATACACTCGTCCCGTTATCATTATTTACAGAGACAGTTACTTTTTCCTATGCCCGTTATCCATTCCTTGCGATCCATGTGAGATGTCCATCTGATTACCCTTCTCCCTCGATCTCAACTGTGATTCATTGCATTACAGAATATAGTTGGAGGGACAAATGGCAACAAAACTAAAACGTCCAAGACAGTATGTCGAATTATTAAGGTGGTATATATGAAATTTGTATTCAACCTAGAGGACTAAGGAAAAGAAGTGTTTCTGCCAGTAGGTGAAGAGACAGAGGAGAATGCCAGCAAAGATCATCAGATTTTACACACCATTGTTTTTTTCGGATATAGGCTATTTTAATTAAATATTGTAAGAAGTCCAACCGTTTTGAGTTGTGACAGATTTTGTATAATTACATATATCCAAGATCTATTTGAGGCTGCTTCTTACCAAATGTAATAGATAAACTCTTTTTTTTTAGTATTAATCCAAGTGCAGACATAGATTCTAATTTTTGTTCAGTTTGAGTTATGTGTTTCTTCTATATTTCCATATCTCCAAATTTCTTATGTAATTCCTTTATAAGAAATTGATTGAAATTTAGTATTGCAACTACTGTAATCATATTTTATCATCAATTCATTAAGTAAGCAATTTTTCCTATGTATTTACTGTGAGTAAAACAAGACCTGTAAGCTGCATGAATTATTGCATCTTATATCCTGTTCAAGGGTGGACTCTCTACTTTTATTCCACTGCAAACAAGGTGATACTCATCTGCAATTGATGCCCATATTTATTTAACAATTTTGTATCTTTCCTTCACACCATTTGATATTATAATTGTGACTCAGACAACGAAATACAACCTATGTATTGTCCTATTATTAATTTCATTTAAGGATCATTTCTTATATAACTAAAGGTAGGAAAAACACTCATTTAAAATGTTCTCCTTAAACATTCCTGATGCCTGGCATTACTCTTTGATCCTTAGGATTAATCTTAGGAACAACAAGGGGTATTAGAATTGAGAGACATGGCATAGAGTGAATTCATAAGTGTTGGAGCAAAAGACTTCGCTGTAGAGATGAAAAATCTTCATAATCATATCAGGGAGCAGTTGCAGACCAACAATGCAGAGTATAAATGTAGAGTTGATCAACACAGAAGAGAACTTAAATTTGAAGTGGGAGATCAAGTTTTAGCACACTTGAAGAAAATGTTCCCAAGAGGAACATATAACAAGTTGAATTTGAAGAAGATTCGACCATGCAAGATCCTAAGAAAATTTGGTAACAACGCTTATGAGATAGAGTTTCCAGAGGATGTGGCAATATCACTGATATTCAACATTTTAGACCTGTATCTTTACATGAAAGATGACACAGAAAGATCAGAAGATCAAAAGAAGATTCATTGGGAGAAGCAGATACTTGTAGCAGAAAAGCCACAGATGGAGAAGATCTTTGATCAGAGGATTGGCAAGAAGACCAAGAGGAAGAACTATTTTGAATATTTGGTCAAGTGGAAGGGACACCCGATAGAAGATGTCGGTTGGGTAGGTAAATTTGATGTCTAAATATATGGAAGGTTAGTGCAGGAGCTCATGGACAGGAGTCCATGAATTTTCTTCCCAGAGGAGTATGATGTAGGAGCATAATCAACAAAGCCACATGGGATGACAACACAATGCCTAGCACGCCTTTTGAGTAAAATTTAAATTTTTAAAGATGGCGTATCTTAGAAAAAATTTGAGTAAATGATGACTCAGAGAAGTTAATGTTTGGAGGTTGAACGATCACATCAAACAAGGAGAGATCATATCATCCTTGAGTTATTTTTATTTTGGTGTAGATCTGAAAATTCTCCTTAAATTGTATGTCACAAACATTTATTGTAATAGGACTAAGTAGTTGTAAGATTTTATTTCGATCAAATAGGTAGTTGGAGGGAACCCTAGAGGACCTCTTGTATAATTAGATGCATTGTATGCTTGAATAAGGCTACTACAAATTAGTAGGAGATAGTTGTTATTGAATGTAAGTTTTCTTTATCAGAGTTGTAGCCATTTACATTTGAGTGAATATAATAGAGGGATATTGACCCAATGCAGGGTGCTGCTACTGTTTACAGTTTATCTGTTATTTTCTATTTCCATGAATGAATGAGTTATGTTATTGATTATATGAAACCGTGAAGTATTTGGATAAGTTTCAATTACTTCTCTTCATTGATTTCATGCAAGGTGTGCATATAGTCCGCAAGGAGTGCGTTGAAAGAGTCTGTTTCGACTTAGAAGCTTAGAAGAGATAGCGTGAAACTTCCATTTGCAAGGAATGAAAAGGGACTTCTGCAAGGTGTGCATAGTTTCCCACAAGATGCTAAGTCTTGCATAAGAATGTATTGCAAGGATTGCATAGGTTCGAAGTTCGGCTAAGTGTCGAAGTATCCCTCTGAGGAATCAAAGGGCTTGAGAAATAAATATCAAGGGAGATAGTGGGGAGAAATATTCAAAGGGAGTGAATCTCTGAATTTTTCACGAGTTATCAGTCAAGATCTATCCAGGAGGGAGCAGGATTGTTCCAGATCATTGGATCTGGGAAAATTTCATGAGATTAAGTCTCTATGTGAAAACAAGAGCGAGGATTCGTCGAAGTCCCAAAGAGGCTAGGCATTGTCCATCATCCAGAGGGACATGTAGCGTAAGATCTACAAGTTCAGGTGAAAACACTCTGAGAGCAAGCGAGTGTGCAAGAATTGAAACTCCCGAAGCTCGTAGAGCTGAAGTGAGTCACAATCGTCAATCTGTGAGAGAAACACATTGAAATATCATCGATTTCGGGTAAAAGAACTCCGAGATAAATTGAGTGCGGAGCAATTGAAACTCTTGAAGGCCGAAGAGCCGAAGTGAGTTACAACCATCGATCTGTGAGAGACAAGTGTCGACAGATCATCGACTTTGGGTAAAATCACTCTGCGAGAAAGTGAGTGCAGAGGAATTGAAACTACCAAAGCCCGAATAGTCGAAGTGAATCATAGCCATCAATCTGTGAGAGACAAGCGTCCATAGGTTGTCAACTTCGGGTGAAAGCACTCTGAGAGAAAGTGAAGGTGGAGAGTTTGAAACTACGGAGATCAACGATGGGGAATCATTGTAGAGTGTGGAGGTGAAATTAGTGGACATGCTAGTTCACGACCCGCAATTCACCAACTTCATTTATATCGTCAGTGTGGGGGATCAACGACTACAATTAGACCAAGTTGGGTGAGTACTTTTCTAATTGCAGAGATTGATCCCTCTGATAAAGAGCGAGCACGTTGGTGCCCCGCAATCACTATGGACCATTGATTTGGTCCTGGTGTTGGCGTTAGAAGTCACTCCTAAATTACAGCAGGAGAAGACCCCAACACCCATCAATTTAAATGTCACGATTTGTTGATAAAGGGTGATGAATGGAAGTAAACTCAGAACAATATCGTTCTAACTTAGAAAAATGGGTTGGAATAGCTAAGACAGGTGAGGTATTGATCTAATTCAAGCCAATAATTTTGCATAGTAGTGAGTAAGTGGAGGGAAAAACAAAGGAAATAAAGTCTTCTCTAGACATCCAGTCTTCTAGCAGCCTTTAAAAAGGGGAAAAGTCACAAATATGAGATCCTCTCAGATCTAAGAAACTTCAATAAAATTAAGATGTTGCAAAACTAATATAATCAAACATACATTATATAGTCTTTACAACACCCGACTAAATCATCCATGCCCGGGCTCTTAAGATTCAGAGGAAAAGGGGGAGGAATATGCTGGCCTCCATTAAACAAGAAGTCTCAAATATCAATTTATAACCAGGGAACCAGAGGCCTCGTTAAAGCTTTACGATTGGGAGCTTAGCTCTACCATCCATCCATACAAAAATACAAAAACTGGTTATATATACTCAGATCAATTCGCCACCTTGGCAACAGGAGGGTAGATGAGACATTAAAATCCAACTTAGCATATGCAAGCTCCTCTAGTCAGACAAAGACATCAAATTGGCATGGCTTATTTAGGAAAACTTGCACACAGGATGATATTGGGCAGACTGTTTGCCAGAACCTCCATGCCTTACATTTAAGGAGTGAGGCGAGGTTTCAACCACCTCCTCCTACCTTTATTTACCTCTAGCAGGGATTAGGATCGAGGCCGAGTTGAATTGGCACCTGGAGAATGTGGCGAGACCTCCTACAGCTAAACCTCTCATTTTGGCCCTTTGCGCAGCTCTTTCTATCACCCCAAGTGACCACGGGTCGTGACCCTGCATCTATCTTTAAAGGCACTTTTCGCATTTCGCATTTCGGTAATTCCAGATGTAGTGGAGGAGTGACCCCTTGTCTTTCAGAGTCCCGGTAGCCAAAATTCTGAAACGACTAATCATTTCGCGTTTTGGCGATTCCAGATGCAGTGAGCAGTGATCCCCTGTCTTTCAAAGTCCTAGTAGCCGAAATGATGAAATGGCTAATCCGCGATCAATGGACGGATTTGATTTAATATGAATGGTCACGATGAAAATTAATGTATTTCAGGGATTCTCCCACCAGGAGTTCTTGTTCCTTTGCTCTCAACCCTTGTATTTCAAAGTCCTGGTAGCCGAAATGGCGACCGGACTTAATCAGGTGCCATGTGTCCCGACTAGATCGGACGACCACGATCATTTTGTGATTTTGGCCATAAGGGATGAGCCCATGTGCTAAACCTTATGCAACTCTATGGCTCTGGCTTACCCGATGACTGTTGATCTGCTCCATCTATGGATCCTCGCCGCTAAAAAGAAAAAATGCCCGCCTGCTTGATTTTTAACCCAAAAATAGAGACTTTATGCATGTTGCACTTGGGTGCTCATGGATGTGACCTTGTATAGCTTCATTTGATGGGTCTTAAGCTCCATTTCATTTATTTTTACACCAAGGGCCTAAAATCGGAGAGAAACACTCCACTTCCATGGGGGATAGAGTCGTCCCTGTGATTCTCTAAGAACTCCTTCTACAGTTCCAGTTGCCTTCTGTTAGGCTTTGGAGTCGAGCTCAAAACACCCTGCTTAAAAATACATGCCGATAAGTGAAAATAAAAGATAAAAACACAAAGATAAGTGAAAATAAAAGATAAGTGAAAATTTCATGAAAAGTTCTTGAAAATTAAAAGCCACTGTTCCTAATGATTGTAACCATTGGATTCCTAGTACAACATCTGCACCACCCATGGGTATAGCAATCATTGGAC
>JZKD02S0224892.1:244177-257150 GCA_000966675.3 Picea glauca
GTATTTAAAAAATATTACTAATTTAATGAGAATTGTGACCTCAAAATGAGAACTCTAGCCCTTAAGACCCATATTTTTTCATAAAAAACCACAAAATTAACCCCCAAATCAAAAAGTGGTGCTACCGGTAGCACCCTTTTTTTTTGAGGTAACACCCTTTCAAGCAAGGCCTAAAATATGTGTATAGTTGCTCAGAAAAATGTTTTTTTCTAAACGTTGAAGTGATACTTCATTTGAAACCTTATCCTAGTGGGGAAAGTACCATTGCAATGAAAATCTAAAAATTAACACATTTTTGAAAGTGGTATAAAAAATTATCACTGCTATAAACCAAATTGTAAAATCGACCCTAAAATATTTACTTTTTTAAGGTTAGTTTTTCACTCCAACCACAAGATAATACATAATGGCATGAAAATATCACCATTTTAGATGTCAACATTCAACATAAATTCAAAATATTTTTTAATTTTAAATAAACAATTCTATACAAATTATATTTAATGAAACATAAATTGTTTCTTAAAAAGTATTGTTACATTGTCCATATTTAAAACAAAAGAGCTAAGAAATTTTGATATATCTTCTCCATAATCAAAAAATATAATTCATAAAACATAGAAATGATTCAAACATTCATGTAAGATCATATGTAACTAAGAACACTCATTCTTGGTTACCATACAAACATCATATTGATAAAAAATACATAAAATGTTTCATACACTTAATCAAATTCATTCATGGATTCTAACACACCATCAAAATCTACATTGCCTCCAGATGAATCACTGAATGAAGATGTAGATGATCCATATTCTTCTCTATTATAAATGAGTGCACCATCTGAGTCTGCATGTATGCCCAATATTTCATATGTCAAAATCCTTTTTGATCTATGACTAGGTTTGGCATAATTGCATCTTGCATTTATTTCTTGTGGCATCAACCTCTTGATAATCTCTATGGTCCTAGAGCAAAGAGTTCCTCTCTTTGTCAAATTGAAGTCATAGACAAGTATGTCAACATCCTCTAATTTTAAGAGGTCGATGCGACTACGAGTTATATTTTGACCTTTTTTTTCTCTCTATGTTTATCTGTTTCTCAGCGACCACCTCTTTCTTGTACAAACCATTGAATGGGTGTGTACTTGTTGCATACCAATGCATTTCAATTTCTATAACATCTTTGTTTTCTTTATTGATCCTTATAACCTTTGCAATCCAGAATGGATAACCATATGGATCTTCAGTTGCTAAGACTGCAATCATGCAACCCTACTTAATATCTTGTACTAAACCCCTATAAAGATCTTCCATGGATTCACGTTGTGCACATGATCTTCTAGAACCAATATACTTTTATCTTTCCTCTACCTGTGAAAACTCAATAGTAGCTTGAGATTCATGTTGTTCAACAATGTTTCTTTCTTCAAATTCATTTGACCTATTTTATGGCCAAATAAATGGAGTCTTAAAAAATGTATCTTCATTTGTTGAGCTTGAAATTATGTCACTTTTATCATTGAAAAAAGACTCCCACCAAACAAAATTAGCAACATCAAAGTACTCATATGTATCTTTAATGGATTTTTTTTATTTCCTCCAAGCATTAATAATAATCTACATCTCTATTATGCCTTTGTGCATTATGAATTTTAGCAACTGATTGTAATAACATTAACTTTGATGCAAATATTGGATGATCTGGAATGAACTTAAAAAAGGTTAAACCTGACGAAGGCCCCCATTCTGTAGTACTTGAATACTTCTTTCCCCATATAAGTGTTTTCCCATCAACGTTTTTGAAGCAAAATTGATGTTGGAGGCTAATGTCATTAAGTTTCTCAATACATTTTTCTTCACCATGAGATCCCTGGATAAATCTTCGCATGTCAACAATTTCTTCTAATATGTGAAAAATAGGCTCTGGAATGTATGATTTCTTAATACATTCAATTAATGATGGTAGGATTCCAACATTTTTCCTCTTCAATGTTACTGAAAAATGATTGAACATTTGATCAATATGATCATGTGTGTGTTCAACAAGAAGGAAACCAACTTTAACCTTTTGAAAGATTCTCAGTTCAATAAGAATGCTGACATATCCAAACACAATTTGATTTTTGTTTTCACGACTAGTGTTATCCAACTACATATATAGAACTTGAGGAAGATTACCATACCAGTGAGTGAGCACATGATGAATTATGGTGATGGTAAGATTTGCATCATTATGAATATTTGGAGATGTGAAGTAAACCCTCCAACACATTGTTCCATTAAAAAACATACAACCAACCAAGTGAAACTGAATGAAATTCTCTTCCTATAAATTTTTTGGTGTATGGAAAAAATGTGGCAGAAGTGTTTTTTTCTGGTCCATGCCATCAATTATCATACTCATATATTTATCTAGAGCATCATAACACTTCTTTGTATGTTTGTATAACTTTTTCCTTTCAATTGATTGTTGATTCACGTGTTCTTGAATTTCTTTGACTATAGAATCTGCACATGACACAAAATGAAAATATTGATAATATGTTTTCATAGTTGATAATTATCGAATTTAAACAAAACAAATTGTAAATATATACCTCTTTCTACTCCTTCAAATTTATCTCTTCTTGCTTTAAGAGAAGCACATATGCTGCAAATCTCCATCCTTGACTTCTTAGAAATATGGACATTGTTGAATTGTCTCTTCCATACTCTTGTAAATTATGCATATGAAATAAAATTATGATTTCCTTCAACACTTTCAACATATTCTTTGTATAACTTGTAGATTTCATTCCTTGAGAAATTATCTGGAATATGTATTGTCTCTCTATCTGGCATTGACTCTTCATGTTTGGAAAATAAGTCTCTTATCCATGACAATGTAGTGTTTGTTAATGGGACACTCTCTCGTCCATGATGTACCTTTGAATAAAATGTAGGATCTTTTTCCAATCTTGTTTGGATCCTTGATAGACAAAGATTACCAATTGAGTGGAATTTTTTGAAATCCTTTATGCAAAGTAAAAGATTCCCAATGCAATAATTATATATTGTCTTCATAGATATCACGCACCCCACTAAATATGAATTTTGCATGCTCTTATTCATTGACAACGTTTCTCCAAGGCATACATGTAGTCTATACTTTTCAAACAATTCTTTTGACAAAAATCATTAGAAATCAAATTACCGATGGAAAATGATTTAGTGAGAAATTATTTCCTAGACCTTGTATAACTAGAATGATTTGGATTGATATAAAAAAGTCTAGTCCTCATCCTAGACACAATATTTTTTTGCAATCTCTTCACTATTTCAACATCATCACTAGAAGGAATATCATTCTCACTATAATCATACATAGCATTGTGAAAATCCTTACTTGGAGGAAAATCTTCACCATCCTCATGAGTCCCTTCAAAATCCTCACTTGTCGTAAAATCTTCATCATGCTCATTAGTCCCTTCAAAATCCTCACTTGGAGGAATATCTTCCTCCTCCTCATCAATACCTTCAAAATTCTCCGATGACAAGTTTATAAATTCTCTGATGCTAATTTTTGTGTTTACAAGAGATTATTATATCCCCTTTGATCTGTTCTGAAACCGATAACTTATGAGTCTTTCCAATTTCCTCTTTTGTTGAAAGAGTCATTTCCTTTTGAAAAGTGGTTCTGGCTACTTTTGTCTTTCTCTCTTTTAGGAGAATATTCTCCAAGGATCTTCTTGTCTCCTGAAAGTAAGTTTGAATAATTTCTAGCTTAGAGATCAATCCCTGTTGCTCTTTTTCTATTTTTGCATGAATTTCTAAAGCCTAGGCTTGAAAAGCTTCCATTTCTACCACTTGATTTTGGATTGAACTCATCTTCTCTTGTAATTGTTTATTCATTTTCTCTTGCTGTAAGACCTGTGCTTGAGTGACCTGTATTTTCTAATTTGCTTCCTCTAAGATTGCTTTCAGCTTCTTGATCTCTTGGATGTCATTGCATCTGGCTCATTCTAGACCTTGGTCTATCTCCCTACTGATATTTCTTTCAGTCTCCTTTAATTGACCCTGTAGTTGAGTTATCATCTAATATTTCTGTTAGCGTCGGAAGTCACTCCTGGATTTCTTGCAGGAGCAGAGCCCGACACCCATAAGTTTAATGTCACGATTTGTTTATAAAGGGGTGATCAGATGGAATTAAACTCAGAACAATATCGTCTCAAATATGAAACTAGGCCAGGCAAGCATGGGTGAGTGAGGTCTTAGATAAACTCCAAACAGTGAGTTGTAATAAGGGTAAGTAGGTGGAAGACTTGCATGAGAAGAGTGCAGGGGTCTGTTATAAACATCAGGTTCCTAACAGACTGTGAGAAGAAACGTCCAAAGGCAAGTTCTTCTTACATTCGAGTGCAGGAGACCAAAGAATACAATAATGCAACAAAAAATCATTTATCATAACATTATTGCAACAATTTCATGTGAATCGTTCGATCATGAACTCTCTGGTAAGAGGCGAAAACATAGACAGAGAAGGAAAAATGTTTGTCATAAAACAAGAAATCTCAAACACAGATGCATAACCATAGAACTAGAAAGATCATTAAAACTTTATAGTCGGGAGCTTTTCTCTACCATCGATAGATACAAAAATGGCGAAAATGCCTACATATACTCAAGACAAAAACAACAACAAAATCGAGACGTGCATTAAACACATTGCGTCTGCATGGCTCCTGACAACTTGCAGCTGCAGTCTTCTGAATGATCGTGCAACTTATGGTAGACGCGATTGAACTCCTGATAGCTTCGTAGGAAAATCGGCGTGCCTTTAATTCGTCACCGGACTTTCCCATTATGGCAGAGGCGATGTTGAACCACCATAAACTACCTCAATAATTGCTTCATGGGGATTGAGGACGATCCAGTCAACCTGACACTTTAGGGACGTGGAAGGTCTCTTGCGCTGCCACCTGGATTAGCTGAACGACCTGATGGAATAGACTTGGAGGTCACCATAATGGTTGGGGGGCGTGATGGGAGTAGTGGTGCTAAGACCGTGAGGATGAGACAAGAGGTGATGAGATGT
The DNA here is from genome assembly GCA_000966675.3 of Picea glauca. NCBI lineage: Eukaryota > Viridiplantae > Streptophyta > Pinopsida > Pinales > Pinaceae > Picea > Picea glauca. The sequence continues at coordinate 249,257 of JZKD02S0224892.1, forward strand.
GATAAGGGAAAAAACACATGGTGGAAGACGACAAGCAGACGGGGCAGGAGATGGGATATAAGGGGCACCTTATTCATAGAGGGCTGATGTGGAAGGGAACGGACCTTGCCATATGGTCAGGTGGATAAAAAGTGGCAAGGGGAGAGTGGTGCAAAAGGCGGCATGACCAAAAAGGGGCCCACGAGACTAAATGCAGAAGGAGAGCGGGATTCTGGATTGCATATGTGTCGTTGATCCAGGCACTTTGATCATAGCCATCAGAGAGATGCACCTTGGATTCTGGACACCCCCCCCCTTCACTTAAAGGTAGAAAGGCGGGGGGGGTCTGAAATCGCTTCGCACACCATTGATCTCGATGATATGATCGTAGCTGTTAGATAGATGCGCCCTGGATTCTGGACCCCCCCCTCTTCTTAAAGGTAGAAAGGTGGGGGAGGGTTCAGAATCGCTTCGCATACCATTGATCTGGGTGATATGATCGTAGATGTTGGAGAGATGCGCCCTGAATTCCGGACCCCCCCCCCTCCGCTTAAAGGTAGAAAGGCGGGGGAGGCTCTGGAATCGCCCGTACGCCGTTGATCCGGGCGCGCAGACGCCTGTTGTCCAGATCCACTTGTTATTTACTACAGGCATGTTTGCATCTCAAACTTAGGATAAGTGGGTTATTAACCCATTCTTTTCATTCTAACCCCCCTTACAAGAAATATCGCTAACATTAGGCTCCATGGGGGATAGAGTCATCTCTGTGATGCTCTAAGAAATCCTTTTGCAGATTCAGTGCCTTGTTGTTGGGCTATGGAGTCATTTATTAAGCTAAAAACAAAAAAAACATTTACAAAAACAAAAGAGCCGACTGCGGCTCACCAAATTTTTTTTTTCAAGAAATGCCCATTTACTGGGCCACTAAAAACTTCTCTGCCTTCCAGATCCTGCAACCTATAAGTGTTGTTTGAAAATACTTCAAGGATATTGAAAGGCCCAAATCAGAGGGAATCAAACGTACTGTGCTTGCCCCTGTCCTGCCTGGGTGCATCCCATTTGAGCACCAGGTCACCCTGCTCAAATTCTCTCTTTCTGCTCTTCCTGTCAAAAGCCTGCTTGATCTTCTGCTGATGATTGTAGGCCCTGTTCATAACCTGCTCTCTGATCTACTGCACTTCCACCATCTGATGAATCCTTCTGACCATATTGTCAGGATCTCCTTCAAGGTCCTGGAGGAATTTCTCCACAGATACAGCGAGCTGAGTAGGGAAAACAACATCTATTCCATAAACAAGTTGGAAAGGTGAGACACCCAGTGACCTCTTGATTGTCACCCGATCAGTCCATAGAGAAAAGTTGAGCTTCGAATTTCAGGCCCTTTTGTTATCTTCCAATAATTTCTTAATGAGCTTGATCAGGATTTTATTTGAAGACTCTGCCAGTCCATTCCCTTGAGGATAATAGGGAGTAGAGTGGATCAGTGAAATCTCAAACTATTCACAGAACTTCATCAAAGGCTCAGATTTGAAGGAGGCAGCATTATCAGTGATAAGTCTTCTAGGGCAACTAAATATAGCTATAATGTCTTCCAGGAGGCTGATAATTACTTTGTGGGAAGTGCTCCTGGTGGGAACAACCTCTATCCACTTGGTGAAGTAGTCCGTCGCAGTCAGGATCCATCTGTGTTGGCCACTTGAGGGGGGATGAATTTCTCCAATGAAGTCCAATCCCCACTGCTGAAAGGGCGTTGAAACTACTATAGGATTCAATGGCAGAGATTTGAGCTGCTGCTTTCCTGAGAATGGCATTTGATGCAAGTTATGATTTCTCTGCAAACATCAGGGAACAGAGTGGGCCAGTAATACCCTGCCTGGAGGATCTTGTGAGCTGTGGTTTTCCAAAAATGATGACGTCCGCAAAGACCACCGTGGAAATAAAACATTACCTTTTGGGCTTCTTGTGGGTCCAAGCATCTTAAAAATACCCCTAGAGGGTCTTTCCAGTATAGGACTTGGTCAATGAGGCAATACCTGATAGCCTTGAGCTTTAAAGCTCTTGCCTTGCCTTTTTCCATTCCATCAGGAGGCCTCAATTCCTACAGAAAGTACAAGATATCCTTGTACCAGGAGCATGTTGTGAGTGATAGGGCACCCTGAGCACTCTTACTGGATGAATCAGCTTGCTCATTGATGAATTTAACCCCCAAGGCCTTGCAATTGGATTCAGCCAGCAACTTAGCCAAACCCTGCCTATTTATCAACTTGGTGGGCTTAATCTCCAGATCAAATTCTAGGATATTGGTGATCCATTTACCTCTTCTTCCGTCTATGTCAGGCTGTATGAGAATGTCCTTCACGAAGGTCGAAGGAACATATGCAGTGATTCTTGAGTGCAAGACATAGACTCTGAAAGCTTTGAGGACTTTCACTAGGGCATAGGCCTGCTTCTCCATGATCTCGTATCAGAGTTCAACATCTCTCAATGTCTTACTATAGAAGGAAATAGGTTTCTCTCGCCCTTGATCATTTTTTTGCAACAAGACTGCTGCTACCGTGTCACAAGAAGCAAAAGAAAAAATCAGTAAGTCTTTAGAATAATCAGGACTGATTAGCACAGGTGCCTCAGTCAATGCCCTCTTTATTTGTTCAAAATATTCCCTAGGTTCAGTAGTCCATTTCACTTCGTTTCCCTTCCTGAGCATGGCTGTGATGTGTTTTACCAACTCAGCAAAATTCGAGACAAATCTTCTCAGAAAGTTTATCTTCCCCAAAAAGGCCTGAACTTCCTTCTTAGATCTGGGAAGTGATAGGGTCTAAAGTGCTTCTACCCTGCTAGGGTCAATCCTTAATCCATTTGCTGACACTATATGGCCTAATAGCTTCCCTTCCTTCATAGCAAATAAATACTTCTTGGGGTTCAGGGATAAGCCAAACCTTCGACACTTTAGGAAAACTTTCTTCAAGTGGTAGTAGTGCTCCTTGTCCGTCCTGGAGAAGACCATGATGTCATCCAGAGAGATCACCACAAACCTATCTTTCTACCCGATGAAGGCTATGTCCATGGCTCACTGAAATGTGGCTCCTGCATTCATCAACCCAAAAGGCATTTTGGCATACATAAATGTGCCCCATGGAGTGGTGAAGGTTGTTTTTTCTATGTCCTTAGGCATGACTGATATCTGATTGTAGCCAGAAAAGACATCAATCATGGATATTCTAGATGCACCAATGACCTTCTGCAATATATGTTCCATGTTGGGCAGGGGATAATTGTCCTTCCTGGAGCTCCTGTTCAAGTTCCTGAAATCAACGCAGAGTCTGATTTCCCCACTTTTCTTTCTCACCGAAACCAAATTGGCCACCTAATCGGAATATCTCAAGGGGACAATGATTTGGGCATCTAGTAGCTTCTTCACTTCTTTCTCCATGATAGGTAGCAATATGGGATTTATTTTTCTCGGCTTCTGCTTGAATGGCTTAGCCTCTTCTTTCAGTGGGATTTTGTTCTCAATGACAGATGTGTCATACGTCTTGAGGTCTTCATAGGTCCATGCAAACACATCAACAAACTCCCTCAGCAACTCAGTATATTCATCCCTCTGCTCCTTGGTCAAACTCCTTGACAACTTGAAAAACTTAGGTTCCTCTGGCGTGCCTATGTTGCACTCGGTTGTGTCAGCATCATCACCTGAAACTCTACCCTTTACTGCCACATCATTCCCATCGAACAATATTTCTAACGGGATTAGTCCTTTCAGAATGTAATTGCTCGGTAGTTGAATAATCTGGTGGTCAGTAATTTTATTTAGAAATTCCCCAGGGTGATGGTCTCCTTCCATGTCAGGATATTCATCTATGTGCAACGCAGAAAAGTCATCGACGGATTGGAGAAACCTCTCAATTTCCACATCATCTTCAAACACCTTCCAATGCTTGACATTGTCTGGTACAGAGGGTCTATATTTTATTTCAACATCAGGTTTGACCATAGGTGGCAGGGGAAATTCGAGCAGACTAGCTGAGACAGCTAAAGAATCGGTTGAAGTATTTTCTTCCCTTGAAATGAAATAAATGTTAAAAGCCAAGAAGAAATTATCAACTAAGTCCCATACCTCATTCCTGTAATTCTTGAGCCGAGGATTTTTAGCACGATAGGAATTTCTGACCTGCTGAATGATCAACTCAACATCTCCAAATATTGCTATCTCTTTAATTCCCATTTCCTTTGCAGCCCTCATACCCAGAACAAGAGCTTCATATTCTGCCACATTGTTGGTGATTTCGAATTCCAGCTTGTATGACAAAGATATGGTCTCTTGACAGGGAGATATGAAAACCACTCCGGCACCTGCACCTACACTAGAGGAAGCTCCATCAAAGAACATCTTCCAAACAGAGTTGGTTGGAGGGAGTGTCTCCTGATTAAGAATGTCTTACTTTCTTATCTGTAAAGGGGTCTCGAGGGCATGAGCAAGTTGCAGTAGACTGGAATCTAAATGAGTGTCCAAGGCAAAAATGGGGTGGTTGGTGGGATTGGCTTCATCACTGATAATATAGGCTAGCTGGGCTTCTCTGTACAACCTCTTATGTTCCCCTCCAAAGACTAGAATGGTGGCATATGTGAGATCCATCTGTAACATTCCTCCAAGTCTCTTAATCCAAGACCTTGACAACAGCATGCCAAACTTGGGGGGAACATCAGCTACTACAATATCCATGACCACACTCTTCATGGGCAGTTAAAACCAGGTCACAACCAGGTATTTAATAACTCCAAGACACTGAACTCTCCTGGAGTCAAAAGAATAGAGGTCATGATAGGCTCGGGTGACTTCTAGTCCTAACTCTTCCATGACAGTTTTGGGCATGAGGTTGTGAGAAGCCCCTGAATCCATCAAGCAATTGTGCAACACTTTATCATGTATGTTCAGGGATGTGTATAAGGGAGGGGATGAATCATCTCTGTCTTCTACCATGGGACCTAGGACAACTTCTGGCCTTTCATCTTGGAGGTTTATGGAGTCTGTGGGAGGGTATGAGGCTTTAGATTTCAAAAGATCAGAGAAGCATTTTTTGAACTCTTCATGTTTGATCAGCTCGGTGAGGGGCACAGGGACTCTGGTCTTTTGAATCTCATGCTCGAAATTAAAAGAAGAAGTAAGCTTTGGAATTTCTCTTATTTTAGGAACATGACTGTGGACAATGGGAAAGAGGGGTTGAGCCTTCTTACCTCTGTGACTGTTTTCTACTTCATTGGCAGGTTTTTCTATGCTAGCAATATTTCTTGCTAGGGGGTTAGATATCAAACGATCGGGTTAAAACCCATTTGTCCTAAGTTTTGGTGCGAATGCGCCTATTGTTAAATAAAGATCAAGTTTGGACGGCAAGGATCGCGACGCCCAGATCAACGGTGCAGGTGTGATCCCGGACCCCCCTTGCCTTTCTACCGTTAAGCGTGGGGGGGTCCGGAATCCGGGGCGCATCTCTTCGACGGCTCCGATCAGAGCGCCCGGATCAACAAAAATGAAGGAAATTCCGGACCCCCCTCGCCTTTCTACTTTTAAGCGGAGGGGGGGGTCCGGAATCAGACTCGCAACTTTCCAACGGGTGAGATCTTAGCGCCTGAATCGACGGCACTCACGCGACCCGCATTATCCTCAAATTCTCTGTGCTTAAGCGCGCGTGGGCCCTTCCCCCGTTATATCATCTTCCAACCACCATTCTCCTGCTAACATGTGTCATCCTCCTACCTCTTTTCTATGGTCCACGTAGCCTTTCTTCTTCTCATCATCCACACATCGTCTGCCACGCGTCTCCCTCTCCTCCACATCAGCCTCCCCCCAAATGTGTCCATCACATCAATTCTTCCACCTCCTTCACTTGTCGTAGCTTGCCATGTGTCCCCCCTGTAATCTCTCTCTCTCTGTTGGCGTGGCCCCTTCACTTCGTTCCCGTGTCCCACCCTCCGCGCTGTCCTTCCCGTATATCCTTTAAGCCGGTCGGTTATTCCAGGTGGCCGCATGAGATGCCCTCCACGTCCAGAAGGTGCCGAGTTGGCCGGACCATCCTCAATCCCGATGTTGCAGTTATTGAAGCGGTTGGTGGTGGTTAGACATCTCCTCCGCCATAATTGGAAAGCACGGCCATGAATTTAAGGCACGTCGATTCGTCGTTGGAACTATCAAAGAATAAAGATTGCGTCTGACATAAGTTGCACGATCTTTCAGAGGTTGACTTTCAAAAGCCATGCAGACACAAAGACTTCAATGCAGTTTCTCATTTCCGCTGTTGTTGTTATTTTGAGTATATGTAGGCATTTTTTCCATTTTTGTATCTATCGATGGTAGAGCTAAGCTCCCAACTGTAAAGTTTTAGCCATACTCTGGTTTCCTGGTTATGCCTCTGTGTTTGAGATTTCTTGGTTTATAACAAGCAGTCCTCTTCCTTCCCATCTTTGTTTCGTCTGTTGCCTGAGGATTCATATTAGTGCAACTTGTTGCAATAAAGGATTTGTTGTAGCGTTGTCGTGCCCTCTGGTTTTTTGCGTTTGAATGTAAAAGGATTTTGCATTTGAGTGCATTTCTTCTTCTGGCTGTTGCATACCTGATGTCTGTAATAGATCATTGCGCCCTTCTTACATAAGTATTCCACCTAATCACCCTTACTACGACCCACTGTTTGGAGTTTATCAGGACCTCACTCTTTCATGCATGCCTGGTCTGGTTTCTGAGTTGATACGATATTGTTTTGAGTTTCCTTCCATCTGATCACCCTTTAAAAACAAACCGTGACATTAAACTGATGGGCTTCAGGCTCTGCTCCTGCTAGCAATCCAGGAGTGACTTCCGAAAGCCAACATTTCTGGCGCCGTTGCCGGGGATGAAGTTGAAGATTTTCCCTAGGCAGAACGACAACGATTAGCTGATTTCGGAAGGTGCATCAGAATATCAGAACTTGAAGATTGCTACTGTGCACTTGGCGACTCCACTGTGATGACTCCGCTGGGGAGGAACCTGTTCTATCAGTTGTGTCTTTGAGAGGTAGACACACGAGGTCCAATCCACATCTGCCTTTATCCACACCAGAGGAAGACCTGGAAGCAGTGCGCAGAAAGGGAAAGAGAGTTGCAAAAGAAGTTTCCACCGATCGAAGAGGTAATACGTCATCCCCTTCTGTGAAAACTCCAACTTCTGATTTTCAGCTTCCTAGTCGTACTTCCTCAGAAGTTTCCCGTTTTCTGAACTTTGGGAGTGTTCCTGCTGAGTTTTCCCCTCCTGGTCTAGTATCAGAAGGAGATATCCTTGTCACTCCCCTCCCAGGAGGTCTCACTACTCCTCCTTTAATTACTACTGCTACACAGAGAAAGCCACCTGCATACTCAGGTCCCTTACACTTCTCTCTGTTTTCCCCGTTCCCTCCTGTGAAAACCTCTGTTCCTAGTTCACCAGTTCACACTCCATCTCCTCCAAGTTCTCCTCCACACCGCATCCCTATGGTTGGTGCTAATCCCCCTCAAAACAGAATGGATGCCATAGTTGCTGCTAGATATGCTCCTTTGATTCTTCCTCAGCCTTTGAATCCTCTCCCTGTTGGAGATTATTTGAAATACATGCCCAAGTTCAGTGGTGAGGGAGACATAACTGCTGAAGAGCACTTGGCTGCTTTTTACAGTTATGCAGATAACCTAGATATTGAAAATGAAGATGTCTGGATGAGAGTATTTGTCCAGAGTTTGGATGGTGAGGTTAGAAAGTGGTTCAGGGGTCTGCCCCCTGGATCTATTGCTAGTATTGAGGCTCTGGATAACATTTTCCTGAGGTAGTGGGGGGATAGAAAGGATTACATATATTATATGACTGAGTTTGGGTCCTTAAAGAAGCAAAAAGGGGAGTCAGTCTCTGACTTCTCCAAAA
>JZKD02S0224892.1:257200-272605 GCA_000966675.3 Picea glauca
CAGGAGCCTCCCACAACCTCATGCCCAAAGCTGTCATGGAAGAATTAGGATTAGAAGTCACCAGAGCCTATCATGACCTCTATTCCTTTGACTCCAGGAGGGTACAATGTCTGGGGGTTATTAAATACATTGTGGAATCCCTATTTAAGTTACCTATGAAAAGTATGTACATGGCTATAGTGGTAGCTGACGTTCCACCCAAGTTTGGCATGTAGTTGTCAAGATTTTGGATTAAGAGACTTGGAGGGACATTGCAGATGGACCTCACGTATTACAACATTCCAATCTTTGTGGGGGGGGCATAGAAGGTTGTACAGAGAAGCCCAGCTAGCCTATATTGTCAGTGATGAAGCAAACCCCACCAATCATCCTATCTATTCTTTAGACACTGACTTAGGATCTAGCCTATTGCTGCTCACTGATGAATCTGAGTCCCCTTTACAAATCAGAAAGCAGCTCAGTCTCGAGCAGGGGATGCCCTCCCCAGCTACCTTTGTTTGGAAGATGTTCTTTGATGGAGCTTCTTCCAGTATAGGTGCAGGTGCCGGGGTGGTATTCAAGTCTCCTTCTCAAGAAACCATATCATTGTCATACAAGCTGGAATTTGAAGTCACTAACAATGTGGCAGAATATGAGGCTCTGGTTCTGGGATTAAGGGAAGAAATGGGAATCAGGGAAATGGTTGTATTCGGGGATGCAGAATTAGTTGTCCAGCAGGTAAAAGGCGTCTATCAGACCAAGCACCCCCACCTCAAGAATTACAGGAATGAGGTATGGGATCTAATTGACAATTTCTTCCTAGCCTTCAATATCTCTTTTATTCCACGGGAAGAAAATGCTCCAGCTGACTTCCAAGATTTCTCAGCTAGTTTATTCGAAGCTCCTGCGCTGCCCACTGAGAGATCACAGGTGGAAATAAGATACAGACCCTCTGTACCAAATAATGTCAAACATTGGAGGGTATTCGAAGACGATCAGGAGATCGAGAAATTCCTCCAGTCCATCGATGGTTTCTCTGTAGTACGTATCGATGAAGATCCTGACGAGGAACCTGATCACCACCCTGAGGAGTTATTGAATAAAGTTGTTGACCATCAAATTATTCAATTGTCGAGCAATCATATACCAAGAGGATTGATCCCTTTGGAAAGATTGTTCGATGGAAATGATGTAGCAGTGAGAGGCAGGGTCACAGGTGATGACGCTGATATGGCTGAGTGCAACATAAGCACACCGGAGGAGCCTAAGTTGGTCAAGTTGTCAAAAAATTTGACCGAGGAACAGAGGATCGGATATACTAAGTTGCTGAGGGAGTTTGCTGACGTGTTCACATGGACCTATGAAGATATCAAGACATATGACACGTCAGTTATTGAGCACAAGATCCCACTGAAAGAGGAGGCTAGGCCTTTCAGGCAGAAGCTGAGATAGATAAATCCAACGCTGCTACCTGTCATGGAGAGGGAGGTGAAAAGGCTGCTGGATGCCCAAATCATAGTCCCCTTGAGATACTCTAGCTGGGTTGCCAATTTAGTTCCAGTGAGAAAGAAGAGCGGAGAAATCAGACTCTGTGTTGATTTCAGGAACCTGAACAGGAGTTCGAGAAAGGATAACTACCCCCTGCCCAACATGGAACACATATTGCAGAGGGTCACTGGCACATCCAGGATATCTATGATCGATGGCTTTTCTGGCTATAACCAGATATCAGTCATGCCTGAGGACAGGGAAAAGACAGCCTTCACCACTCCTTGGGGCACATTTATGTATGCCAAAATGCCATTTGGGCTAATGAACGCAGGAGCGACGTTTCAACGAGCTATGGACATAGCCTTCATCGGGGAAAAAGATAAGTTTGTGGTGATATATTTAGATGACATAACAGTCTTCTCCAAGACTAATATTGAACACCACTCCCACTTGAGAAGAGATTTTCTGAAGTGCCGCCAGTTCGGCCTTTCCCTAAATCCCAAGAAATCATTATTTTCCATGCAGGAGGGGAAGCTACTAGGCCATATAGTCTCAGCAGAGGGGGTGAGAATTGATCCTGATAGGGTAGAGGCAATCCAGGCCCTGTCACTCCCCAGGTCTAAAAAGGAAGTCCAAGCTTTTCTGGGAAGAATCAATTTCTTGAGGAGGTTTATCTCAAATTTTGCTGAATTGGTGAAGCATATCACAGCCATGCTCAGGAAGGACCATGAGATAAAATGGACTGCTGAATTCGGGAAGTCTTTTGATCAAATAAAGAAAGCATTGACTGAGGCCCCTGTGCTAGTCAGTCCAGATTATTCTAAAGATTTTATAATATTCTCTTTTGCTTCATTTGACACAGTGGCAGCGGTTCTGTTGCAGAGAAACGATCAAGGGCGAGAACATCCAATCGCCTTCTTTAGCAAGGCACTGAGAGATGCAGAGCTCCGATATGAAATCATGGAGAAACAGGCTTATGCCTTGGTGAAAGCTCTCAAAGCTTTCAGGGTCTATGTCTTACACTAAAAAATCAGTGCATATGTCCCTTCGACCTCTGTGAAGGACATCCTTATACAACCCGACATAGACGGAAAAAGGGGTAAATGGGTCACCAAGATCCTAGAGTTCGACCTGGAAATTAAGCCCACCAAACTAATAAAGGGGCAAGGTTTGGCCAAGCTTCTGACTGAATCCAATTATAAAGCCTTGGAAATCAATCTTATTCATGAGCATCCTGAATCATCCAATAGAGGTTTCCAAGGCATTGTACCACTATCAGCATGCCCCTGGTACAAAGATATCGTGTATTTCCTGCAGGAGTTGAGACCCCCTAATGGGATGGAAAAAGGCAAGGCAAGGGCTTTGAAGCTCAAAGCTGTCAGGTATTGCATTATTGAGCAAGCCTTGTACTGGAAAGATCCTCGGGGGATGTTACTGATGTGTCTGGACCCACAGTAGGCCCAGAAGGTTATGAATGATTTCCATAGTGGTCTCTGTGGAGGCCATTATTTTTGGAAAACCACTGCTCATAAGATCCTCCGAGCTGGGTATTACTGGCCCACCTTATTTCTAGATGTCTGCAGGGAAGTTAGAGCTTGCATCAAGTGTCAGAAGTTCTCAGGAAAACAGTAGCTCAAATCCGTGCCATTGAAGCCGGTGGTGGTCTCAGCGCCCTTTCAGCAATGGGGATTGGACTTCATCGGGGAAATTCATCCTCCCTCAAGTGGTCAGCACCGATGGATTTTGACAGCAACCGACTACTTCACTAAATGGATAGAAGATGTCCCTACCAGAAGCACTTCCCACAAAGTAATCATCAGCTTCCTGGAGGACATCATTGCTAGGTTCGGCTGCCCTAGCAAAATCATCACTGAAAACGCTTCCCCATTTCGGTCAGAGCCTCTAACCAAATTCTGTGAACAGTTCGGGATTTCACTGATTCATTCCACTCCCTACTATCCTCAGGGAAACGGACTGGCAGAGTCCTCTAATAAAAGTTTGATCAAGCTTATCAAGAAGCTACTAGAGGATAATAAAAGGGCCTGGGACTCAAAGCTCAAATTTGCTCCTCCAAGATTATGAAGGAGAACCCAACCATGTGCTCAGGAGAATTCATCAAATGGTGGAGGTGCAGCAAGTCAGAGAACAAGTCTTGGACAGAGCTTATGATCGTCAGCAGAGAATCAAGCAGGCTTTTGACAGAAAGCATAAGAAGAAAGAGTTTGAGCAGGGTGATCTGGTGCTCAAGTGGGATGCACCCAGGCAGGAAAAGGGCAAACACAGTAAATTTGATGCCCTCTGGTTTGGACCTTTCAAGATCCTTGAAGCATTTTCTAACAACACTTACAGGTTGCAGGATCTGGAAGGCAATGAAGTTTTCAGTGGCCCAGTCAATGGGCATTTCTTGAAAAAGTGTTTTATGTGAGCCGCAGCTGGCTCATTTCATTTTTTTGTGTAAATACTGCTTTTGTTTTTGTTTTGTTTTTCGGACTAATAAATGACTCCATAGCCCAACAACGAAGGCACTAAGTCTGCAAAGGAGTTCTTAGAGCATCACAGGGACGACTCTATCCCCCATGGAGCCAAAATGTTAGCGATATTTCTTGCTAGGGGGTTAGATATCAAACGATCGGGTTAAAACCCATTTGTCCTAAGTTTTGGTGCGAATGCGCCTATTGTTAAACAAAGATCAAGTTTGGACGGCAAGGATCGCGGCACCCAGATCAATGGTGCAGGTGTGATCCCGGACCCCCCTGGCCTTTCTACCGTTAAGCGGGGGGGGGGTCTGGAATCCGGGGTGCATATCTTCGACGGCTCCGATCAGAGCGCCCGGATCAACGGCAATGAAGGCAATTCCGGACCCCCCTCGCCTTTCTACTTTTAAGCGAAGGGGGGGGTCCGGAATCAGACTCGCAACTTTCCAACGGGTGAGATCTTAGCGCCCGAATCGACGGCACTCATGCGACCCGCATTATCCTCAACTTCTCTGTGCTTAAGCGCGCGTGGGCCCTTCCCCCGTTATATCATCTTCCAACCACCATTCTCCTGCTGACATGTGTCATCCTCCTACCTCTTTTCTATGGTCCGCGTAGCCTTTCTTCTTCTCATCATCCACACATCGTCTGCCACGCGTCTCCCTCTCCCCCACATCAGCCTCCCCCCAAATGTGTCCATCACATCAATTCTTCCACCTCCTTCACTTGTCGCAGCTTGCCATGTGTCCCCCCTGTAATCTCTCTCTCTCTGCTGGCGTGGCCCCTTCACTTCGTTCCCGTGTCCCACCCTCCACGCTGTCCTTCCCGTATATCCTTTAAGCCGGTCGGTTATTCCAGGTGGCCGCATGAGATGCCCTCCACGTCCAGAAGGTGCCGAGTTGGCCGGACCATCCTCAATCCCGATGTTGCAGTTATTGAAGCGGTTGGTGGTGGTTAGACATCTCCTCCTCCATAATTGGAAAGCACGGCCATGAATTTAAGGCACGTCGATTCGCCGTTGGAACTGTCAAAGAATAAAGATTGCGTCTGACATAAGTTGCACGATCTTTCAGAGGTTGACTGTCAGAAGCCATGCAGACGCAAAGCCTTCAATGCAGTTTCTCGTTTCCGCTGCTGTTGTTATTTTGAGTATATGTAGGCATTTTTGTCATTTTTGTATCTATCGATGGTAGAGCTAAGCTCCTGACTGTAAAGTTTCAGCCATACTCTAGTTTCCTGGTTATGCCTCTGTGTTTGAGATTTCTTGGTTTATAACAAACAGTCCTCTTCCTTCCCATCTTTGTTTCGTCTGTTGCCTGAGGATTCACAGTAGTGCAACTTGTTGCAATAAAGGATTTGTTGTAGCGTTGTTGTGCCCTCTGGTTTTTTGCGTTTGAATGTAAAAGGATTTTGCATTTGAGTGCATTTCTTCTTCTGGCTGTTGCATACCTGATGTATGTAATAGATCATTGCGCCCTTCTTTCATAAGTCTTCCACCTACTCACCCTTACTACGACCCACTGTTTGGAGTTTATCAGGACCTCACTCTTTCATGCATGCCTAGTCTGGTTTCTGAGTTGATACGATATTGTTTTGAGTTTCCTTCCATCTGATCACCCTTTAAAAACAAACTGTGACATTAAACTGATGGGCTTCGCGCTCTGCTCCTGCTATCAATCCAGGAGTGACTTCCGAAAGCCAACAGAAGGGGATGGCGTATTACCTATTTCGGTGATGGGAACTTCTTCTGTAGAGCTCTTTCCTCTTCTGAGAACTGCCTCTGGGTCAAATTCGGGTGTAGCTAGAGGCAGTTGTGGATGAGACCGCATGTGTCTGCATCTGAAATCCACAATTAACAGAGTAGGTTCTCCCCAGCGGAGTCGTCACAATGGAGTCGCTAGGTGCACAGTAGAAATCTTCAAGTTTTGATATCTGATTCACCTTCAGAATCAGCTAATCGTTGTCATTCAATTTCGGGGAAAATATTCAACTTCGTCCCCGGCAATGGCGCTAGAAATGTTAGCGTCGGAAGTCACTCCTGGATTTCTTGCAGGAGTAGAGCCCGACACCCATCAGTTTAATGTCATGATTTTTTTATAAAGGGGTGATCAAATGGAAGTAAACTCAGAACAATATCGTCTCAACTCTGAAACTAGGCTAGGCAAGCATGGGTGAGTGAGGTCTTAGATAAACTCCAAAGAGTGAGTTGTAATAAGGGTGAGTAGGTGGAAGAATTGCATGAGAAGAGTGCAAGGGTCTATTATAAACATCAGGTTCCTAACAAACTGTGAGAAGAAACGTCCAAAGGCAAGGTCTTCTTACATTCGAGCGCAGGAGAACAAAGAATACAATAACACAACAACAAATCATTTATCATAACATTATTGCAACAATTTCATGTGAATCGTTCGATCATGAACTCTCTGGTAAGAGCCGAAAACATAGATGGAGCAGGAAAACTGTTTGTCATAAAACAAGAAATCTCAAACACAGATGCATAACCATAGAACTAGAAAGATCATTAAAACTTTACAGTCAGGAACTTTACTCTACCATCGATAGATACAAAAATGGTGAAAACGCCTACATATACTCAAGACAACAACAACAACAACAAAATTGAGACGTGCATTAAACACATTGCGTCTACATGGCTCCTGAAAAATTGCAGCTGCAGTCTTCTGAATGATCGTGCAACTTATGGTAGATGCGACCGAACTCCTGACAGCTCCGTAGGAAAATCGACGTGCCTTTAATTCTTCGCTGGACTTTCCCATTATGGCGGAGGCGATGTTGAACCACCATCAACTACCTCAATAACTGCTTCATGGGGATTGAGGATGATCTGGTCAACCTGGCACTTTAGGGACGTGGAAGGTCTCTTGCACTGCCACTTGGATTAGCTGAACGACCTGATGGAACAGACTTGGAGGTCACCATAATGGCTGGGGGGCATGATGGGAGTAGTGGCGCTAAGATCATGAGGATGAGACAAGAGGTGATGAGATGTGACAAGGGAAAAAACACATGGTGGAAGACGACAAGCAGATGGGGCAGGAGACAAGATATAAGGGGCACCTTATTCATAGGGGGCTGACGTGGAAGGGAACGAAACTTGCCATATGGTCAGGTGGATAACAAGTGGCATGGGGAGAGTGGTACAAAAGGCGGCATGATCGGAAAGGGGCCCATGAGACTAAACACAGAAGGAGAGCGGGAGTCTGGATTGCATATGTGTTGTTGATCCAGGTGCTTTGATCATAGTCGTTAGAGAGATGCACCCTAGATTCCAGACGCCCCCGCTCCACTTAAAGGTAGAAAGGCGGGGGGGGGGGGGCCTGGAATTGCTTTGCCCGCCATTTATCTGGGCGATATGATCATAGCTGTCAGAGAGATGCGCCCTAGATTCCAGCCCCCCCCCCCTCCGGTTAAAGGTAGAAGGGGGGGGGGGGGTCGTGATCCTTTCGCGCGCCGTTGATCCGGGCGTGATGGTCCTAGCCTTTGGGGAGATGCCCCCTAAATTCCCGACCCCCCCCCCCCTCCGCTTAAAGGTAGAAAGGTGGGGGGGCTCCAGAATCGCCTGTACGCCGTTGATCCGGGCGCGCAGACACCTGCCGTCCAAATCCGCTTGTTGTTTACTACAGGCGCATTTGTGTCCCGAACTTAGGATAAGTGGGTTATTAACCCATTCTTTGCATTCTAACCCCCCTTACAAGAAATATCGTGAACACTTTCTGCTCCAACATAGTTGTCAAACTACCCACAGAGTATAAATTCGTCGATGCTAAAGCTCCCATTGTGCCCGCTATTTCTGTAGCGAATTCTCCCTCTTTAAGTTTTTGACCATCTATAATGATCTTGTTCTTTTTAATCATCATATCTCCTCTTGGATGCATCTCCTGTTTCAGGATACCCCTTCTCTTTTTACTGAAAAAATAATCGGATGAAGGAATCTCATCCCTAGAAATAGGCTCAAGATCACTAACGTATAGAGCTCCCTCGTGAGGATTTCCATAAGTAGACTACAATGGAGTCAAAGAAGTAATGGGACTTCCAAGTTCTGTCAATGTTGTTCCTCCTACTTTTTTGGGAAAACTCTCAGGGATTTCTGAGGGTGTTTTCAACTCCTTTCCTTTCCCTGCCTCTGATTTTTCTATCGGAGGGACTTTTGTTTCTTGTGAAGGCATTTCACCCTCCTTCATCTTTCCCTTTGTATTTGTTTTATCCTGTACATCTATTTCAAATCATGGGGGAGGCCCTTCCTGCTCTAGAGGAGTGGTCATGGATTCACCTTGCAAACTTTTTGGTAAACAACTTCACCTGTGACTTTGGAAGGACATAAAACTAGTCTGTAATTCAGGTGATAAGGCCCGTACCCTATTTAATACATCTTCATAAGTTTAACTTCCTTGAATATATCATCATAAACAGATTATTCGTGTTCATAAGATTTCATATTACAATGCATCAAGTGTTTTCTTATTAATTGATAGGGGTTATGCTTTCTATGCTCAATATCTACCAATTTTATTTCTTCTAGTGCTTGAGCTTCCACTTTTGAATGGCCTAGGTTTAGTAATGAAAATTTCCCAACATACATAGGGAAGATTGGACAAAATTTCTTTTGAGCTTCCTTTAGCTCTATTCCAATACCACCTTTCAGTATTTGATGTGATACCTCCCTTAATACCAGTCTGTCCAGGAGGAATTTCAGAAGTGCGTGAGGGGGGAATTGAGCAACAATAAACCCTAATGTAAGAGAAGTTTTCATCAACAAACCAGTCAACTATTGCTTTGAGATTTCCTAAGACTAACTCAGAGATGGGAGGAGGTTCATAGCCATGAAATTTTTTATGCATTGGAATTATTATAAAATGACAAATCTCATAAAATGCATTCTTAGCATTTTCTTCCCATAGCACAGAGTGATACTCGTGAATGGGTTCAGAGAAAGTTATGTTCCAACTCCAATTCATCAAGGGAAAAGGAGTCACAAAGAAAATTGCATCCATAATGTACGCTGACATGTAAAAGGCCACTGGTTGACCTTTAGATTTTGCAACTCTGTAATTTGTAACTTCTTGAGCTAGGTTATCAGATAGAATATCACTCTAGTTCAAAGTGTATCCTTCTGAAGCTTCTTCTAAAAAGGGCACCCAATCCGCAGGAAAATGGCAGGGATCCTTTTTCCCGAAAAGTATACACAGCATAATGGCTACATAGACCATGTATTCGTTCAAAGATGTTGTGGCATAAACCCCATGAGTATCGGCCCTAAACTTTGATGGGCATCTCCACCATTCTCTTATTAAATTGGGATAAGTTCGGTCTGCCTCAGTGCACTCTTTCCTTTGAAATTCAGTGATGCAGGAGCATCTCAAGCAAGCCAGCGTGGAGGCCAAAGACAGCTGGACAAGCACCCAGCGAAAATTTTGAAATTCTCTTGAAGTTAATGCACCAATCTTAAATGAGATAATTAAGAAGGAGCGCACTTGTAAATTGTAAACGTACCTTGAGAGATCCACTCTCATACTTAGTAGGTAGAAGGCATTTATAGTAGTTAATGAAAGTAGATAGAATTGAATGTCATATTAGACAGTTTTAGAGCGCAAGAGGGAAACAAGATATAGACACCCTCATTGTGTATTGTAACATTAGCATGAAGAGCATGAGATTATGCCAATTGAGAGCATAGAGAAGAAGCAGAGAGCTGTAGTGAGAATTCCATGTACAAAAGTTCGGAATTAATACAAAAAAAAAAGGTTTTGATTCAGACTCATGGTGTTCAAATATTCTCTGTGTATGCATCTTTGAATGTTTTTCTCATGAATGTTTTACTCTTTCTGTCATGCAATTTCTTTTATGCTATGTATGAATGATTTCTTGTTGAATGTCTGAAATCTGAGAGAGAGAGAGAGTAAGGGAAATGAGTTTCAATTGTTTCTCTATCTGAGCAAGAGTTCCTACAAGGAGTGCAGCTGAATTGTCCACAAGGAGTGCATTGACAAAGGGTTCAGAGGTTTTTCTCTGAAATCTCAGATAGGGTAGCTTTTGTTCTCATTCACTCAGAAGTGTAGTTAGGAATAGGTGCCATGCAAGGAGTGCACAGGCCGAGTAAAGTCTCAGAGTTGTGGACCTGAGAAAAGTATTGAGAGACTACTGTTGCAGGTGTGTGCAGAGTCGAAGGGAATTCAACACTGGAATGTGTTTGAAGGTCTGCCGCAAGGAGTGCGAGCAGGAGTTTTTTGAAAGACTCAAAGTCATGGGAAAGCTCAAAAGTATTTGAACCTTCGAAGGGGCCGAAGGAAGGTGAGAGGCCAAGCACCTTGAAGATTCGAAGAAAGGTGTAGTGACATTGGACCACAGGAGGACAAGCTCTCAAGGAAAGAGATGGACGGTCGGAATTCTCTGTGGAGAATCTGTGAAGTCTCGTGAGTCGTCAGATATCACAGAGGAGTAGGGGAGTTATAGTGAGTATTCCCAAAGGTTTAAGCTCGGGAAGAGTAAGGCCATAGATCCAAGCCACAGGAGCCGTTGGATTTACCCGTGAACTTCTATTTCGGGTTTTTGCGAGTGGAAGTCCCATAATCTTGGAAACATGACTCGCGAAATCATGAAACATTAAGTGTCGAAGGCCAAAAGGACCGATTGGGCCATAGGAATCGGCAGGATGGACAGGTGGTGCACTATCGACACGAAGTCAAAATCCCGTTGACCATTTCAGAATTTCGTGGAGTGAAGTTCCGAATTCTTTGCATTAGGATTCATGATATCGCAAAGTCTGAAGTCCCGATGGAGCAAAATGACATTGAAAGGTCAAATCTTGTGAGCACATCAGAGTTTCGACAAATCGGGTTTTGGGAATCGAGGGAACGAGTTGCTTGACATCGCGACCGCCGAAATCGTGATAAGGAGAAATCCGAACTAGCAAGGAGAAAGGGCCAAGTGTTTATTGTCTTCTAGTTTTTGGAGATTGAGAGACAAGAACTTGACCACCAGATTTGCGAAAGTGCGAAGTCCAATCTCCCGAAGTACAAGGGGGATTTCTTGAAGTTAAGTGTGGGTGCAGATTTCCCGAAAGGGAAATAGAAGAGCCATTTCCAAGAGCTCTTCGAGCCAGTGGAAGAGGAAGATCCTGTGCACGTGACCTTCCGACCTGCGGGTTACCGAAGGGGCCGTGGCATCATTCAGCTAAAAACTCAGCATTATAAGTGTACTTAGGATTTGGTGAGATTTTATACATTACTTGTATATGTTATGGCCTGAATGAGCCAACAATGACCCCTTGATCATTTAAAATGCTCTTCGTCGGAATATCAACCTTTTCCAATGCCCAATTGATCATATCGTTGTACACCATAAGCCAAGGGCACACCATGATATTATGAAGCTTTGATTCTTCTATATCCCGAAAGTGATTCTTGGAATCAGCAGGAGAATTCTTGATTTTGTATTCCAGAAATTCAGATATTTGTGTCCAAGATTTAATTGAGTCGATAGCGTGTGGCCTAGTGTCGGATATGATATATCCTTCCCTTGTATCTTCACTCTTATTCAGTTCTTTCTTTGGTTCCATGAATTTAGGTTAGATGGAAAACCTGTCACAAAAAAGGAGTGTATGAGCTCGGGTGAATGCGTCTTACGCTTGATAGTATGAAACATAATATGTTGCGAAACACAGACCTTTAAAACTCCTTTTTAATTCATTTAACGATGTAGGTATCGACGCAGCTAACAAGAATTCAATACATTGAATGCAGTGGATATTTACTAAGATACTCATTAGTGTCACATATCATCAGTTATCCTTTATTAAAGTGGCCACCTTTTGGTGCTTTTGAATTCAAACTTCGAAAAATTTCATTCGATCGGAAACCGAAACATAAACTAACCTAAAAAGTTTGATTTTCGTTAATCATGCTTCCAAAACAAAATTAATTTAGACTAAACACGGATTAGGAGTTGAGACTTCACATTTCGGGATTTCGGGGATCATGTTGACA
Source organism: Picea glauca (assembly GCA_000966675.3). Classification (NCBI taxonomy): domain Eukaryota; kingdom Viridiplantae; phylum Streptophyta; class Pinopsida; order Pinales; family Pinaceae; genus Picea; species Picea glauca. The sequence continues at coordinate 269,148 of JZKD02S0224892.1, forward strand.
GGAGGTATGTTATCATTGAATCCCGATTTCTGAAATTGTGAAATCACGACAAGTTTAAATTAGAGCTTAACTTCGTTTTAGTAAATTAATTAATCAGTATTAAACCCGCTTTGATTCTTTCAGGATTTCGGGGTTTGTGTTGACAAAAGGTATGTCATCGCTGAATCTCGATTTTCGAAATCGTGATATGATTAACTTAAACCTTAAATTTTCATATTAGTGAATTAATAAATCAGGATTAAGGGCTAACTTCCAAAATGGGATTAATTTGGTTTAAACGTAGATTATAGGTCGGGATTTTGCGTTTCGGGATTTTAGGGATTTTGCGTTTCGGGATTTCCGAAATTGAGATACAATTAACGTAATCTTTTATAATTAGTAACTTCCATATTTTGGGAAATTGGGGATCAGGATTCTGCGATTGGAAATGCATTAAAACATATGTTCTCAGTAAGCCCCAAACCCTGAAAAAACTTTTAAAGGTTAGTCTTAACTCTTTTAGGGTTTAAGCTTTCTGTGATTTAAAAAATAACTTTACAGAAAGCGCGTCAGAACTTTTATAACACTTTTTTTTTTCTTTTTATTATTTAAAGAATAAATCTTGTCGGGACTTCGGTACCGGCCTTTTGGAAATGATAGTGAGGGTTATGCTTCATGAAAATCCGAAACCTGAAAAAGGAAGGTTTTGGTTTTAAAGATAAAAAAAAATTAATATATGTTTCAACATAGGCTCCAATTGGGGACCCCGTCTCCTTATGGGATGAGGAGAACAGGTAGACTTAGTTCCTTTATTTGGTAAATGGAGTCAATGGCTTATTTCTGTAGAACTTGCTTAGGAAAGGGATACAGAGGGAAAAGAGATTTCATGTTTACTTCTGAAAATCTTTTCAAAACTCTCAACGTTGTAAACTCAGCTGCATCCCCATTCTTGATATTCTCCTTCTCTCTACTGAATTTAAGTTTGCTTTAAGATGTTCAAAACAATCCTAGGGAATCCAACAGATCCTGCGGATTTTGGCTTGCATCAAATGAAGTAAATTTCATGTTTTTAATTGGGGAGCCCTGTCTGGACTTGGGATGCATATCCGGTTTCGAAAAGGCTGGTAACCAGGGTAGAGTGAAAATTACGTATGACAGCCTTACAGATACCTTAGATATTGCTTCACTGCCAGTGAGCCTGTTCAACACCCTGGTGAAGTTATATTTCCCTTTTTACTGAATTTCCTTTCACCACTTCGAATCATAATTATGCATTTAAATGATCAGACAAGGGAAATAATTTAAATGAATTTCCTTTCATCATCTTCTTGGACTAGATGGGGGCAATCAAATATTAATTTCCTTTCACCATCTGTCTTATATTTTACTTTTTGAACACGAAGTGGGGGCAATCAATGGTAGTAAGTATACTAGGGATGGTATCTGTGTAAAATTTGCAGTATAGGTCTGTCAACTTGCTTTGATTACCCTGGACCAACCCTTTTTAACTTTCAAAGCACCTTAGTCAGCAGGGAAAAAGGGGAAGATTAATTCTAGGGGTCTTCCTTCGAGCAAGCCTAAACCCTTAGAAAACTGTTAAGAAACCTAGGAAAGTCATGATCAGCCTAAGCATAACCTGTTTAGTCAAAGAGTGAGGAGTTATGAGGACTAGTCTACCTTTTAAGAACTATTTTTCATCTTCCAAAGCTAAGATGTAATCTCTTCTCCCTCTGTGGGAAACCCGAGAAGATATTTGGTCTTTATGAAGGAAAAACCAAGGGTAGAAAAGGGCAACAGAGAAAAGACCTGGGAATCAAAAAACAAGGTTCATGAATTAAAATGAACTCCTGGAACTCTTTCTCAGAGAAGCTTTCCTCTTTTTGTTTATTTTAATTACCTCTTATTTTTATTATAGGTGAAACTCCTAGGGCCTAGATTTTGAAATCAATCTTTTAGTGACCTATCACACTTACAAGACAATCACTGCACTTTTTTTTATAAAAAACCTTTGTTTGAAAAAATAGACTTTTCTGGAATTCACACCTTTGCCTTACCATTTTCATTCTCTTTTGAAATAACGAAAAATCTTATCTATCACCTATTTTCGGTGAATTTATCTTCCACTATAAGGCTATCTATTTACTTCTTTCACTTGTCAGGCTATTAGCCAGAATCCTGTAAGGGAACAATACGAAGAGTATTAGGGATTTTAAAAGAATTGAATTCATTGAGAATTTTGTATCCCTACTTCTAGAAAAACATTAACCTATTTTATTTTTATTATTATTATTATTATTATTTTTGACAAGATGAAAGTAGACTTACCAAAGAAAATTATTAAAAAAAAAAAAAAAACGGTATATACTGTGGGAATTCTGGAAATCAACTATTCCATATAGTGTTTTAAATAACGCTCGTTGACAGGGGCGTTCAGGATTTTACCATCCAAATTTTCTAACAGAAATTTTTTTTTTCCTTCAGGAGCTGTTACCTTGAATGGTCCATACCAGATGTGATCGAATTTACCATGTTTAGTGAATTAATTAATCAGGATTAAGGGCTAACTTCCAAAACAGGATTAATTCGGTTTAAACGTAGATTATAGGTCAGGATTTCACATTTTGAGATTTCGGAGATCATGTTGACAAGAGGTATGTTATCGTTGAATCTCGATTTCTGAAATTGCGATACAATTAACGTAATCTTTTATAATTAGTAACTTCCATATTTCGGGAAATCAGGGATCGCGATTCCGTGATTGGAAATGCATTAAAACATATGTTCTGAGTAAGCCCTGAACCCCAAATTTTTTTTTAAAGGTGAGTCTTAACTCTTTTAGGGTTTAAGATTTTCGTGATTTAAAAAATAACTTTACAGGAAGCACGTCAGAACTTTTATAACAAATTTTTTTTATTTCTTTTTATTATTTAAAGAATAAAGCTTGTCGGGACTTCGGTACCATCCTTTTGGAAATGATAGTGAGGGTTATGCTTCGTGAAAAGACGAAACCCAAAAAAGAAAGGTTTTGGTTTTAAAGATAAAAACAAAAATTTAATATATGTTTCAACAGCCAACCTGAAGGATTATCTGAAAGGATGATATGACTCCACAACCTACTCCCGTACCCATCGTCATCCCTATGCCCTGGACAATTGAGGGTGCCATTAAACCTATGTGAGGGAGATGTCCCTCCATCCCCTGAGTGCATTTAAGTTCATCCTTCATCCAAGAATGAGGCTTGAGGTGGAGGTCGACCATATTAATAGCTTAGATTGCATGGGGGTTGTGTGGCATCCACTGGACTACGTGGCACCCCATCCAGGGGGGTCACTCTCCTCGGGCTATATCGAGACATTTGATTAGTAGCTAGGAGGTTGGGAAGGTTTGAGCATCCAATTGGATCATCTCCTCTTTTGAGTCTACTCCCTCATTGGCTAGGCAATCTGCAATATTGTTGGCATCTCTTTTCACATGTGAGG
>JZKD02S0224892.1:272615-287947 GCA_000966675.3 Picea glauca
ACTAGGAGGTATAATTACAACTAATGGCCTAAAGCTGACATAAATAAAATAAAATTACTAATCTAATATGCCCCAATTAAGGGGTAATGAGCCAATATTAGGGCTTAACAATGAATCGTCATCATTCATTTTCTTCAAATCCATCACCATGGATTTTGCATTCTATCATACTGAACTTCTTTAATATTCCCACTGTATATTTTCCTTGACTTAGGAAAATCTTATTTGTCCTTTGTCATACTTCTTGTCTCAAGAATTAGTGCAATGTACTCATATCTTTCATCTTGAAATCAAAAATCAAAGCTTACTTGTATCCAACAACAAGGCGTTCTGAATCAAAATCAGGCTCTGGTCACCAACACTATAATAATATAGGTTTGGATCAACAATACTCTTGTTAAAACCCAAACTCATCAAGAATCCATCCATATGATATAGTTTCCAACTCATCGATGGTAATACGGATGGAAGTGTATCGGTCTTACTATATCAAGTGTCTCATCATAGACAACTCCCTCTGTTTGTGAGAATACTTTGGCTATAGATCTTGCTTTGTATTTCTCGACACTTTCATTAGCTGCATGTTTGATCTTATAGATCTACTTTGAATTTACCACATAATTCCCTTCTAGTCTCTAAACAATATCTTGTACATCATTCTTTTAAAATATACTAGTATTCTTTTGCTATGGAATCTTGCCATACATGTTCTCTTGTTGCTTCTCCAAGACAAGGAGGCTCAAAATCAATGAAGTGGCTCATGACTAAAGGATAGCTAGAAAATATCTTTTTCTTTCTTGGGATGTGCCTTGAGGGAATTTATGTTTCTCTACCTCCTGCAGAGTGAGCCTAGGAAGGCCTTTTATGCCCTACTACAATATCTCTGGACATATCAACTGGAGCAACTAGATCAGCTGGAATAATGTCTATCTCCCTCTGAAATGTTGAACGGGGAAAAGGTATTGTCTCATTGTCAATCTCCATCTGAGATTCTTTGGATCTTTTAAAGGTTATATTTTCTTCAAGGACAACATCTTTGCTTGTCTCAATCTTTCTCTGACCAGGGATGTAGACTTGGAATGTCTTTGAATATTCATTGTTTATCCCATAAATGTATCCTTTCTCTTTGAAGGATCTAGCTTGGACTTCTTCTCTTTGGGTACATGAAAATACACTGGGCACCCAAATATCCTTAAGTGTTCAATCTCAGGCTTCACTCTGGTGAAGGTTTATTTGAGAGTTATTTTTTTCAAAGTCTGGTGAAGAATCTTGTTATAAACATATAATGTGTCATGCATGCTTTTTCCAATGGAATCATAGCAAGATTATGATCATGCATTATTGCATTGGTTGTCTCAATGATGGTTCTATTCTTCCTCTTTCTCAAATAGTTTTGTCTCCCTCTGAGTCAAGTGACTCCCTCTGAAGGATAAACATCTTCCTTTGTTGTTAACATGTCTGGAAAAAAAAACAAGAGGAACCAAAACAAGAATATATCCTAAAAGAGAATATTGAGTACATCTCTAGAATCAAAACAATTTAGGGATTGTTGTCACAGCTACAACACCTACTTGTAATGTAACAAAATTTAGAAATATAGGTTAGAGGAATGACAATTACAATAATAAAACTTGGAGTCTTCACTTCTAGTGTGTTGTTCTTATGAATGCACTGATATCCCTCTGGATCCATGACTTCAACAAAGGTTCCTTTCTCTTGCAATTTCCCTTATGACAATGATACAAATAATATATATATATATATATATATATATATATATATATATATATATATATATATACACAAGTGCATACCTGAGGGTACTGATATGATTTCTCCAATGACACCTGGCTGATATATTTCCTCTTGACATCTTCATGAAGAAGGTAGTCACAATGTCACCTTTTTGTATCACTCACAATAAGCCTTCCTCTGAAGTCTTGTCTTCCAGAAATTTGAAGTTGCTTGATCTATCCAGCTTATCTTCCATCATAATTTTGTTCATCATAATTTTAGATTCTTCAAAAACCCTTGTCAACTGGGCTAGAAAACCTAATGGATATGCTAGGCTAGGAATTTTAGGTTTTGTTGGACTTATGACTGCCAACAATAAGCCTTTGAAAGATAGGAGAACATTGGTGAGTTGAAGAGTTCCTTCAATGAGTTGCATAAACCCTAGTTCTAAAATTTCTATAGAAATTAACGAAACCCTAGAAACCTTAGGGCCAAAATTTCAAAATGCTCAGAATTTCACTCTAAGAGTCTCTAGAGGTGCGTTGGAGGAGTTTGTACTCTCCTATGCCAATATTAGTGCCAATGTTCAAGTATTAAGGGATGAAACACCTCAGAAAGGAGGGCCATATGGATTTTTTGGAAACCTTAGGAGGGTCGTACAATTCTGCAGAAAAGATAGGAGACTTGTAGATGCTTGTGCAATGGGTTCTTCAAGACCTATGCTCTGATACCATGTTGATGTTTTAGTAATTTAGGATTAAGCATGAATTTCATTCCATTTTAACATTTTACTTAAACCATAGACATTTTGTTGTAGCAACCAAGATCACAAGAAGAAACACCATGCATAAGTACAGAAGAAGTATCATGGGAAACACTTCTCAACAAGGGAACAAAACCCAGCCAATCCTTTGCTATATTATTCAAGAGAAATACATTCATCACCAAGAAAACCTATCACACAAAAGGGTTCTCACAAACCCTAGAAGACTAGAAGCCAAGAGAGGTGCGCACTTTTCTCAAGTAGATGTACTTGCTGAAATTTCCAAACTCACACAAAAGATATGATTCCTAAATGGGGAATTTACCTTTACTTATATTAGACTTGACCTGTCAACATAAGTATACATTGTCACAACAGGGCCAACCTCTCTATCTCATAATATAATTAAGATTAACCAAATTAATTATCTTTTACATTAATTATCAATTACATTAAGGTGGGGCTGACCTGTACCCTTTACATTACAATTAGGGTTACAGGCAGGTTTGAATATTGAACAATATAGAAAGGGATCTCATACACCCACTAGTGCTCAGCCACTAGGGGAACATCCATAGGGATGTCCATATCTCTGGCTCAATGCATTACAGATAAGAACCACTTCTTCAATAGTTCTCAGCCACTAGGATCATGTTCACCTGTGCTCGTCCATAGGCACATCCACTCAACATATCTTCTTTCCCACTGCATTACACAGGAGAGTCATTTGTAGCTTCTCATCAACTCTCTACTCAGAGGAGGCTAATACATCATCCTCATTTATGTCTCATTACGATGCACCCAAAACTTTGGGATTTCACACGTTCACCTTGTGCTCAGCCACAAGCACATCCAACTCTACAGATCTCCTTTCTCACTGCATTACATAGGAGAATCATCTAGAGTTATTCTCAACTCTCTGTAAGGAGGAGACCATCTCTATGTTCCATCTTTGTCTCATATAGGAACCACACACCCCTCTCAGGGGATCTCTCTTAGGTTTGTGTCCTAGATAATGTCTTAGATAGATGTAATCATCAACATAATTGTCAATTTGATCCCCTTAAGGAAGCTCCAAAGTTCTGCTACATTATTTGTGTTGAAGTCGAGATAACCTACTATGATGTGTAGAATTATCCCCTCACTATCTCGAAGTACAACTCCAAAACTCCCTGGCCCCAGTTTACCCTTCGAGGATCCATCGAAGTTTAGTTTGACAAAGCCCGGAGGGGGAGGGGACCAAGAGTTCAGAATGCAGGCAATCTTAGTTGGATGAGTGAGGTCCTGTTGGGGATGCCCGTAGAGTTTTAGCTCCTAGGCCAAGAGGATGCGAATTTTGGGGGGATGGAATTTCAAATCATCATGATTACATTGCCCATATCTAATTGTTTCCTTAACCAGGTTGAAGATCATTTCCCAAGTAGAGTGGGGGGGGGAGGAGGTGGAGTGAAAAATTATTTTGTTTCTCTCTTTCCATACTTTCCAAACTATGAAACTTGGAATTAGTTTCCAGATGCGATCTAGGATTGGGTTTTGATAGGTAACGGAGTCCCAATTTCCTATGGTGCTTACAATGTTGGCTCTATTCCTATTAGAATGATGCATTATTTGCGCTTCCATGTCCCAAATGACTTCATTGTGGGAACATGTATTTAATATGTGCTCCATTGTCTCTTCCTGTTGCCGACAGAGGAGGAAGATTGAAGGTCCCACAAATCCTTGTTTCCTTATGTTATCCCAAGTGAGGATGCAATTCTGAGAAATTATATAGAGAAACAGGGAGACTTTCATCCAGAGTTTTAGGTTCCATATTTTTCCCCATATATGCTCTTTTGGTTGCATATGGAGATTTTTTTGGAGATGATAATCCTCCTTGACTGAGAAGTTACCTGTTGGTGAGTGACCCCACCTGAGGATGTCAAAATCATCAATAATTCATATCTTTCGTTGATTTGCATAGTCCCTCCAGGCCTACGTATTGATTTCTTCATGTATGCTTAGTTCAGGGGGTTGGGTCTTCCATATGCGCCAAGAGTGTTGCGGTAAGTTTTCCTTCCAGAGATCTTTTAGATGTATTGTATCCCTTGAATGGATTTTTTGATGAAGGGGGATGAGTTCTTGTATTGAGTACAGTGACGGTAGTTGTTGCCAAGAGTCTTGCTAGAATAAGGGTTGCTCTCTATTTTGTATCTCCCAAAATGCATGTTTTTGTATACTAGGTCTATTGCTCCCAGATGTGTTCCAAATGTTGGATCCCTAAATCGGGTCATTGGGTCTGATGAGGAGCTCCTCACTAGTGTTGGGTGCATACTTGAGTTTCCAGAGTTTTTCCCATAGCTCCGTGGGATGTTTGAGCCAATGCCACCAATGTTTTTCCCCCATTATGTGATTGATCTTTCCGGGGTCCCTAAGACCCACACTATTGATTTTTCAATAGGATAGGCTTAATAATGAAATTCATTCGATTTTTAGCATTTTACTTAAACCATAAACAATTTTTTGCAACAACCAAGATCACAAGAAAAAACACCATGCACAAGTACACAAGAAGTATCCTGGGAAACCCTTCTCAACAAGGGAAGAAAACCCAACCAATCCTTTGCTATATTCTTCAAGATAAATACCTCCACCACCATAAATAACTAGCGCACAAAAGGGTGCTTCACAAACCCTAGAAGACTAACGCCCAAGAGAGGTGTGCACTTTTCCCAAGAACAAGTGTTTGCTGAAATTTCCAAAATCACACTTGTGATATGATTCCTCAATGGGGAATTTACCTTTACTTATATTAGACTGAACTTATAAACAGTGGTGTCTATTGGAACAATAGGGCCTACCTCAATAAATCACAATATAATTAATAATTACCATATTAGATTTCTTTTACATTAATTATCTTTTACTTTAATTATCTTTCACTTTATGGTGGGGCCGACCTGTACCCTTTACATCTCAAATAGGGTTACAGGTAAGTATGACTCTTGAACAATATAGAAAGGGATCTTATACACACACTAGTGCTCAACCAATAGGGGCACATCCATCTATGCTCAGCCACAGGGATGTACACATCTCTATCTCACTATGTCTGACGGGAGAACCACACTCACTAGTGCCCAACCACTAGGATCACATTCACCTGTGCTCAACCACATGCACGTCCAACTCAATAGATCTCTTTTTCACTATGTTACATAGGAGAATCATCTAAAGTATCACATCATCTCAAATCTTTGCACAGAGGAGGCCAATACATCGTTTCATATTTGTCTCAGAACAATACACCCAACTCATGGGCTTCCCCACATAGGGGCACACAACATTCCATATTCATTTCAGAGAGGAACCATAGACCCAACTCATGTGCTTCACCACCTCACACAAGGGTACAATGTTCCATTTGTCTTAGATAGGAATCACACACCCAACTCATGGGCTTCACTACCTCACACAGGGGCACAACATTCCATATCTGTCTCAGAGAGGAACCACACACCCATCTCATGGGCACACCCAACTCATGGGCTCTCTCTCAGGATGACTCTCTTAGTCGGTGTCCTGGAGGATTTCTCACACAAATGTAATCATAAACACTCCCTCTTAGCTAGGGAGGCATTATCCACTAGGAAAAGTCTCTCACGGAAGTACTCTAACTTCATCGTAGCTGTAATCATCAACACTCCCTCTTAGTTAAGGGGGTAATATTCACTAGGCCAAGTCTCTCACTGAAGTACTCGAACTTCATTTTGGCAAGTAGTTTGGTGAATATATTTTCAATCTACTGATGCGTAGGAAGGTGTTGCACGTGTACTAATTTCCTTTGCATTATGCCTCTGATATAATGATATTTTATCTCAACGTGTTTCGATCTATCATGGAACAAAGTGTTATCAAAGAGATTCACACATCTCTAGTTATAATCATAGAATCCATCTCATGATCAAGTAAATATGTTAGAATCTTGCGAAGCCAGACTACTTCACACACTCAATGCTATATACTCTTCTTTTGTGGTACTCAAGACAACAGAGCTTTGTCTTTTGTTGCACTAAGAAACCATGGAAAACTCCAAGGTAAGACAACAATTGTATGTGCTCTTTTGGTCCACTGTACTCTCTGCCCAATCTGTATCGACATATTCTTGAAACATTAAGTTCACATTGGAGGCATATCTCAAGACATATCTAATTGTGCCTCGTATATATCTCAATACATGCTTTACTTCTATCCAATGGGTTTGTCTCGACTGACTCATGGATTGACTAAGCATATTTGTTGCATAACATATATCAGGTCTGGTTTTAACCAGATACATCAATTATCTAATCAATTGTGGATCAATCTCGTCTGAATCATCATCATTCATTTACTTCAAATCCATAATCATCAGTGTATGTATGGATTTGCATTTAGTCATATTGAACTTTTTTAATATCCCAACTATATATTTTCCTTGACTCAGGAAAAATCTCACCAGTCCTCTGTCATACTTGTTGTCCCAAGAAGTAGTGCATCATACCCAAATCCTTCATTTCGAAATCATAAGTCAAAGCTTATTTGTATCCAACAACAAAACTTCCTGAATGAGTCATCAAAATTAGGCTCTCGTCACCAACAATGTAATAATATAGGTTTGTATCAACAACACTCTTGTTGAAACCCAAACTCATCGAGAATCCATCCATCTGATGTAGTTTCCAACTCATGGATGGTAGTATGGATGGAAGTGTATCGGGCTTACTAGATCAATTCTCTTATCATAGACAACTCCCTCTGTTTGTGGGAACCCTCTGGCTATAGATATCTCTTTGTATTTCTTGGCACTTCCATCAGATCCATGCTTGATCTTATAGATCCACTTGGAAGTCACCACAAACTTCCCTTCTTGTCTTAGAACAATATCTCATACATCATTCTTTCATATATACCGGTATTCTTTTGTCATGGCATCTTGCCATACCTGTTCACCTGTCCCTTCTCCATGACAAGAAGGCTCAGAATCAATGAAGTGGCTCATGGTTGGAGGGTATCTCAAAAATCTCATTTTCTCTCTTGAGATGTTCCTTAAAGGGCTTGTATGTTCCTCTGCCTCCTGCAGAGTTTGTTAAGCCTAGGCATATGTTTTATGGCCTATTGCAAAGTCCTTGGGAATATCAACTAGAGAAACTGGATCAATAACTATTTTCTTTTCAACTGTTGAAAGGGAGAAAATAATATCTCTTCCTTCTTCTCATTTTGTTTGACTCCCTGTTACACATTATTTTCATCATCCCTATGACCATTAATGATGTAAACCTATTTTTTGCCTTCAAAGGGGTCAGTGGCCTGAGTTCTTGAAGACAGAAGGGAGAATAACTTTTCCTGAGAAAAGAAGTTGCATTTTCCCTTGTAAAAACCCTATTAAAAAGGAAGTTCATAGGTTGCTATATAGGCAGGCTGCGAGAATGCCTAATTCTCGCAGGTTGAACCATAGATAGGCTGCAAGATGTTCACAGGTTGCTATATAGGTAGAATGCAAGAATGCCTGATTCTCGTAGGTTGCACCATAGATAGGGTGCTAGATGTTCGCAGGTTTCTCTATAGGTAGGGTGCGAGAATGCCTACACGTGGGAAAAATAAGCGTTTTCTCGAATATTCTAGAAGGAGAAACTTCTATGGGGAGGTGGAATCTGAATGGTTTGGATCTTACTTTCTTTCATGATTTAGTGGGATCATCTTAACCTCCTCACCTTATCCTCTTCAGCTTATAAAAGGAGAGGAGTTCTCATGGAGAAAGTTAGCTTTTGTTAGCTTTTGAGCTTTGGTTAGCTTTGGTTGACTTGGAATTGTTGGCTTGGTTAGAGTGGATTTGAGATTTGCTTTGTCAAGACAGATTATGAGTAGCTATTAGATCCATGGTCTCAGAATCCTTGAAGAAAGAAGTGTGTGGGGAACGAAGGATAGTTGGAAGGGACCTTACAACATCAAGGCCATGGTTGTAATCTCTCTTTCACATTTAATATGATACAGTAATATGATTCTTTCCTATAAAGCTTGTTATGTTTTATTGCATGATTCCTTGATCACATACATAGGTTTATATTGAGTTTATGCTATTACTATCACTTTGGTTGGTTGTGCTCTTTTGTAGGTTCATCATTGTATGAGCGTTGGAACGAAGCTAAGATGGTGATGGCGAGAGGAAGTGACATTTAAACGGTATGTCACTCATCCCTCTTTAGTTAGTAAATTCAATATTTAAAACTTAAGGAAAGCGTCATGTTCTGGTGTGTTTTGTTCTAGATCTAGGTGGATCTAGTGAGATCTATTAGTGGCCGCACCTATCGATTAGTCTGATAACAAAATTGGCAACTCCACTGGGGAACAGATTGTTTCCTAGTTAGTCTAGTTTCCCTTTCTTTGATTGCTTGTTTTTTGGTCTCTCAGTCTGTGGGAGATCCATCCAGAGTCTCTAGATCTGAAAGTTCACTCAAACTTAGTCCTTTTTCAAATTGTTTCTTATTTATAGGCATTCTTGCACTGTATCCTTTAGTGGCCTGCGAGAAACACCTGAGTTCACACCCAGGTGTTAAGTCCAGTGCAAACCCCTCATAGTCAACCTTTGTTTAGCCTGCGAGAATCTTTGATTCTCGCACTGTAATACACTACTAGCCTGTGAACTTGTTTGTAAAAATGTTTGGATTGGGTCTTGTCATTTTTTGATGCCCAGTTTTGCTTTGAATAGCTGGATTGAACTTTTGGAGCCTGTATTGATCTATTTACAGTCTTCTTGACATTCTTTGAGTTGCTTTTATCCATCTTTGCTTTGTTTGGTTTTGAAGAATTAGTCTCTTGCTTTGAGTGTCTTTCAATTACAAAGCATGTGTTTTCTTTAGAATTGTTTAGGGAAAGATCAGATTTCTTCTGAATAGTTCGCTTTAAAAGAGAACTTTTAGTTTGGGTTTCTTTGTTTTAAGAAAGTTCATGATTGCTTTTAGTGAAATTTTTGAAACAAAAAGGTTTAATTTCTTGCTTTATATTAGATTGGGGGCATCCTTGCATTTGAAGTAGCGAAATTGCATGATTCTTGGCATCTTTTGATCTTAAATTATGAAAAAATTTCCCCCTCATGGCTGGGGGGGGGCATGAATCATGCATTGGTGTTCAGTACCTTTTTCTCATTTCTTGAGAATATTGATATTGATGAGTTAAGATTTTGGGACATCGTGCATATGGGACTGATAAATGTTTTCTCCTTCTCATAGCATAGCTTTCATCGAATTGAAAAGATTGCATATATTTACATAATTTTCAAGTCAGTCAAAACACCATATTGTCCACGCCATCTTCCTTTTGAGTAACAACAGCCATAAAATAAAGCGCTTATAAAAACTGATTAGACATTTTTATATTTTCTGGTAGCGAACCTACATTAGATTAGTTGTATGGCTTTGGAATAGGTGTGAAAGATAACTTTCCAAAGTTGCAAACAAACATAGAATCTTGAGTTAAGGAGCGGTTAAATCTACTTATTACATTTTGTCCTAGGAAGCCCTTCTAACACAAGGGTCAATCACAAGGTCACATTGAGACTGACAGAGTTACTCACCCTGCTTTGTTGGTCTTGGTGTAGAGATTGCGCGTATTATGGGAGTTGCTTGAGGGTATACCCACAATGATGAGTGGAAGCCTTTCAAGTTTATTTCGGGCTAGATACCCTGCCCTTGTGCATGGATCGGACTGTCGACTATTTCCCTAGGCATCACTGTAGCGATTGGTAACCTTAGTGGCCTATCTCTCTAGGTTCTTTACACAAGGTGACTGTGGAGGGGCAAGTCTTCACGGTACCTGGAATCGACGTTGTCCAAACTCACTCGGGCTCCTTGGAGGGTATACCCACGATTATGTGTGGGAGCTTGCACCAAGGTGTAAGTCCGTTAAGTAGGTCGTCAACATAACTTTTCCACCCGCTCTATCTTATCCCCTTCTTACATTGTTCCCACGACGTTGGATTTCATCACCAACTAGTGTGATCATTGTAAGAAGGTTTTGTTTGTTTGCTTGCTTCCTACATTTTTAGCGTGTGCTATTTGTTTTCCCTAGCAGACTCTAGGTTGGATTTATTTAATGGTGTCAGTCCTGGAATGACCACTGAAGGAACCCCTGCTCCAGGGGAACCTTTTGTTTTTCCTTCTTATGGAAACATTGGTCATCCTCACATTGCTACTCTGAGCCTTCCAGGTCTCACGATTGGATTGCCAGTGTGGTTGTTTTCCACTCAAGTGATTCTTCAGTCGTAAGCACTTCCCCCCACGAGAATCAACATCATGTTGATCCTTTACCTTCTTCGCCAGTAAGGTCTTGTTCACCTTCTTCACTTGCAAGGTCACCTTCTTTGTCGAGTGAAAGTTCTGAAGCTAGTAACCCGGTGAATAAGAAGAAGAAGAAAAGAAAGAATAAGAAGAAGAAAATTAAACAAGGGTCAAAACCTCCAACCACTGCTAAACATGTTGGAAAACAACCAGTTACTGTTAATCATGCTGGGAGTGTTGATCATGTCAAGATCACCCAAACAAATTGTAAGCCCAAGTACCCTTGCAGGATTTGTAAGGGTAGCCATCTTCTTAAGGATTGCCTTGGTCTATCCAAGGTTATAGAAGTATGGTCTACACACCCTGACCAACCCATGTCATCAGCCTCTGAACAACATACTGATGACCTCCCGTCAACTAGTCACAATAATGTTGGGAAGAAGAAACGTAGAGTCAAGTTCCCATGCATGTTATGCAAAGGGAGTCATCTCACTCACCTTTTCCCTTGTATGGATGAAGCCTCTAAATTACTGGAAGACATGACTGTTTCACAACCTCAACTTCCAGCTGCTTACTGTAAGCTTTCTCTCAACCCTCCAATAGTTGATGGAATGATCACTCTAGTCCCTTCACCAGTCAATCTGGTCACGTCCTTAGTTGAACCAATTGACAAAGTGGTTAATCCGATACCTTCCTCGATCAATCCCACTCTCCCCTCAGAGAGTGAAACTAAAGCAGTTGATCCGATCCCATCCTCGATCGATCCCACTCTCCCATTAGAGAGTGTCACCCAAGTGGTCGATTCGTTTCCATCTGTCGACCCCATTCTCTCCTTGGATAATGAAACTCTAGTGGTCGATCTGATCTCTCCATCGGTCGATCCTAGTCTCCCGCTAGAGAGTAAACCCGACACTCCCCATGTTTTTCTCATTGATACAGAATCTCTCGTGCCGAGGGGTATTCCTCCTTCTCCTATGGAAACCCCTCCAAGTTATGAGGCCATCCATTTTGATTGGGGTGTGATAAATAGACCTCGTCTTCCCTCTTACATTCCTTTCTAGATTACAATACAGGTTTGTGGTTGGGATGTTCCCCAAACGTTGATAGATGAAGGTTCGTCTGTTAGTATTTTTTCCTCTTTTTCTTGGTAAGCTTTGGGTTGTCCTTCACTTGTGCCGGTTATGCAGAATCTGTTATCTTTTAATAGAAGAACCAGTCAACCTTTAGGGACCCTTCTTCAGTTTCCTATAACTTTGAGAGGGAAAACTGTCTTTATTGATGTCATGGTAGTCCAAGACCCCTTGGATTTTTCTTTACTCCTTAGGCGAGATTATGTCTATGCCATGAAAGCTATCGTGTCTACTCTTTTTCATGTGATATCTTTCCCTCACGATGGATGGGTTGTGAATGATGATCAAATTTCATTCATTGACCCTGCTTGGATTGCCTCCTTGAATGGTTCTTATATGCAGACGGTATCACCCTCGCCACAGGTCAATTATGTGGCGTTGTTTCCCATGGCTTCAACTTCTGATGATTTAGATCCAGTAGTTGACATGGTGATCTCTTTGATAGGGTTGTTAGAGAATGATCTCTTTACTCCTGTCGCGACCCTTGACATGGTGTCTTTCCAGAGTGTGTTTCTTCCTTCTAGTGAAGACCTCTTGGAAGCCATGACTGAGTTTTGTCCATTGACATGGTGTCCTTCCAGAGCATTGTCCTCTTGGAATCCATGATCAAGAAGAGAGAAACCGAGGATAGTTTGTGTCTCTGTGGCAACCTCGTTAAAAAATGAAACAGAGGTTCTGAAGATAGTTTTTGCATCTCTGAGGCCACCTCGTTAAAAAATGAAACAAAGGTCTTTGAGCATGGTTTTTGATTTCAAGCTTGTTAAAAAATGAAACCACTTATGAGGATAGTTTTTTCGTCTCTATGGAAACCTCGTTAAAAAATGAAACAGGGGTTATGAGCATAGTTCTTGTTTCTGTGTCAATCTTGTTAAAAAATGAAATAGTTTTCCCCCTCTCTATTTGAGTCAAGTCCTTCGTCTAGTATTTGAAGCTTCATTTCATTTGCCTTTGCAGTTGGATGAAACAAAGCTTAGGGGGGGATTTTACCTCGACCTATGGACTTCATGTTGAAGTTAATCCGCTAGTTTCTTAAGCTATGGGCTAAGTACCAACCATCCCTGTGTTATGCATTGGGAAGCCGCAAGCATAGTTTTCTATGGTTCAAGCTTGTGTAAAAATGAAACCACTTACCTCAAGCATAGTTTCCTCTGGTTCAAGCTTGTGTAAAAATGAAACCAGGTCCAAGCATAGTTTTCTATGGTTCAAGCTTGTGTAAAAATGAAACCACTTACCTCAAGCATAGTTTCCTCTGGTTCAAGCTTGTGTAAAAATGAAACCAGGTCCAAGCATAGTTTTGTTTAGTTTTTAATCTTTTGTAAAAATTAAAATCTATCCCAACAATAGTTTGGTTTTGTTTTAAAGCTTGTGTAAAAATGAAAACAATCCCGATCTTAGTCTTTGTTCTTTCTCATGCTCGTAAATACATGAGAATAAGTTACCGAGCTTAGTATTTGTTCTTTCTTGTGCTCGTAAATAAGTGAGAATGTAACCGAGTATACTTTTATCACTTTTTCAAACTCATAAAGGTTATACGAAAAAGGAACCCACTGGAGTCCTCTTTAAGCTCTTTTCAGACTCTCTAAACATGAAAAGATTTTCGATCGATCTTGTTCTTTTCACGCTCTTTAAAGTATTTGAAGAAAACATCTGTTGAGCAATAGTTTATCTCTTTTTCAGTCTCATCAGACTACTTTACGAAAAAGGAATTGAGAGAGTTTTCTTTAAGTTTTTTTTAGACTCTCTAAACATGAAAAACCCATGAGTTTTCTTTCTTTGGACTCGTTAAATAAACATAGAAAGACCCACAATGGGACTGAACCACTCCTTCCTAGGGTTCATTAAACATACTCCAAGGGACTCATCCAAAGGATGAGCTTACATTACAAGCATATGTTATCCTCCTCAAGCTTGTGTAAAAATAAAGAGGTACACGCCAGAAATGGTGGGGGGAAAATTAGGAAAGAAATGTACCTAAACCTGTATTCTGTGGAAGAGTCACTTTTGAACATGACACCCTTTCACTCACTTTGTGTCTAGGTTGGAAACTCCACTCATTTCTTGGTCATAGTCCTTTATAAGATTACAAATTGGTTTATGATCCTTGTTGTTGAGTCAGTATTTTCCAAGACAATTGTCGTGTCGTCAATATGTTCAAAAAGATGTCCAACCTAAAAAGCCTTCTATTGCATCAGCCATTTCTGCAGTCTTTAATCCTTCTATTGCATCATTTATGCCTGAGTCAGTCCTAAATCACTTTTTACTCTGATCTACATCAAATCTTGTTACCTGTTTTGTGTCATTGATGTGGGATACATTAAGGCCCTCCTGTGACAAATCTTTTCGTGTCGACTTCAACTCATTATCCAGGAATTAGACTTAGAAACCAATTGGTACCTTGGAACTTGCATGCCTTAATGGCAGGTTTCCTCGCTTTCGACAGTGGGTTTTCATTATTGACCCCTAATTGGGAGATTCCGCCGAGTGTTCGACTTCAACTCATTTATTCACATTCGTTGGATTGTACTAGTGTACCTTGGGAGTCATTGACATTAATGGTGATTTCACTCGCACTTGTTAACTGTATACACTAATGACCAGTAATCAAGTGGTTTCTACCATGTTCGACTTCAACACATGTATTCGCATGGTTAGATTCGTACTATAGAGTGATAGAGATGAAGACCATGGATATTTTTCTAACAGATCCAGGTTGCGTTGGAGTAGATTCAGTGTACTGTTGCATAGATCCACATTGTATGTCTCGTGGCTATGTTCAAATTTGAGTCTTTAACACA
Organism: Picea glauca; assembly: GCA_000966675.3. Lineage (NCBI taxonomy): Eukaryota > Viridiplantae > Streptophyta > Pinopsida > Pinales > Pinaceae > Picea > Picea glauca. The sequence continues at coordinate 287,329 of JZKD02S0224892.1, forward strand.
TACATCCATAGTGTATTTTTGGTGGCTATGTTCAGATTTGAGTCATATTGGCATGGATCCACAGTGTATGTTTAGTGGCCATGACCTGTCTTACTTGACATGGATCTTTGCATGTAAGCATTTATGCTTTGAGTCATTTGTATTATGAGTATGGGAATGCCTACCTTAGTGATGATATATTATTGTACTGTATTTCCTTGTTTGTTGGCAGGTTTCCGACCGACTGTTTCTTGTTCCCTACACACACTCGACAAAGTATTTCAGCTATCACTCTGTTCTAACTTCATACTTTGGGGGGCTCTCTATTACACATTATTTTCATCATCCCTATGACTGTTAATGATGTAAACCTATATGTTTCCTTCAGAGGGGTTAGTGGCCTGAGTTCCTGAAGAGAGAAGGGAGAAGAACTTTTCCTGGGAAAAGAAGTTGCATTTTCCCTTGTAAAAACTCTATTAAAAAGGAAGTTCATAGGTTTCTATATAGGCAGGGTGCGAGAATGCCTGATTTGTTGGACACACCTACCACACTTAGAGGGGGGGTGAATGAGTGTGGGGCTCTTTTTCCCAAAACTGCCCTCTTGCACAAAAACTCATCAATTAGCATTCAACATTTATTC
>JZKD02S0224892.1:293353-317704 GCA_000966675.3 Picea glauca
TCAATCTCTCCCATCAATAGACATCAATCTGACATATGATCCAACAATATCCCAAGTAATCAAACCATTGGCACCAATGACAAACCATTGGCATCAATGACAACATGATCCAACATGATTCTCGTAGGTTTCACCATAGATAGGGTGTGAGATGTTCGCAAGTTGCTCTATAGGTAGGGTGCAAGAATGCCTACATGTGGGAAAAACAAGCGTTTTCTCGAATCTTCTAGAAGGAGAAACTTCTATGGTGAGGTGGCATCCGAATGGTTTGGATCTTACTCACTTTCATGATTTAGTGGGATCATCCTAACCTCCTCACCTTATCCTCTTCAACTTATAAAAGGAGAGGAGTTCTCATGGAGAAAGTTAGCTTTTGTTAGCTTTTGAGCTTTGGTTAGCTTTGGTTGACTTGGAATTGTTGGCTTGGTTAGAGTGGCTTTGAGATTTGCTTTGTCAAGATAGATTGTGAGTAGCTATCAGATCCATGGTCTCAGAATCCTTGGAGCAAGAACTATGTGGGGAACGAAGGACAGTTGGAAGGGACCTTACGACATCAAGGCCATGGTTGTAAACTCTCTTTCACATTTAATATGATATAGTAAGATGATTCTTTCCTATAAAGCTTGTTATGTTTTATTGTATGATTCCTTGATCACATACATAGGTTTATATTGATTTTATGCTATTACTATCACTTTGGTTAGTTGTGTTCTTTTGCAGGTTCATCATTGTATAAGCATTGGAATGGAGCTAGGAAGGTGATGGCGAGAGGAAGTGACATTTAAATGATATGTCACTCATCCCTCTTTAGTTAGTAAATTCAATATCTAAAACTTAAGGAAAGTGTCATGTTCTGGTGTGTTTTTTTCTAGATCTAGGTGGATCTAGGGAGATCTGTTAGTGTCCGCACCTACCGATTAGTCCGATAACACTCCCTCTAAAGTCTGAAGGATGGATGCCTTCTTTTACTTGTTTTCTACATCTTTTATGTCTTCGGGTTCTCTATTGACTAGCATAATAATCAATTAATAAGGTTTGGAATCCCATACTAGGGATAATGGTCCAAGTCATGAGGGATCCCACACCTTCACTTATTAAGAATTCAATCAACTATAAGTTTAATGATCAAACAATTTACCCGGGTCTGCAGTCATGCTTATTTCTGTATTTGGTTTAGAGGAAGTAATTCTCATCTCTCTTATCTTCATCCTTTTGAGGTGGGTCTAGATCAATGTCAGTGGTAGAATCATATTGTATTCCTTTCTTCCTGGTTGGACAATTTCTTGCATAGTGTCCATATTTGTCACATCTGAAGAACTAATTCTCTGAAACATCTCTTCTTTGAATATGACCTGAAGATGATGCAGTCTTCTCATCTTTGAATGTTTGTCTGAAGTTTCTTTTGAATATTCTTCATTTCTTTGTATGAGGTGCAAGAGAAATGTTGTCATCAGGAGAGTCTTCCACTCCTCTATTTCTAAGTCTAAGTTCTTCTTGAGTATAGTCTGTCCACAAACTACCAAAAGTTGGTAAATTTTCTCTTCCACTGATTATTTGAATAAAAGGTTCCCAGTGGTTTGGAATATTTTTAAGAGTGGATAATATAAGTTCTCTGTCAAACGTGATTTCTCCAACGACACCTAACTGATCTTTGATCTTTGATATATTCATAAATAAGGTAGCAACTGTATCACTTTTTGTCATCTTGGTACTTTGAAGCTAACCCTTTAAGGTAAGGACTCTGAGGGTGTTGTCACTTTCAAACATATCTTTCAGTGCTTCATACATTTCATAATATCTATTTAGGTTGGCAATACAAGGTAGGTGATGATCTCTTATTGAGTAGATAATTATTTTCCTTGCCTTGACATGTTCTTCCCTTCTTATTTCCTTTTCTTCATCGGTAGTTGTTTCTGGTAAAGTATTTTGTATCACACTGAAAATATCATCTTCTTCAAGGGTGATCTGAATCCTCGACTTCTAGGGGTTGAAGTTGCTTGATCCATCAAGCCTATCTTCCACTAAGGTTTTGTTCTTCATATTTTCAGATTTCTTCACAAACTCTCGCCAACTAGACTTATAAAACCTAATGGCTAGGTTAGAATAGAAACCTTTGATTTTTTTGGGCTTATGAATGCCAACAATAAGATTTGAGAGTGTCACAGGAATACTCTTGAGTTGAAATGTTCCTTCAATGAGTTGCGGGAACACTAAAATAAAAAATTCTGCAAAAAATTGCAGACCCTAGAAACCCTAGGGCCAAAAATCCAAATTTCTCGGAATTTCACTTTGTGAGTCTCTGGAGGTGCGTTGAGGGAGGCCATACACCCTTATCCAAATTTCATCCCCAACGTCCAAGTGTAAAGTGTTGAAAAGGCCAAACAAGAGAGGGTCATACATATTTTGCATAAACCCTAGAGGGTCATAAATTTTCAAAAAAGAGAGGACGATTGCTTTGATGCTTGTGCAATGGGTTCTTCAAGACCTATGCTCTGAAACCATGTTTATTTTTCAATAGGCTAGGCTCAATCATGGAGTTCATTCCATTTTTAGCATTTTACTTCAACCATAAACAATTTGTTGCGGTAACTAAGATCACAAGAAGAAACACCATGCACAAGTACATAAGTAGTATCTTGGGAAACCCTTCTCAACAAGGGAAGAAAACCAAGACAATGCTTTGCTATATTATTCAAGAGAAATACCTCTACCACCATAAAGAACTATCACACAAAAGGGTGCTTTACAAACCCTAGAAGACTAGCACCCAAGAGAGGTGTGCACTTTTCCCAAGAACAAGTGTTTTCTGAAATTTCCAAACTCACACTTGTGATATGATTCCTCAATGGGGAATTTACCTTTACTTATACTAGATTGAACTTATCAACAATGTTGTCTATTAGAAAAACAGGGCCTACCTCAATAACTCACAATATAATTAATTATTACCATATTAATTATCTTTTACATTAATAATATTTTACTTTAATTATCTTTCACTTTATGGTGGGGCCAACCTATACCCTTTACATCTCAAATAGGGTTACAGGTAAGTCTGACTCTTGAACAATATAGCAAGGGATATTATACACCCACTAGTGCTCAACCACTAGGGGCACATCCATCTATGCTCAGCCACAGGGATGTCCACATCTCTATCTCGCTGCATCTCACAGGAGAACCACACTCACTAGTTCTTAGCCACTAGGATCACATTCACCTGTGCTCGACCACAGGCACGTCCAACTAAGAAAATATCTTTCTCACTGCATTACACATAAGAATCATCTTGAGTATCACATCATCTCAACTCTCTCCACAGAGGAGTCCAATACATCATTTCATCTCTGTCTCAGAATGATACACCCAACTCATAGGCTTCCTCACACAGGGGCACAAAACATTCCATCTTTGTCTCAGAGAGGAACCACACACCCACCTCATGGGCTTCACCACCTCACACAGGGGAATAACAATCCATCTGTCTCAGACATGACTCCACACCCATATCATGGGATTCACCACCTCACACAGGGGCACAATGTTCCATCTCTATCTTGGAGAGGAAGCACACACCCATCTCATGGGCACACCCAACTCATGGGCTCTCTCTCAAGCCAACTCTCTCAATCTTTGTCCTTGAGGATGTCTCATGCAGCTGTAATCATCAAAAACCCAATAATTTAGGCTGACAGATTTTATCCCAACCTACAAGAGCCCACTTCTTGTTCGGATGGTGACCATGCCAAAGAAAATTTAGTTGGAGGTTTCTGATGGCTTTGATGATTGACTAAGGTGTCACCAAGGCGGTAAAGAGGTAGGTTGGAAGGGATTGAATCATGGAATTTAGAAGGACTATTCGACTAGCAAGGTTTAGAGATTGGAAGGTCCAATTGCTTAGATGATTAGAGATGGATAGCATAAGTCTAATCCAAGAGATGTTGCGAGTGGTTTCCCCTGTGAGGGGGATACCAAGATAATTAGATGGAAGGGAGCTCTTGGGGATACCCAAAAGTCTAGAGATGTGATTTTGGATTTCCACTACATTGTTGAAGAAGTAAAGTTGTGACTTGTCAAGGTTTAGGGCAGTTCCTGAAGCTTCTGCAAAGTCTGTGAGAATGATTTTGAGCTTGTTAGCCTTCTGGGCTATGGGGGTATTCATCAGTAGGGTGTTGTCTACAAATTGACTATGGGAGGGAGATGACTATAGATTGTGAAGAGGTGGGCCTTTGAGGGAGCCGTCATCAATTAAGGCATTGATGTAATGCCTAAGGCTCTCATCCATTATGACAAAGAGGAAAGGGGAGAGGGGTCCCTCTGTTGAATGCCCCTGGTGGGGGTAAAGGGATGGGAGGGAACTCTGTTAACAAGTGGAGAAGAAGGTTGAAGAAGTGAGATGCATGATTTGGGCTACCCATGTGGTGTCAAAGACAAAGTCTTCAAGGAGGGAGCACATATATTGCCAGCTTATTCGATCAAAAGATTTAGATAGGTCAAGTTTGATGAGCATACCTAGGGTGCAAGTTGACTTGAGTGAGCAAATGATATCATGTGCCAGGATGAGGTTTTCCATGATTTGTCATCCCTCCATGTAGCCTGATTTCTCTTTGGATACAATGAAGGGTAAGACCTCTTGGCCCTCAACCAAGTTTTTAGGAAACTTTGGTCATTTTTGGCCCACTTGTGGACTTCGACACGCTAGTCGAAGAAGAAGCGCCCAGGCAGAGCTGAGATGACGGATATCACTGATTTTGCAGGCTATGTGGAATCAGTAAGGGGTTATCTATGGTTTTTGTAACAAGTTTATGGGATGTCGACCCATGGGTTTTCCCAATGTTTAGGCCTTATTGTAAGGGTTTGTAAAAGTATAAATAAAGAGGAATGTATGTTAGAAGTAGTTCATGTAGTTCTATGTGAAACATAAGTGCTTTGTGTGAAGGAATGTATGTGGTCGAGGCTTGGTGCTCGACTGTGATTTTGTAAAAGGTGCTTAGTGCATAGATCTAGTGCTTAGTGAGAAGAAGGAGGATCTAGTGCTTAGTGCATGGATCTCATGTCTTGTGCGAAGTTCAACTCTGTGTCTTAGTGCACAGATATGGTTGGATGTAAGATTTTGGAGGATAATAAAGAGGTGAAGCAGTTTGTGGACGTAGCCCCACACTAGGGTGAACCACATATATCTAGTGTCTTATGGTTTTCTTTGTGTTGTGTTATTTCTGTTATGGACTTGCTTAGTGGTTTGATTATGATGTGTAATGGGTAGATTTGTTGTTGCTTAAGTACTTTACTTATGTTAAGGGTAAATGAATGCTAGATTTAACTCATAGTGATAAGTGCTAAATACTAAGGGTATATCATCACTTGTTGTTACTATGCTAGATCTGTATTTGATTATGATTTGTGATGTTAAAGGGTTATTAAACTAATGCATGTTCACTTCTAGACTATTCGTTAGCACAATGTATCAAAGAATCATATGGAGAGGTAGAAAGGGGGAAGCGAGGCTACAAGGTAACCTCCATACAGGATGGCGCAGTGTGCCTTGCTTGTCAACTCTTAGCTGGATAGCTAGTGAGGAAGAACCATCCCACACAGGTTACCAGGTTCATGGTGGACCTTGCAGGAAAGTGTGTGGAGGGCATGCAGATGAACTGGGCGAACTACCTCATCAACGAGCTAGAAAAGGATTGTCATGAAGCCCAGGACTTGGGATATGAGTTTCACTATAGCTGGTTGATCATATTGATCATATTTTTGGCTTGGAAGATGCCTGAAGGAGATGCTTTTCTAGAGATTGAACCTACGGAGCCCTTGGCCGCTAGGTTTTCCACCCTATGGTACACCAATGACATGACGAAGCAATGGAAGTCTAATGCCGTGTTTCACAGATATTATCAGCAGTTGAAGGTTTCCATTGAATCATTTCTATGTATGACACCATGTACCCTTCATCAGTACTAACCCATAGTGAAGTTCTGCATGTATCCCCACTTCATTTACATCATCGCACGAAGAGATGAGCACCAGGAAGAATTGCAATCATACTACAAGCTGATAGATAAAGATATGGAGTAGGTTACAAATGAATGGCCAAAAGAATGTCTTGTACCTATCACCGATGCAGAGTTATCTAACACTGACACTATAGGAAGCCTGATAGTACACGAGTTGAACATTTCAGATAGCTCAGTGGGACGAAGAAGAAGAAAAAGCAGGCTGAAGTCCAGGATATAGAGAGTGACGAAGAGGGCGAAGAGAAAACTTCTAGAGATAACAAGTTTGGCTCGCCAGGAGGAGGAGAAAGTAGAGTAGGAGGATAGGGAGGATGATAATACAAAGCAAAATGACAAGGAGGAGGATATGAAGGAGAAGAAGGGAAAGGAGGAGGTGAAGCTACACTACCTGAAGATCCTCTTGTTGGGACAGTGACACCACAGAAGAGGAAATTTTCTTTGAAGAAACCTTCAACAAGAAAGAAAATGTGCGCCAATAAGCCACAATTGGAAGCCACCCTCACTGAGGATGACATTAGTCTAGACCATGGAGCTATGGAGGATGCTTCTGAAGACATGTTACAGAGATACAAAGAGAAGAAGGTGGAGTTATATGGAAGGATTGAGAGGGATTTGAAGGAAGTGCAACAGGTTGTTCGCTTGGTACGTGTAGTGCCTACTGTGCCATCTGTGCCTTCCTCATCACAGACCATGGAATTGGGGGATGAACCAGCCCAATTAAGAAGGCTTGTTGATGCAACAAAGGCTTGGTTCTAGAGAGCTCAAGAAGAAAAGGAGATGGATACAACAACCTTGCAAAAGGATAAGGACGAAGTCTTATCACAGTTACGAGAAGCTCATGACAGTGTAGATTCCCATGAAAGCATAGTTTCAGGTGAAGCTCTAGGAGGAAAATAGAGCTGGCGAAGCCCAACTACAGAAGGAAAGAGAGCATATCCTCACAGAGCAGGCCATTGTCAAAGAAGTAGTAATAAAATCATGTCACTCTGTGCCAGTCTAGTACAGGAGGAGAAATAACTTGTCGAAGCTCAAGTAGCAAAGCTCACAGAGACCCTCCAATAGTTTCAGGCTAGGATAGCTAAACTGGAGGCCCAAATAGTGTCGAGCACCCCGCAGGAGGTGCGTGACCAGAGGGAGGAGTCCGCCAAGAACAAAATAGAAAGTATAAAATCCCTCACCTTAGTATCTAAACAACCGAGTGAAAGAAGCGCCCAAACATATGAACGCCTCGCCAAGGATCCAAAGTTAAATAAGTTGGAGGCTCAACTACAAGAGGCACAACAACAGGCATTTTTGTTGTAGGTGTAGATGAAGTTGCTCACAGCAGTAGAAAGGATGAAGAGATCCCAAGAGCAGCGCACAATACAACATCAAATCACTGCCCTCCAAGGTAAGGTGATGGAAGTGACACAGAAGCTACAACCTATGCCGAAAGAATCTTCCAAGGTGTTTGAGGAGATCAACAGCCAGGGCTCAAAGCTAGATCAAGTAGTTGCAGCAGTGGAACAACGCCTGGAAGGGCCTGTTATGGAGAATACAGTCCAGGAGCTTGCTGAGCAAGAAGCTGAGGCAAGGAAGTAAGTCGAAGCAGATTGAGTTAAGCTCGAAGCATTCGAAGCAGCATTATCTGGACCTGAGTGACTCGAGATGAGTCACAGGTGAGTGTTGGGGGAATGTTGGCCCTCGACCAAGTTTTGAGGAAACTTTGGTAAGTTTTGGCCCACTTTTGGACTTCGACATGCTGGTCGAAGAAGGAGCATCAAGGTGGAGCTGAGATCATGGATCTCACTCATTTTGTAAGATATGTGGACCTAGTAAGGGGTTCTCTAGGGTTTTTGTAATGGGTTTATGGGATTTCGGCCCATGGGTTTTCCCCATGTTTAGGCCTTATTGTAATGGTTTGTAAAAATATAAATAAAGAGGAATGTATGGTAGAAGTAGTTCATGTAGTTCTATTGAAACATAAGTGCTTTGTGCGAAGGAATGTATGTGGTCAAGGCTTGGTGCTCAACTGTGATTATGTAGAAGGTTCTTAGTGTAGAGATCTAGTGCTTAGTCAGAAGAGGGAGGATCTATTTCTTAGTGCGCGGATCTCCTATCTTGTGCAAAGTTCGAATCTGTGGCTTAGTGCACAGATCTAGCTGGATGTCAGATTTTGGTGGATAATAAAGAGGTGAAGTAGTTGGTGGACGTAGCCCCACATTGGGGTGAACCATGTATATCTGGTGTCTCATGGTTTTCTTTGTGTTGTGTTATTTATATTATGGTTGTGCTTAGTGATTTGATTATGATGTGTAATGGGTAGATATGTTGTTGCTTAAGTACTTTACTTATGTTAAGGGTAAATGAATGTTAGATTTAACTCATAGTGCTAAGTGATAAATGCTAAGGGTATATCATCACTTTCTTTTATTGCGCTAGATCTGTCTTTGATTATGCTCTGCGATGTTAAAGGGTTAATAAAATAATGCATGTTCACTTCCTAAGCATTAACAAAATATTCTGCTAGGTGTTATTATCATAGATCTGTGTCCCAGCCTGGTGACAGACACCTGTGTCCTGTAAACCCCCCCTGCTTCTACCTCGGGTGAGACTTCTCCTACTTCACAGGTGTTGCCGAAAGGGTCAGTAGTCAGGGTTTTGTTGGTGCACTATTAAGTGTTGAACCCTGTGTCTACCCATTGTGCCAAGCAGACCGTTTTGAGTCGTAGAGAGATTACCTTCGTGATGATTTTGTAGATCACATTACATAGGGCTTTGGGTCAAAACTGTTTAGAATGAGTTACTCGTTCTTCCTTTGGGATTAAAGTAAGGAAAGTGCCATTGAAAGATGAAAGAACCAATTCAGAAGTTTTGGATTCCTTGAATACTTCCCAGAATTCTTCCTCGATCAGTGGCCAACAATAGTGAAAGAAATTTGTTGTGAAGTCATTCGGCCCTAGAGATTTACCTACTGGTATCTCTTTAACTGCTTGATCAACTTCCTCTTGTTTGATTGGACACATCAATGTTTCATTTTGTTCTTTTGTGACTAGGGATGGGATGTGCCTGGTGATCTTGTGTATGGTCGGCGTTCGATCCCTTATGGGTTCAGTGAGAAGGTCTTTGTAGTAGTTTATCAGTTCCTCTTCTATACTTTCATGATCCAGAATGGGAATACCCTGGTTGTCTTCTAGTTGGGTGATTCTATTGATATATCTTCTGTGCACCATGGATCAGTGGAAGAACTTAGTGTTCTTTTCACCTTCCTTGAGCCATTGTACTCTGGATGTATGTTTCCAAAGTATCTCCTCTTTCTTATGGTGCTCCTCTAGTTCTTCCTGTAATTGAGCTTCCTCCTTTGTCGAGTATGTCATTCTTCCCCCCGCAATAAATTCCTTTTTTAGTTCCTCCAGGTGCTGCACTATCTCCTGATTCTTCTAGAGGATATTTCCAAAACACATTTTTATTCCATCTCTTAAGCTACCATTTAAATTTTTTTAGTCTTTGTTGGAATTTATACATACAATTGCCATGGTCTATTTCTGCCTACCTCCACCATCTTTTGGAGAGTTCTTGAAATTCTGAGTGGGTAAGCTAGAACTTTTCAAATATGAAGGGCTTGAGTTTGGGTGTAGCACCTGTGTCTAACCAGAGAGAAACTTGCCAGTGATCTGAGCCAGCTTTTGGGAGGATGTTGGCTTCTAGGACTGGATCATCCAACAATAAGGATTCAAAAATCAGGAAACGATCTAATCTACTTGCAACATGTTGATGCCCATATCTCCTGTTTAACCAAGTAAAGATTGAATTTCTAGTTTCTATGTCTATTAAGTTGAGTTGGTCTATTAGGGTTCTGAACTTACCACTGTCCTGATCCATCCTCTTTGTGCCTCCAATATTTTCCTCCAGCGTAAGAATGATATTGAAGTCATCCCCTATTATCTAGTGTGTTGATCCCAATAGTGATATGATGATAAATATTCTGTGCAAGAACAGTTCCTTGTTCTGAGCACTTTGTGGTCCATAAGGATTTGTAAGAATTCCATATTTGTTAGAGCCTAGGCCCCTGAAGTGGACTTTGAGTGTACCCAAAATGGAGAAAGTATGATCTATGATAACTGTGACAGAGTTTCATAATATATCTAAGCCCCTTGCAGCTCTATTTGAATCTGTGTGAATGGAGTTACAATTCCTCCAGAATCACTGGAAGATTTCCTCTGCGGCTTCTCCGACACATTTTGTTTCCTTTAAGAGGAGAATGTCTAGATTCTCTTCACGAATGATGTCTCGAAGGGTCCTCTGTTTGGACCTTCCATTAATCCCTCTAATATTCAAAGTGATGGTCTTCATCATGATGAGTTGGGTGGCGAATAGAGGTACCCCTCTGTGAGGTGATGGATCTGTCCCGAATTGAGCATGTAGTTTCCTACTTACTTGATGAGTTGATGTGCTAATTTGTGGCCTCGACACTTGATTTCATGGGAGGTGTGTCTTGGCTTGGAAGCTGGGTCTGAGGATATTCCAAGTCATGAAGTGGCTCTTGCAGTGGAGTTGATGAATACTTTATGCACTTTTTTGAGTTGTTATACTGGGATGGTTTGCAACTCCTATTTATTAAAGGCCTCCTCTAGTTTCTCCAGGTCTATGTCTGCTAGATATTGATCATATAGTTGCATGAGGGTGTCCCTCCCATCCTCTGTCTTGTCCTTGTTCTGCTGAGCTACTGGATCTGTTTCTTGGTTTTGTCCTTTGGCTAGTTCCGATTGTTTCTTGGCTTTTCCCTTGTCCTTATCCTAGTTACCCTTATTGTGCGCATTTTCCACGTCTTCTTCCACTTGGAGCTGGTTTAGGATGTCAAAGGAGTTTTTGATGGGGATGTTATGAGTGCTTTCTTGATTTTACTTTTTGGGGGGTTATTTTTTCCTTCCTGTGACCATGGTGTAACCATTTTTTTTCTTTCTCTCCCCTGCTTTTGAGTTTTGAGCATTTAAGGGATAGTCACGGAAGAGGTGACCATGCTCATGACATTTTATGCAATGGAAGGGGATGTGCTCATAGTCCATGGTTTGATTTCAGTCCTCATCTTGGTATTCTAAGGTTGCTAAGCCTGGTAAGGTGTTTGATATATCCATGTACACACATATGCGGGCATAGGAGGTATATTTCTTATATTTTTTTTCCTCTGAGGATTTTACATATCTTCTCACTGTATTTCCTATTCCCATGAGGATTTCCTCTAGCCAAAATTCTTGGGTCAAGGAATATAGTTGGATCCATACTGGTGCCATGGTGAAGTCCTCTTTCTCTGGGTTGAAGCGATTTGTCCATAACCTAAGGAATAGCCCTGTAAAGTTGTAGAAATATGGCCCATTGTCAAAAATATTTTCCTTGTCTTCCAAACTATAAAGGATGATCGTGAAGAACTCCTTGGAACTGAGTTGAATTTCATAGTCTCCCTTAGAGTTCCACTAGTATTTGATCCATCACACGAGGTCCCTTTCTGATGGCCATAGACCCATAAATTTTCCAAAGAGAGCATGCTCTTTCATAAACTAGGTGTGTTCTCCCACCTTGGCCAAGTTGATAGTATACCTGGGTGGTTTGTCTGATTGGGGAATGCATTTTCCTATTTCCCATCCACGAGATTCTTTTGGATGAGACGTGCTCAGTTCCACTTCCATTTCTTTGTTGAAGCCCTGCTACTTGGCAAAGAGTTGATCCCGCAAGTGGGGAAACAGTTCAAAATGGGTTGCTTGGTTCTCGTCCCCTCTTGGTCATTCGTAACCACATTTCGATATGAGGGGGGTTGCCCTCCCCCCTCCTGGGTTCATCACCAGAGATCAGACTATGGCTCGGTGATGCGCAACAGTCCAGGGTTTAGCGATATCGTCTGCAAGAGGAGGAAGTCATCTCATGTAGGGGATAGGGTTTTTCCCTTGGAGATCCCCAACGATTTCCTGCGATCAGTAATTTTAAAATTAGTTTTAATTTTAATATAAAATTAAAAAAAAAATTAAAGTTTTAATTTTAATTTTAATTTTTTAGTTTGTAATATAGTTTTTGTTTATAAATTTCAAAATTTTATTAAATTGTGTTTTATTTTTAAATTATAATTTTTAAAGTTTTCTATTTTTATAAAATTTGTTTTAATTTTATTTTATTTTTTTGTTTATTTTTTTATTTAAATGTATTTTTCTTTTTAATTGTCTTTTTTTCTTTAATTTTTTTTTGTGTAATTTGTTGGTTTTTGTTTTTTTATGTGTTTTTTTTTAAGTGTTTTGGGTTTTGATTTTTTGTATCTGATTTTTGATTTAATTTTATTTTTTTGTGTGTGTGCTTTTTTAATTTTGTGTCTTAGAAAAAATAATTTTTTAGATCATTTTAATTTAACTTTACATTTTTTTCATGAAAAACATAAATTTTATTTTTTCCTTAAATAATTTATGTTTTTAATTGTTTATATAGGACAAATGGCATCAAAGAAAATCTCTGTGAATATATCCAAAACACGACCTGCAGTAATGGCATCCAAAAACTCAACTAGGACCTCCATGAATGTTAGGCAACAAAATGATAGCCCAACAACTGAGGTCATAAGAGCAATGAAGAATGTTAGAGAGTGGAAAACGGTCAATGGTGAGAGTAGAATGGAGCATTCTTGGAATCTTAAAGATGAACAAACTGCCAATGGAGAACACATAATTTTGTATTGTGTTGAATTTGAACATGTGCAAGCAAACTATCACTCACTTAGCATGTTACGAGATATATGTTTGGTTCCATGCACAGATATTGTTTATGCACTGGTGAAACAATCAAAGACTTATCTCAAGATTAGATATTTTTTGAAAATGAGAAATTATAAAAGGGAAGAAAATTGAAGAAAATTCCATAGAATTATGTGCAATGATCATGCCAGACATTGAGATGGGCAATGTAAGTTTGTTTATTCTTATTTTTGTAGCATGTATTATTATAAGTTTCATTATAATTGTTAAATCTTATTTAACATGGAAATGACGTATTTTATTTTTACAATATTTTTCTAAGTGAATTTCAGAGATGTTAGTGGGGATTTATTCTATGGAGAGAAATATCATGGAATTCGTTAGTTCCTTTCATATTGATAAGGCATAAGAAGGAAGGAAAAAGAAGAAAAGACTAATAGAAGGTGAAGTTGCAAGAGAAGACAGAGAAGAACAAGAAAGAAGAAATAAAAGTCATCATTCTAGAAAGGATAAAAGGGTTACATTTGAAGATATGGAAACTCCAGATGAATATGTCACTAATATTAATGCCAATGAGGTTACCACTATTTCTCATAATAATACTAAACAACATAAGCACAAAAGAGGTATTCCCAATGATGATTTCATTCCTGGTGATTATGAATAGATTTTTGAGTTAGATGAAACTCATTTAAATTGTGAAAAGAGGAAAGCAAAGGTTGTTGATGAAGAAGAATTCATAGTTACCTCTGAATATCATGATGGAAGTCCTAAAGGTAGCAAAGAAATAATAACACAATGTGCTTATCTAGAAGATGTTATTATCAAAACAACACAAAATACCATTCGAGATCGACTGAGGAGGAATAACTTGGTTGATGAGGGCCATACATTTCAGTCGAATCTGAAGCAGCTTTATAAACCGACAGAAGGCCAAGAAAAATACAAAATTAGAAAACCACATCAATTGCATATCCACAACTTGAAAGCACTGATTAGGCACAATCCATATGCACATATGGTTGACTACTTAGTTCTTGTTGACCCAATGGAAGTTCCTACCAGGGATGCATTTGATAGGTCAAKATGTTTTGAGTATAAATATTATGTGATTGGAGGAAATCATTCTGCAGAGGCTAGAAGAGAATTGATGCAAGAGTATCCCAATAACCCTCTWTTTGAGACAATSAKATGTGTAATTTATGTTGGTTTAAMATATGGARAAACAAAGTTATYGGCATGGGATCATAACACAGATAATGAATACATGATGTCCATGACTTTCATTCAGARRGTGAGATTTATCCATAATGAGTTTTYTGTAAYATGTGGTGGGGATAGATCAAASGTTGATACAAAKTTTCARAAGGAATGTTGTATGGAAATAGGYTTCTYAATTGATGAGGARAATCTAAAAGTAAAAAATTGCAAAGGAAATGATGCATTCAAAGTTGTGGATAGCTATTTCCAATTGGGATTTAAAACTAGAAAGWTATGGGATTTGGTAGATGASATCTTCAACCTATGGGAAAATATTGGTATWAAAAATAAGAAGGTTAAGAAGTCTAAACCMTTAGTAGGTAKCACAAGTAAGACAAGTCCTRAAATCAAAAACTTKCCAGATGATATGACTATAAYRTCTTGGAGAAYGATGYAAGGAGTGAAGGATGAGAAACTTGTCATAGTTATAYTATCACATGTAMGKTMGGKTGAATTATCAATGRAGTAAATGTGTGATGAATTTAAAAAGTAAGTCTATTGAGTTATTTCTTATTTATGTTAGGATTAAAAAATTAATTGTTTCTATATAACATAACAATGTATGTTATTCTATATATTATTATAACATTAACTTTTTATTATTATTTAGTCACAAGGTTTATGTGAGAGTAGAAGAAGAAATGATTAAGATATTGAATGAGCGGAGTTGGGAGAATGTTAGACTCAACTATCTAGATGAAAGCTCTACAACAACATTGAGTCAATTTTTTGTTGTATTAAAAAAGGTATGTTGATTTATTACATTCATTTTATTCATTTGTAAGTTGATTTATTTCAATTTTTTTTTTTTTTTTTTCTGTAAGTGAGTGTAGATTCTTGTATTACTAAAAGAGATTATGATACAAAAAGAGGGGGGAGTCCCTAATCTGCCAAAATGGAAACCAAACCAGGGGTTCCAAAGTTGCGTTTTCTAATATAGAAGGGGGGTATGCATGGGTCGCCACCTTGGGAAACCGGCCTAGTCCTACCATATCAGTTTTGAAGAGCTAAACAAAAAACATGTATGTAAAAGACTCAACATATAAAAGGAGGCTGACCCTATGCTGAGCAACATGACTTAACCTATTTTTGACCCAGTGCTAGTCCATGATGATGAGATGTTTTTTTCCTTCATCCTTCCTATCCTTGTTCTCATCCCTCTGGACCACTGTACGGGTCTTCCTGATATAGGCTGGGGCTCCATTCCAGTCTGCTGGCATGATGTCCATGTGGTGGATGTAACACAAGTATAGGTGGATATGGGCTTCCATCTGCTCCATATTCTCCTTCTGGTCCCTCTAGTTCTCATCTAGCCATTTTGTACTGGCCTCCAGGTTGTTGTTGCGACTCAGGATCACCATAAGAAGTTTTTTGTGGTGCTTGTTCTCCTTCTGGCTGGTATCTGTCCTTTCAGATCTCATCTTGCCTATTAACATCTTTGTTTGCCATGCCTCCTCCACCATTTTGTGGTAGAGGGTTACTCTGGGTTGTTTGGCCCCTAGGTCCCTTATCCAGGCTACTTCCTGAATCAGTTCCTTCCAAGCTTTACCCTTGCATTTAGTGTTTATTTCATTCTCCCACCTAGTGATGATCGCTTTTCCCTTTGGGTCGACCAGTGTATGAAAAGTTACCTTGGATTCTCTGGCCGCTTGTTCCATCCTTGTAATCCTTCAGGGGCTTGTCAGAGATTCTTTCCCCTAGGGGCTTCTCTTACTGTGAGTTTTCTTCATACGAACCATCTCTGCTGGTTTGTGGTAGTTTTTTCCTTGGATTCTCCTCCTGTTCCTATCTACACATCCCCTATTTTTGTGGTAGTTCCTGTAGTTGCTCTTTTCCTGTCTGTATCTATTCCTGGTGCTTATTCTCTTATGGGATTTCCCCAGCTACGGGCTCATCCTAGCAATCATGGTCTTTCTGTAGAGGTGTACCTTTCGGTCCTTATTCTTTGTCTCGGTATGTGTGCTCATGATGACCCGATCGTAACCCCTGCGCCAACCCTTTCCCCTGCACATTGTACAAACATCTTTGCTACTCCACATACTTGTACTTGGGTGAGGTGTATCCATACTTTCCCATGGTAACACCTTTTTCCCTTCATCATTGGCGACCTGCTGATTACCTTCTCTGCCTTCCCATGAACTACCCCTGTACTTATTCCTATTGACAGGACCTCGGTGCCATAGCCCCATCTACTGTGTGGTCTAAGTTTGCATTGTAACTTGTGATCAAGTGATGGGAAATCGGATTCTGCCTAGATCCTTCGTGCCCACCAATTAGCCTTGCACCTCCTTCTTCACTGTGGTCGTCCATACTTAGGTTGTCATCACGGTCTTTTGTCGCAAGTTGGATCCAATCTGTTCTGAACTGACTATTCAGGATGTTACTCCAGGTAGTGTATAGTTCTGGTCCTTCCTTGCTAACCCCCTCATTAGTGATTTTGTCAGTGACTCCATTTGTTGACCTGCGTATCCAATGCAACTCCATTGTATTCATTGTCTGCATATGCTCCTAGATTGTTTTCAGGGAGTGTGCCAAGTGCCAGTGCCTCTGCATTTTTCCCACTCTGGTGCCATTTTGGATTCTCTTCACTGTGTTGATAACCAGCATGGAGTCATCTTTCACGATGGTGTTTGTCACCCTTTCGCAACTTAGGATCTCAAGACCGGTATCCAGGGCTCCAAATTTTGTGACGTTGTTGGTTGAGTTTCCCATGCTCCTAGCGTACAGCTGGATTATTTTTCCATCACTATCCCTGATTACCCCTCCCATTCCTGTCATTCTTGGGTTTCCTTTTGATGCCCCATCCAAATTCAACTTGAGCGACCCTGCTAGAGGGGGATTCCAGTTGCGCTCACCTATTTGGAGTTGTGGTGGCCGCCTTACTTGAGTGTGGTTGCACCCATCTTTCAGGTGAAAAGGTTCTAGGATTCAGGAATCCTTCCCTACCAGTTTCTCTCTTTCCGTTTGGCAGTTGCGGCTATGCACTGTTTCTCTTATCAGGGAAATTATTGTTTCCTTGAGTTTCCCTTCCGGCCAACTTTCGTTCCTGAAGATGCGATGGTTCCTTTCTTTCCATGTTTCTCATTTGATAATCCTCGGAATGAGAGTCCAGCAAAGGTTCACCTCTTCATTTTCACTGTAATTCTCATTCAAGTTATTGATGGTTGCACAGACGTTACCTTAGATCCTATTGGACTATTGAAAGATACCTTCTGCCCAGTCCCAGATCTTTGTTGTGTAGTTTCATTCGTCAAGGAGATGATTTGTTGTTTCTTCCTTAGCTTGACAGAGGTAGAATCGTGATGGGCCAATAAATCCCCTTTTCCTTAGGTTTTCCCAAGTTAGGATGCGGTTGTGAAGTACTAACCATTTGAAAATTGTAATTTTTTCCCATTGGGGGTTGTTCCAAAGTTTATCCCATTGTTGCGCTGGATCTTCTTGGTCCTAGTCTACAATGTAATGTTGGACTTCTTTCAAGTTGAATTCCCCACCATATTTTTGTCCCCATCTCAGTTGGTCCTCTTCTTTCGAGACTGCAATTTTCCTTTTCCCCAGTTCCTCCTCCACCTCTTTCATGCTTGTTATGGTCCGGTTGCTATTTTGTGAACTGAGATTGTCCCACATTTTCCATATGTTGCGATCTGTTTCTTGTTTCTAGTAATGGTAGACTTTGGTTTTTCCTTACATGGTCATGTCCTGTTGGAGTTCCTCCCTGTCTGTATTTTCCATTCTGGGTTTCTGTTGCCAAGCATCCTCCCAGAATCTGGTTGTTTTTCCATTCCTCACTTCCCAAAAGCTCTTTGTCTGGATCCAGGTTTTTTTGTGCCAAGCTAGATTCCAGATGGATGATCCCTCCCTGGTGCCCCTAAAGCAGATTCAGTCATGGTTTTTTATGTCTGGGGCATACTTGGCCTTCCATAGGTTTACCCATGGTGTAGAAGTTTCTTTGACCCATTGCCACCAGAGTTTCGCCTCATATGCATCGTTGGTTACTTGTGGGTCTTGTAGACCCAACCCTCCTTTGCTTTTTAGTTTGCAGACCTTCTCCCAGGCCACCAGGGCCCATTTTTCTTTGTTTTTTCTCCTCACCATAAGAAGTCCCTTTGGATGGTTCTTATTTTTTGTAGTATTCCCTTAGGGGCTAGAAAAATGGACATCATATAGGTTGGAATTGCTTGCAAAACCGACTTGGTCAGTATGAGTCTCCCCGCTAGATTGAGGGATATGTACATCTAGTTTCTCACCCTCTCCTGTAACTTGTTGATCACTCCCTCCCATGTTGACAAATTGTATGCTCTGTCTGTCAGGGGGATGCCCAAATACTTGATTGGGAGTGTTTTGCATTCAAAACCCAAAATATTGGCAAGGTTTCTTTAGATTGTTGGGTTGTTGTTGAAGAAGTAGATCATAGATTTGGAGTGGTTGATCTCGACACCCAAGGCTTCCCAGAACTCTTCTAATATTCTTTTATAGGATTTTGCTTCCTTGACCATGGGTGTGCCATGGAGTAAGGTGTCATCCATGAACTGTTGGTGTGTGGAAGTAGGGCAGTTTTCAAAGGGTTTGATGCATGTTATTTCTCATGCTATTGTTGCACTTTTTATGCTTTGACTGAGACCTTCCATCATCAAAATGAAAAGGAAGGGGGAAAGAGGGTCTCCTTGTATGATGCCTCTCATAGGCCAGAAAGGTTTAGTCAGGGCTCCATTTATTAGGGGTGAGTAACTTGTCATGGACACAAGGTTGACAATCCAACTGATCCAGTGCTAGGTGAAACCAAAGGCTTCCAGAGTCTTGACCATGTAGTTCCAACTAATTTTGTCATAATCTTTTGCTAGGTCCAATTGTATTATCATTCCACCTCTCCTCTAAATTTTCAGGATGTGGATTAGCTCATGTGCATGGATGATGTTGTCCATGATTTGTCTTCCTTCCATGAAACCCGCCTATTCTTGTGAAATCAGTGTGGGTAGGAGAGGTTTCAGTCTACTGGCTATGACTTTGGAGAATATCTTGTAAACCATATTGCATAGAGCTATGGGTCTGTAATGGTCTGGGGTCCTGGCTTCATTTTCTTTGGGGATTAGAGTAATCATTGTAGCATTTAATTCTTTGAGAATGGAGGTTGTTCATCTGGAGTCCTCCACTACCCTGTAAATATCATGTTTGACCACTTCCCAATAGGATTTGAAAAATTCCACTGTGAAACCATCTGGACCTGGGGCTTTCTTGTTGGGCATCTCCTAGATCACTTGGTCCATTTCCTCCTTAACAATGGGTTTGTTTAAGTTGTTATTTTGTTCCTCAGTGACTAGAAAGGGGATGTGTTGAGTTATCCTTTGGATGGCCTCCATTATGTCTTTGTTGGGTTTCTGGGCTATCCCATGGAAGTGATTTACCAGAGTACTTTCGATCTCCTTGTGGGATTCTCTCTCGATCTCATCTTGATCCTTAATTTTCAGGATTTTACTATGGGCTCTTCTAGAAATGGTTGTTCTATGAAAAAACTTGGTGTTCCGCTCTCATTCCCTTAGCCAATTGATTCTGGAGTTTTTTCACCTTAGATTTTCTTCCTGCCGGCATATAGCTTCCCATTCCCTAGTCATCTATATCTCTTCCTTTTTTCGTTCCTCTGTATAGCCCTTGGCTATGCAAATTTCCTGGAGTTTTCTCATTTTGTCTTCAATATTTTTTTTCTCTTGGTTTATATTTCCAAATATTTCCTTGTTCCACTCCTTGAGCTTATATTTGATGTGCTTTAGTTTCTTATAGAGTTTGAACATCCTTGTCCCTTGTTCTGGTTATTCTTCCCACTACCACTGTTTGATATTCTCCTTGAAACTGGGGTGTTCGATCCAAAATTTCTCAAATATGAAAGGTCTATTCTTCGGTGTGGTTTGGAAGTCTTCTTCCAGTTGGATTGGCCATTGATCAGACCCTCCTCAGGGGAGGATGTTGCAGTCTAATGTTAACCCCTACAGAATGATAGACTCTGACACCAAGAATCTATCTAGTCTTGTCGCTACCTGATGTTGATTCATTTGTTTATTGTTCCAGGTGAACTATCCATTATTAGTTTTGATGTCCACCATCTCCGTTGTGTCTATGAACATTGAGAAATCTTCCGCATCTATATCCAATATTATAGTACCTCCTTTTTTCTCTGCAAATGACATGATGATGTTGAAGTCCCCTGCCAGGATCCAGTGGAGGTTGTTGGATCAGGTTTTTAGGTCTTTTAGGTCTAGAATCATTCTTCTCTTTTCTTCTAGAATCTGGGGTCCATACACATTAGTGCATAGAATCACCTCTGTATTTCCAATGATTTGAATGCTAACTGAAAGTGTGTGCCTGGTAGCTTTGGCTGCTATTAGGATTATCACTTGTGGGTTCCATAAGGTGAGAATACCTCCTGCCATCTGTTGTCCTTTGACAGCCACCATCTTGTACTTGCTCCATTTTTTTTTGCTAACCGTTTCCATTTTGCTGTAGTGCATTTTGTCTCTTGGATGAAACATAGGTTGGATTTTTTCTTCCTAAGTCTACTTTTGAGGACTCTCTGCTTTCGCGGGTTGTTTAGGCCTCTTATATTCCATGTTATAATATTCATTTAAACATGTGGGGGGGAGTTGGGGAAGATCTTCTTGATCTTACCTGAGTTTATCAGTAGTGCTTCGAGCTCCTATAGGGCTACGTTATTTGATTTCCTGCCATTTTTCCTTCTCGTCTGCTTAGGTGAGAGTTGTGGTTGTCCCTCGCCGACTTTGATTCCTAGGTGTCCAATCTCCCCGTGTGTGCGCTTGAGCCCTCTGGATTTGGATTCCTCCCTTGGGAGGAACAGGTATTGGATGCCGTCTAGTTGCTCCATTGGTACATTGTCTACTCTCTGCCTTTTCCATTGTTCCAATATGTTTGGGAGATCTATCCCTTCCCTTTCCACAACGTCCCCGAGATTAGGGTCTTCCATGCCTACTTCGCTTGGGGTCATGTCCACATCTCCATATGCTTCCTGCATGGGGGTGTTGGCATCTCTGGTTCCTCCATCCATAGGGGTTGCACTACCCCCCTATTACTTCTTCGTACTTGGCCTATCTGTGGGCTCATTTATTGCTTGTTATTTATCTTCTTGAACTTTTGTTGATTCCTCTCCTCCTTCTGCCCCTTTTTTGGGTTTGTCCTGTCCTTCTATTGTATTCTTGGCCTTTGTGTTTCTCCCTGTTGGGGTTTTACTTGGTTTCTTGTTAGCTCTATTTCTGTGGTTCGGCTTTATAAACTCATCCTCATCCTGTCGTGGTTTGGTGCTCTCTGCTTCTTGTTTTTTATTGAGTGGACATTCTTTGATTAGGTGTCCATGTTTGTGACATATTTTTCTTCTGAGGGGGATTTTCTTGTAGCCTATGTTTTGTATCCACTCCTCATCCCTGAATTCCAGACTTATGGCTTCTGGGAGTGCTCCCAACACATCCATATCTAAGTAGATTCTTACATAGGATGTATATCTCCCTTTTAGGGTGGCTTCTGAAGTCTTCACATATTTTCCCAGTTTGTTCCCTATTGCTTCAAAGGTAGAGGATAGACATTAATATAACGACAGGGAGTAAAATCTCAGCCAGATAGGTACATTTTTGAAAGTCTCTTTTTCTGGGGAGAAATTTTCCTTCCAAGGCCACATGTACAGTCCTGCTAAGGCATGGAAGTATGCCCCCCCCCCCTCAAAGACCTTATCCCTATCTTCCAAGTTCATTAATATTGTTGTGAAAAATCCTTTCGAGCCCAGGTGGAGATCCACTTCTCTGCTTGGCTTCCAGTGATATTTAATCCAGTTGTGCATCATTCTTTCTATGGGCCACAAACCCATAAACTTGCAAATTAGCGCATGCATCTTCATCTGGTCCCTGTAGAGTTGCATTTGTGGATACTCCAAGATTACCTTGGGTATCATTGTTGTTTTAGGTGTACACAGGTTGCGCCCTTCTGTCCCATTGGATCTCGTTGTTTCTTTCACAACACTCTAAATTTCTCTGGCTTCTTCCCCCATGCAATCGCTTTTCCATTGGTTCCTTTCCTGACTCTTTTCCAGGTTTGAGCCTGAGGTGCTTGTCATTGGCGCCTTGAAACCTACGCCTCTTGGCCCTTTCCCCCTGTCCACCACTACTTGCTTATATGAGGGAGTTACATTACCCCTCCCTTTGGTGCTCATGTTTTCCTCTACTATGGTCACAACTACCAAACCCTAGCTTACAGTTGCTCCAAACCCTAACTCGTCAATAGTTTTGCAATAGCAAAAAATTACAATTGTTTTATTATATATATATATATATATATATATATATATATATAATTATATATAGTTATATGTTTGTTTGTTTCATTAAATATGTCAAAGAATAATAAAGTTGGAGTACCTGGAACATTCAAAAGTTATATTCAAAAAGCTAAGTTTGAAACAGAAAGAAGGCGACATCTTCAAAATGTTGAGCTTGATGACACCCTTGATCACTACATTTGGAATGGGCTCGACACTGTTCAATATAAAGTGATATTAGGGGATTGTGAAAAAATTACAAATCTTGTTCCTAAAAAGGAATACTCCCTAGTTATTGCAGATATCTGTCATGGTTATAATATCCAAAACATTGAATATGATATTGACCCTTATACTTACCAAGCTTTCACTAAAGTGGTTATGGGATTTCTGGAAATCACAACATCACCATTTTGGAGATTTCTGGTTTTTCATTCAGACACACAACAAGAATTATTACAATCAAGTTTCAAAGGAAAAGAAAAGACAAGGATGCAACTTTATTGGTAAGATATTGAAATTGTATGTTTAATAATTAAGATTAGAAATCTATTTTATTAATTCACAAGTTAATTGAATTTGTACTTATTTATGTTACATGAAAAAAACTAATATTCATAGCTCCAATAGTGAACCATTTACACATGATATTGAGAGTATACATCTTGCAAGTTGGACAAAAGATGATACTTATGATTCTATCCTTTATAAATTAAAGGATAGAGAGAATCCTAGTAGTTTATTGGTTTACAATGTTGTGGCTAGAAAGCTAACATATGACGAAAAGGATTTCAAAGGAGATCTCATTAACATTTATCAAAAGCCACAAGCACTAATTAATTATTTTATGGATATATTTTCAAATGAAGGAAATTGGGTTTTGGATTTATTCTCAGGTTCAGGTAAGGTTTATGATATAACATTTATGAAATCATACTTCACTCTTTATTATTTTTAATTTATGTTGTTTTACATTATTTTATTTAATTATTTATTTTGTATTTGGTGATTAGGTACAACATTAGCATGATGCTTACAAAAAGGAAGGAATTTCATAGCCATTGAAAGTGATGCATTGCAATGCGGTTTATTCAGCGAATAATTAATGTCATTCAAGATCTTCCAGATGAAATGAAAGAAGTTATCTTGAGGAAAGGAGATTTTAATGAATCAAAGGTGGAAAAGATATCACATGAACCTCAAGTACCATTAGGAGGTCTTCTTGGAAAAGATCACTTTGGAGAACATGTAGATATCAATAACTCAATGGAAGAGCAACATGATCCAAATGATCCAATGGAAGCACTTAATGATGTCCAAGAAAATGATGGTGTATCTGTTGAGAATGATTAATTTGGGATATATGACATTGTCAAATAGTTTTAGGATTCCCTTAAAAACAATGCTCAATATTTCAATTTTTTTATGAGTTATAATTGTAATGTTTTGTCCCCAGATGGGGTGACACATGGACCACACTCATCGTCGGATGGGGTGAATACAAGGGTAGTTAAATCCCCTCGTCGCCACCCTCCTCCCCTTTCTAGTCGCGATGGTTAGTTTGCACAAGCACCAAGGTTTAGTGTGTTGGGACTTAATGGAAACCCAGACTCGACTCCTTGGCATCAGTACGAATTTTGTTATGGCCATTACTCCTGCACTAATGGATACTAGAGCCATCAAATCCTTCGTCCTCCTGGTATTTTCATCCTACGAGAAGTTATATATTGGGCACTTGGGTGCTATGCACAATATCATTTTTCTTGTTCTACTCCATGACTTAGCTCACATTGTTGATGTATACATCTTCTTGGTACTGTAACAAACCTATTTAAATGATTGCTTAAGGTTTATCAAGTATAATTAACTGTCCTAATGTGTATTAGTTAAATAATGATTATTTATTAATAATATTAATTAATTAATTACTTATTTTTTAATATATGATTGATTAATTAATTAATTGATTGATTAACACATTTAATGTTTAGGGTAAAGAATTAAATACTTAATAACTTTTAATTCATTATTATAAAACTTTACGTATGCAGGGGATGAAGCA
>JZKD02S0224892.1:329654-345403 GCA_000966675.3 Picea glauca
TTGGCGAGTATGGTGCAAAGCTAGCGTAGCTACCAGGTGAGAGAGTCAGTAGTTTTCTTAGGCAGTGGCACCAAGTTTAGATGCTTAACCCTAACCTAGCCAATTCCCCTAAAGAGAGTAACGTCTGTTTACAGACAAGTAAAAAAAAACTTACTCCTAACCCTATTTTCTAGTTTAAGTTGCGCAAATATGAAATGTCCTTGAAGTCACCCTGACAACCTTGGTTGATGCAGGTTAAATAATACAGGATGGTTAGGAATCGAGTAAATCGAGGCAGAGGGGCATCGTCACAGGGACTGTCAACACCGCCACCACCATTGCCTAAACTAGCTATCATACTGTGCTCTTTGGAGGCCATAAATGAGACTTTAAAGGGGCGTCAGCCAACATGGATCGAAGTGGAACCCCCACCATCTGGAACGGGTATCCCAGAAGCGTCGAGGGATTTAGGGGGAGGACCTCCACCCGAAGAAATCACTAGAGAACTGTAGAAGATCAAACTTTCAGAGTTTGTCGGGGGTCATGCTAGTGAATGTGTTGAGGCATGGTTGGAAGGCATGATAAGGTGTTTTTCCTTAAGGGACTATGCATCCACTTCAAAGGCGAAGATATCAATTTTTCAGTTGAGAGACAGTGCCTTGAACTAGTGGGGCAACCTGGAAAGGCAACTGCATCTTACCCCAAACACCATATCTTGGGAACTTTTCGAGGAGAGGTTCCGAAGGAAATATTTGCTAGCTTACTATGAGGAACAATAGGTAGGAGCATTTCATGCTCTAGTACATGGAAATAGAACCATAGAATAATATGAGATCAGGTTTATGGAATTGGTCAAATATGTTTCATACATGGATAATGACCAACAATAGGCAGAACGCTTCGTCTATGGGATAAACCCTAAGATAAGGGCTATGGTGCGGATGTGGAAACCATATTCAGTAGTGGAAGATGTGGAAAATGCATGTTATGCGGAGGAACACATGAACTTAACTGGAGGTACGAGACCGACCTTTTTGCATCGTCCTGTATTCGTGGGGAAGGCCCCTAGGACATTTCCCAGGGGAGGGGGCTCAAGGCCACCTCCATATGGTAATAGAGTCGCACCAAGGATAGTAGCAGCAGGGATTTCAATGGCAGCAAGTGAAGCATCCTATTAATCACCAACGACGCAGGCAGGTTCATGGCCATCTCAGAGAGAAACTAGTAGGGCAGGGGTTCCAGGGGAAGAAACTCATTTAAGAGATAGTCACAGAACAGTGTGCAGGTTCAATCTCGTGTTACCTGTTGGGGGTGTGGAGGACCCCATTACTAGCATGACTACCCAGAGTTACAATCAGGATTTGTGCATAGAGAAGGAAAGGCCCCGATGGGAAGAGCAA
Organism: Picea glauca; assembly: GCA_000966675.3. NCBI lineage: Eukaryota > Viridiplantae > Streptophyta > Pinopsida > Pinales > Pinaceae > Picea > Picea glauca. Next base: position 331,034 of record JZKD02S0224892.1, read on the forward strand.
GTAGCAGCCACCAGATTTATGCAACGGATAATAATCGCCAGGATGAACATCAATCCATGGTGGTGGAGTCATCAGGTATGCTAAATCATATCAATGTTAAGATTTTATTTGATTATGGTGCGACAGATAGTTTCATTTCACCATCTGCATTAGAAAGGAGTGGGTTGGCAGCCTACGATCATAATGACTTTAAACAAGTCGAGATGGCTTCGGAGAAAAAACAAGTGGTAGGACCTAGTGTTGATAAGTGTATAGTAGACTTGGGAGTGTGTAATACTAGGTTGAAGGTTTATGTTATTGCTCTCGGGGCGTATGACCTAATCATTGGAATGGATTGGTTAGAAGCTCATCAAGCTTTGGTAGATTGTTTCACAAAAAGGGTGCTTTGTGTCGACGATGAAGGAAGACCAGTAGAGATCCAGGGTGTACGGAGAAAGGTATCATTATGCTTTATCTCAACTATGAAGGTTAAGCGATGCTTGAGGCAAGGGTGTCGACTATATGTAGTGGAAGCAGTGAATGAAAGGAAGGGACCCTCCTTGGATCAGTACCCGGTATTGTCAGAATTTAAGGATGTTTTTCCAAAAGTATTACCAGGGTTAACTCCTGAGAGGGAGCTTGATTTTACTATTGAGATAAAACCTAGTGCAGAACCAATTTCCAAGACTCTGTATCAGATGACAACACTGGAACTTTGTGAGTTGCAAATGCAGTTGAAAGAGTTACTGGACTTAGGGCTAGTAAGGCCCAGTGTCTCACCTTGGGGCACACCAGTAATTTTTGTGAAGAAGAAAGATGGTTCCTTACGATTGTGTATAGATTATAGGGACTTGAACCATGCTATAGTGAAAAATAGGTACCCAATGCCACGAATAGATGACCTCTTTGATCAAATGAAAGGAGCAGCGGTATTCTCAAAGATTGATTTGTGATCAGGGTATCACTAGTTAAGGATTAAGGGAGGTGATATTCCTAAAACTGCCTTTCAAACTCGGTTTGGGCATTACGAGTTTGTCGTAATACCTTTCGGGTTGACCAATGTACAAGTCTTTCTAGATGACATCCTCATCTATTCCAAAAATGAAAGAGAACATGAGGAACACTTGCAAGTGGTGTTGCCCTGCCTTAGAGAGAACAAATTGTATGGGCAGTTGTGGAAGTGTTCCTTCTTCCAGAAAGAGATCCATTGTTTAGGTCATATCATTTTCGATGAAGGAATCTTTGTGGACCTAGAAAAGGTAAAGGCCATTATGGAGTGGCCAGTGCCGAAAAATGCCCTTGAGGTGAGAAGCTTCATGGGGCAAGTAGGTTTTTATCAGAGATTTGTGGAAGGATTCTCTAAAATAGCGAAACCCATCACCACTTTGCAGTGCAAGGGGGTCAGGTATGAATGGAAAGAAGAATGTGATAGTGCATTCATCGAGCTTAAGAGATTACTAACTAGTGCACCAGTTCTACGAGTGTCGGATATGGAAAAGGACTTCATAGTCTATACAGATGCCTCAAAGAAAGGGTTGGGGGCTGTGCTAATGCAAGATGGAGGAGTGATAGCTTATGCATCAAGGAAGTTGAAGAAAGGCGAAGAGATATACGTGACTCATGATTTAGAGTTGGCAGTTGTAATGCTAGCTCTAAAACTTTGGAGGTACTATCTTGTGGGGTGAAACTTTGAGCTCAAAACGAACCATCAAAGTTTAAAACATCTCTTCACTCAAAGGGATCTAAATGCCAGACAAAGGCGATGGAGTGATTTTATGAGTGAGTACGATTTTTTTATTTCATACATCAAGGGAAAGGAAAATGTGGTCGCAGAAGCCTTGAGTAGGAGACCACGTGTCTTCTCCTTGGTACCCTTAAAAGTCAATCTGAGGGAACATGTGTTGACGCAACTCCAAGGAGACAGTTGGTATTTAAAGGTTACTTCAAACCCCCAGAGTGGGAGGCAATTAGATCCAAAGTATGAAGGATATAGTCTAGAAGTAGACAGACTGTTAAGATATCGGGGAAGGATGTACATCCCTAAAAATGGGGATATTTGAAGCATCATACTGAAGGAAGCCCATAGAGCACTTTATTATGTGCATCCGGGTGTGAAGAAGATGTACACAGACATGAGGAATCTTTTCTTCTGGGTAGGAATGAAGCGCGATGTAGTCCATTTCGTCGCCAAATGCCTAGAGTGTCAACAAGTTAAAGTCGACCACCATCACCCAACAGGCCTCCTACAACCACATGATGTTCCTATGTCCAAGTGGGAACTCATCTCTATGGATTTTGTTGTAGGGTTGTCGCTCACATCTCATATACACAATGCCATTCTTGTGATAGTTGATAAGTTAACCAAGAGTGATCATTTTATTTTAGTTAGAAACACATACGATGTCGCTGATGTGGCACGCGTGTTTGTAAGTGAGGTCATCCATTTGCATGGAATACCTAAGAAGATCATTTCAGATAGGGACTCCAGATTCACTTCTAGGTTTTGGACAAGTTTGCAGTCAGCGTTGGGGACTTAGTTGAACTTAAGCACGACTTATCATCCTGAAACAGATGGGAAAACTGAGAGAGTAAATCAAGTCATGGAAGAAATTCTTAGGATGTATGTCATGGATAATCAAACCCATTGGGAGAAGTACGTACCTTTGGTAGATTTTTCCTACAATAACAGTTTTCATATCTCCATCAAAATGCCACCCTATGAATCTTTGTATGGAAGGCCATGCAAAACTTCATTGAGTTGGGATAGATTAGAAGACCGAGTAACAGTTGGGTCAGAATTGATTCAAGAGATGGAGGAACGGGTGATTTAGATTAGGCAGAGACTAAAGGAAGCATAGGATAGGCAGAAAAGTTATGCGGATGCACACAGGACTGATCGAAGTTATGAAGTGGGAGACCAGGGTTTCATTTGTATCAGGCCTAACAAGAGTACCATACAGTTCGGGAAGGGGACAAAGTTGTCACCTCAATTTATAGGACCGTTCAGAATCCAAGAGAAAATTGGGCAGGTTGCCTATCGTCTCGTACTTCCACCCCACCTGCATAAAACTCATAATGTTTTTCATGTATCTATTTTACGTCATTATGTTGCTGATGAATCACATAAACTAAATTGGAAGGAACTGCAGGTATCGGACGTGGGAACCCTCACGGTAGAACTGTTATGCATATTGGACCATAGAGTCTGATAGCTCAAGAACCGTCTGGTAGACCAAGTTAAGGTCCAATGGGACAAGTATAGTCTAGGATCTGCTACTTGGGAAGACGTCGCGACACTACGACGAGACTATCCCTCACTTTTTTTACCACCTCGAGAATATGTTTCTCAAAGGTTGGGTGTATGTAACACCACCTTTTAACTTAGACAGCCAGGATTACCTGAGGCCTAAACACCTTTATTTTCTATTCACAAGTGAAACTATTAAATGATACACTTGAACTTTGAAGATGTATGAATCTTTATGAATGTTTAAATGTATTTGGATAATGATGGATATGATGCGATGTATTGTGAGAATGTAAATTTTATGAATGCTTAAATGTTATTGATGATGATGGATATGATGTGATCTACTATGTGAATGTAAATTCTATGAATGTCTAATTGTTATTGATGATGATGGATATGATGCGACATATTGTGTGAATGAGAATCCTATGAAGGTTTAAATGCTATTAGAATGATGTTGGATATGATGCAATCTATTTTGTAAATGATAATTTTATGAATGGGTGTCGATAATTGAATTATGGGATATTATGAGATCTATTTTTAACTTGAAAACTTTGATGTTAGTTGTTGATACGCGGATACCGAATTGAAATTATGGTTGTATGCAATTACATGATGATAATGCATAGAAATGTATGAGTTTGTGTTACAAACTAATCTACAGGTTATGGGCTATGAAATAGCCAAGGGACAATGATGATGAAAGTGGATGTCATGACCACTGGCGGAGAAACAATATGATACGAATCTTAGTATGTGGAATTATATTGATTTGGATGCATTGCTATGATATGTGGACCAGTGCAGGATTTCAGGTGGTAAGATTTCCCAAAACCGAATAGACGATGACAAAACTCCCAGCAACACAGTGCCACTGTATATTCCATTGTAGGATGTGGACCCTAGTTATGATTAGGAGGGATGGAGGCATTTCCCACCGTATATCTTCTGAAACCTAAAGTCATGAAAGGACAATGTTAGCTCACACTCCCCTAGACGTGTGATGATGACTGTCAGTTGCCTGATGGGGAAGCTTGGTCAAGATAGTGACACTTTCGCTTATGGGTTCTATTTGAAGTTAGGTCAATATAGTTGACACTCCAAGATAGTCCAGCAGAGGAAGGATAGGAATGGAAGATGGAAATAAGTTAGGGAGGAAGGATGAGTAGAAATAGTTGAGAGTGTATGGAGATTTGTCTTATGGTGGAATCTATTGTTTTTCCTTCTGAAAATAAAATGTGTATATATATGGATATTCATAATTATGTAACTAAACTACAATTGTGTAAATAACATTGTTGAACTAGATAATTATAATTAAAGGATTTCACAAACATTTGATTGGTTTATTTTGTTTTATAAAATGAATAGTCTTGTTGAATGGATTGGATGCATATGGAAATTACTATAGAGATGATAGTTATTGATATTAGTACATGAACGAGACTTGTATGTACTAGCTACACATGCATTTCTTGCACATGTACACTAGTATGTATGAGTTTCTTAGCTTACTTACTAATAAAGTTGGTTAATTGTTAGGAATGTGTGAACCATGTTTCTTTTCCCTTGTATCCTAAAATACTTTAACTTCGGGACGAAGTTTCCTGAAGGGTGGGTGTATGTAACAACCCTAGTTAAATGATTGCTTAAGGTTTATCAAGTATAATTAACTAAATAATTAACTGTCCTAATGTGTATTAGTTAAATAATGATTATTTATTAATAATATTAATTAATTAATTACTTATTGTTTAATACATGATTGATTAACACATTTAATGTTTAGGGTAAAGAATTAAATACTTAATAACTTTTAATTCATTATTATAAAACTTTACGTATGCAGGGGATGAAGCATTGAATGAAGCGATAGGGTATTGAATGGAGGGATAAGGTGGGTGGCATTAAAGGAGGGTAGGAGGTGGTGAATGGGAGAGGATATGAGGGGGAGAGGCATTCAAAAGAGGGGACTTTTGGACTTTTGGAAATTTGGGGGAAGAGGAAGCATTATTTGAGATTAGAGACTGTATTTTCGGGTTGGTATTTTTTGGTTTTGGAAATTGGGTGGACTGTTACAGGGGTGCACCAGGTTGTTGGGAGTTTTGGGCTCAGGGGGCAGGAATCCTCACAGAATCTTGGAGCTAGGGAGCCGAATAGGCTCTGTTCCTAGCTGGTAGGGAGGAAAGATTTGGTTTGGGTAGAGTTTGGTCAGAGAAACTTGGTGGGAGTTTGGGTAGCAGAGCAGCGAGGAAAGACGGAGTTGAGGAAACAACATCACTGAAAGGTATTTATGTTCATTATTATGGCATGTCATTATCGTTACGATGGTTCACTATTTTACTATGTTGTATATGTTTTTTTTTTCTTTATATATCATTTATATCATGCTGCCCATTTTGAATTTTGTTGAGTCATAAACTATAAACTGTTATTTTGCTAATGATATTTTACTGAACAATTATAATAGCAATGTTATATTTAAGTTTATGAATTTCTAAGATATGTTAGATAGGACCTTACAGGTACTTTTCTCAGCCATGCCACAAGAAAGAGGAAAGCCCCGATAAGGGCCAACCTACTACAACCGGTTTGGAAGATAAAACCACTAGGGACCAGTCTCTCTAGCTCTCATACCAGATGACTCAGACCATCTGGATTATTCTGATCAGAATTGGTTTGAACAGGCTCAACCAGAGCCCTGTCCTTCTAGTACAGAGGGTCTCCATGGTGGGTGCCCAGTGGAAGAAGAAATTCCACCCAATTGGGAGGAAATTTTTCCTTTCCTTCAATCAACCGCCTTGGAGCACCGTCTTTCCACTTGCACCACCATTCCTTTCCAGGAGCTAGTCAAGATAGGCTGCATCATGGAAGAAGAGGTCTCACCTCCAAAGGATCACTTGAGACAGAATTCAGCCGCCACGATGGACGAGGACCTTGTCACGGATCCCACCGCTGCAAATGACTCCACTTATTCTACCATGGATGAAGGCCTTGATGATGAACATGCTCATGATGATGAAGCTGATGAATAGACTCACCCAACTCCCAGCTCTTGCAGACTCATGGAAGACCACTTGGTCTTGATCTTTGAGATGAGAAAGGACCTAGAAGAGTAGAAACACTGCCACAGCATCTTCAACAAACATTTGGATTCCCTTTATGACTCCCTGTCAAGCAAGCATGAGAAGAGTCAATTCCCAACTTGCTTCCAGCCTTTCATATTCTGACTTCGTCAAGATGGCTCGCCCCATGTCTAGCAATTGTATAGGTATTTTCTCTGGTTTAATGGCTATGTTTTTGCAATTTTTGCATACCATAGTCTTTGGTTCAAGTTCAATAGGTGGTCGCGACACTCAGTCCACCACCTATTCTGGTTTCCATGCTTGTGGTAGAACAGGTGGCAAGTCCCCATGTATGTATGTCGACAATTGTCACTTTTTATTAAAGTTTTGGAACAATGAACAATCGTCATGTCCACGCGTTATGGTTTCCACTACTATGGCAGAATAGTTGTCATTCTATAATGTACACTCAGACACGTATGTTTTCTGCTAAGGCAAGGTAATACAATATTTTTATTTACAAAAAAAAAAATTGTAATGTTTTGACTTTCAAATTTTAAAGTAAGAATAAGTATGCATCTATTGTTGTTTTATGATGAATATTTTTTATTATTTTCTTTTTAATTTTATTTTTATGTGATTTAATATGCTAGAGAAAATGACATTAAATATTGTCAGTTTTTTACTGTAAATCTATAAAAATATAAAAAAAAAATGTTAATTTTTATTAATTTTTTCCATTTTTTTTGTTCAATTTTGTCCATAAAAATGATTTATTTGATACGCTATTTATAGTGGAAAGCTTCCAAATTGTATAGTTTTTTTTTTTATAAATTTCTTTGAAATATATTATTTTGTTAATATTTAAAAATAGTGTTATTTAGCTACAATTATTTGCTATGTATTGAAGTAAAAATAAAAAGTGTGTTAAAAATACAATTTTACACTATATTTAAAAACTATGGCAACATAAATTAAATAATGAGACATAATTGTAGAAAAATCTTAATTTCAAAAATGTAAATGGTATACATCATTTTTAGTATCATTAAAAGTCATTAAAAACAACATTGATAAAAAAAAAAGGATTTAGAAAAAATTGAAAATAGTTGGAAAAATAAGCATTTAAAAAAAATGATTTGGGAAAATTTGAAAATAGTTCAAAAAACAAGCATTTTAGAAACAGAATGTGGATTTGTTATAGACAAGAAAATTTAAAATATCAAAAAACTACCTCAAAATGAAAAGGGGTGTTACTGGGAGCACCATTTTTCAAAATGTGCTAAAAAATGCGACCCTTGAAAAAATGAAAACTCGACAAAGTTCTCGTTAAGTTGGTAATATTGTTTTAGGCAGACTAAGTCATTTTCGCAGTGAAGGGAGTCATCTTGGGTGTTGGGTATGTTACAATTGGTATGGATTTCCATACACAATCCCTCCTTCTACCACCAATTCTATAGAGGGGGTTGGATTTCCAATTCCGAGTAGTAGGGACTAAACCTAAGGAAGAGGCCCAATTAGACTCTTCCTTGTTTGGAATGGAATAATCCTATAATTTAATGGTCCCTCGACCATTCAATGAGCTTTATGAATCTGTTTAAAAGTGTTTTCTATTTTTTTTATGTTTTTTTATTTATGTGCTAAGTAATGAAATTAATTCTAATCTAGAGAGTTTGAAGAAATCTATTACTAATGGATAACCTCTAGGAATAGTGAATAAAAGTGATCTATAGATTTTAATTCTCTAAGAAATAAATTTGTTGAGAAATATTACTGCAAGATAACCTTCAGGAAATAAAACAGTGTGATTCACCATCATATATATTTTGGTTATGGAAATAATTCCACAATACATCATATATTTAGATGACATAAGTGTAATATAGAAAATTAAAAAAATCTTAGTAAATAAAGTAAAATTGTTCAATGAACACAATAACTAGCAATTCATTCAATAACGCAAGATAGCTTGGAAAATTGAAATCCTTACTAGACACTTGTGACATCAATTCACTGGTAGAATAATCCACAAATAAGAATTAACACACATAAATCTTCAGCAAAAACACATCCCTTGACTCCAAAAGAGTTTTTGAATTAAACTTGAAGTAATTTTAAGCTACAATCCTTCCAAAATCACCCCAAAGCCAAAGACCCTTTCCTAGAGACCCATTTTCATATTTATAAGAAAAATTATATTTAAAAATAGAATAAAGCGAAAAATAGAAAAGTTCATAAAAGCACTACACGACGCTATAATTATAGTGGACTAGACATCTCAACATACGGATTCTCAACATCATACTTCCCCCACTAATCAAACAATTCCTCACATATACCTAAATGAGGGAACATGTGTTGTTCCTTGGGAAAACTCAAAGTGGCATTCTCCTGTCTAAATATCTTGATATATTTTTCTAATTTTGGCATAGTAGGCTCTAGTTGAGTCACCATTCTGACTTCTCCCGTTAGAAACTTCTAAAGATGTATGTGCTCAAGTGAGGATATACCTCTTACATCAGTGTCTCCCTTGTCGATGATCTTCTCGAACTCATCTACAACTTCTTCAATTGGTTGAAAACCCTCCAGTGGGCCAAAATTGGGCAGTCTTCTCTTTGACATGCCATTCTCAATGAGATCCCAAATTTTAATTCATGTAGATCATTCTTCCCTCACTTGGTCTTGGGACACTTTAGCTAGCTTACCCTAGTATCACATTGATTGTTCAATTCCAACTATATTCTCTTTAGTCAACATCATGATTCCATGATCCTCACGGCCACAACTCTTTTGAATTTCCTTGATGAAATCCAATTGATCTTCCTCTTCGTTCGTTGCTTTTTGTTCTTGCCAAATTTCTTCTTCTTCTATCTTTCTTTTTATTTTTTCTTATTTTCATTTCTTCTCTCAAGATTCCTGCAAGTCCACCTTCCTCTACTCAAATTCAAAGGTTTTTTTCTTCTTCTCCAATTATAACTATACAACTTCTTTGTCTTGCATCTTCCTTAACTCCTCCTCTATGTTTCTCTTTAGTTCCTCTTCTTATTGTTTCTTAATATGTTCATCATGTATCTCTTTTCTCTCAACCTCCTCTTTAATTCCGATCTCCCTAAGTATCCTAGCCTCTTCTACTTCCTTGGTAATTCTTTCCACCTTGACCAGTCCCTCGGTTATCTCATCCATTTATTCATCAAGAGATAAAATGTTGAAGACTGCTAAATGAGGGTGTTGCTACTATCACTGAATCTCATCCCAATCCTTGGAATTTTCAAATGGATTTAATATTCCCAATGTTCATAAGTGTATGGCCAAGATAAAGATATTAGATCACGATGCTTAGTTACAAATCCTTTTGTATAATGTCTCTTGAATTGGCCAAGAAGAATCATATATTCAAGAAAAATGATAGCTTCTTGTCAGACATGTTTTGGATGTTTTAAGAAATTATGACCCAAACTAAAATTATAGGGAATGAAAATATTTTTCTTAGATTCTTTCAATAATGAAGCATTGAAACCTTGAAGCACGGTATGACATGCTATCTCTCTAAAAACAACTATGTCATTTACATACTTTGATAAAACATGAGGTGCTACAGTTGCACCACAGATTCTCAGATAATGTCTTCTTGAAAATACAAATTGCCAAAGTAATTGATCAAATTCTTAGCATCCTTCATCAGTATTGGAAATTCTCTACAAAAAATGATCTTGTATAACGAATCTAGGAAAAAGTCACAAATGGATGAATATTGTTTTTATACTTGTTTTCCCGTGAAATTTGACAATATACATGCACAGGAGCTTTTGAAACATGTTAACTAAGGTAAAGACCTCCAAATACATTAGAATCACAAACTACATCTAGTATATAGGATGCCATATAGAAGGTAGGAACAACCTTGGGATTTTCCTTTGCCTTATGTGCCCTTTCAATCACATGGTTAAGTGGACTGGACAAAATAGCAGCCCAATTTAATAAACAACTAGTAGTAACTACTATGTAGGATAATGTGATCTGTAGACACTAGGACTATGTCCCATCCATCTCACCAAAATGGATGCTTCTTCAATTATTGTTTGTGTAAATTGAATTCATTACCTCTTCCATGGCTTCCATAGAAAACTACTTTTGTAGCCTCTTTAATGACTTCCATAGCAAACTACTTTTGTAGCCTCCTTAACAACTTCCATTGCAATGGTTTTTGTAGCCTATATCTACATTATGGTACAACATCTATGAGTCTTATCTCTAAGGGAAATTAATTATCATGCTATAACACACTTCAAACAACAAAATATCCTACTCTGCACTCCAACTCTGAGTTAGATAATCAGTTTTCTACAGAAGTGAAAAAATGTATTTATTGATTGTGTTCGAAAATAAGAGTTGTTGTGAGTATAAAAATAGATTTAGATATTGTAGGCTAGAAATAATCAACCAACAAGTGAGTGGAGGCATTCAGGAAATTAATAAAATTCACAGGAGGATGTAAATTCACTCAGGCAACCGATAAAACACTCGGGGATCTATAAATTTTCCCAAGAAGAGGATAAAATGCCTAGGGGTTTGTAAATTCACCTAGGCAAAGGATAAAATGCTCATGGGTTTGTAAATTCACCCAAGTAGTGGGTAAAATGCCCAACAAGAAAATTTTGGTTGTGCATAGGTGCTACAGAATGAAAACACACTTTAACAAAGTATCCATTGATTGTTGTAACTGATAACCAAAATACCCAAAGAACAAATTGTAGTAGCTCATAGATTTCAACATTTAAATGACATTTTTATATGCTTAGGAGAAAATTACAAAGGGGTGAGCTATACACAGAGTTTATGTATTGTTACTCATAGACAATAAAATAAAACTGCAGATATCCATGGCTCAACACCTTTGCTCAACATGGACAGGATCATTAACTCCTTTGTCCACTCAACTTCAAGCAAGTTTACCTCTTCGAGCTCTCATTTATGCTATTGTCCTCCCCATTTCTCCTTACATGTCCCTGTTGATGTCCTTCTTCACTACAAACTTCATTTTTAATTGGATACCTTTATAAGGCCAACCATCACAATGGTTCATTTCCGCTTCCATTTTTTTCCAAAAAGACAAAATAAAATAAAATAAACATGTTTATAAAATTTTCAAAAGAGAAAGCAACTAAGTGCTCATTACAAATTTTGGAGAAGATTCAATTCAAATCACACCTCCCCATTTGCAAACTTTTGGTCACAAAAATATTCACCTCCCTTCAATCTTCTTCTTCAATCATCAATCAAACTCTGGCAAATCTCCATACAAGGATGCATCCATTGTAGTATGGAAGATAAGATCTAAGTAGGGGATGGCTTAAGCATAACCCTGATATCCATTTAATGGATGGATATGAAATTTTTTACTGCAATAGGTCATTGGGCAATCATTTCTCCTTGGGTTGCAAGTGCAAGCAACTCTTGTTTCCCTTGACCTTGACTCTCCAAGATTTCTTCTTGGATGTTCGATTCTTGGGATGAAGTTTTGGGTGAAACCTCTAATATTTGGCCTCCCAATGTCTAGTCAATTTGCAGTGTTGGAAATAGTTCCTCCATTGTTTGTTTGGCCTTCTAGAGGACCAATAATCACTAGCCTTATGATTTATTTTCTTGCAACAGAAAAAATTATGCCATAGATTTTTAGTTTGTGATGATGCTTTCCAGCTTGGTTGCTTAGTCCCCCAAGAATTGAAGAAAATGAATAATCTCTTTGTTTCCCTCTTCCAAGCCTCTACAAGCATATTTGAGTGGCATGTTGCACACTCCTTTTCTAGTTTCCTTTTTCTCTAAGGGAATGGCTTTTTTTTGTTTTCCTCTTGCCTTGAAAAATGTGGTTTGAGATAAAATTGTGATTGATTATTGTCCACCAAATATTAGGACTTCATTCTTGGGCCTTTGTTGAGCTACAATGGGGAGCAAAATCCCTTGGCCATCCTTGACTAGTCCTTGGTCATCATAGCCCATTTGCCTCATGATATTGGAACCAATGCCTCTTTTTTTCTTTTCAAAGTCACCAAAGGTCTCTTGAGAAAGGGTATTGGAAAGTGAGTTTACCATGTTTGACATGGTCATGGTGTTAGCTTCAGCAATAGAAACAAAAAGGGGCTTGCTTGGTCTCTTGGACATCTGCTTCTAGATCCTTCAAGGCCTCTTCCTTCACTGCTAGGTCCTAGTATAGTTGAGCAGTGACTTTGGTGAACCTATCCTCTTGTCAATTATCTAGCTCAGTGAATTTATCCCCTGACTGCAAGAGTTTCAATCTACTTTTGTCTAAATATTCCCTCATGGAAATGAAGGAGTCTTGGTGCTTATCAAGCTATTTTTATAGCACATCTACTCTCTACCTATAATACCAAATTTCCTCTTGGATTTACTTATTAAAGTATCTCAACTTTTCCAGCTTCTCCCTCTTCAAGGATTTTCCCATGGTAGTTACTTCAAGGTATCTGATGAACCTACTCTGATACATGTTACCCCCCATGAGTAGGGGTAACTAAGGAGATCATGTCTTGAGGTGTACAATGGAGATCATGATCTATGCCAAGATTATGATGATCATGATGTCCATAGACAGAATCCCAACAACTCCCCTTGATTTTCCTCCCAGCATAGATCAACCAAGGCTCGTCGCATTCCAGAAACCCAGGGTATGGGGCATGGTAATCCAATGTCACCATGAGTTATGGTTAGTCCTTTCTTCATGCAAAGTGTTGTGTTAATTTATTTGGCATGTGGACAAGGATCATTGGTTGAAGTTGGATAGTGGATCACTTTCTTGAGAAATTGTCTCGGTTGCCTTGTTTCACCTTGGTGGTCATCTTCTATGCCCTAGTCCCATGTTGTCATTGCCTAGGAAAAAGGGGTAATATTGGGGAGCCCTACCAAGGGCAATATTCCACTCCCAACCATACTTAACACCTTCTGTCATAAAACCCCTTACATTCCTAAACTTCAACTATGACCCATACTCTCATGAGAAAGGGGCCAATGGCCCAAAGGTAGATTGCAATTGTTGTAAAAGAATAAGAAATTAATCTTGAAAATAAAGTGAACACAAAGAATAAGGACCATAAAAATCTGGTCCAACTTGAGATCTACTTACTCAGTGCCCACCTCGGTCCCAAATTTCAAATGTTGAAACTTAAAACCTTGTAAAAGGGGCTATCAAATTATAAATAAATGAAAGGAGGGATTGGAAAGATGGCTAAAAAGGGGTATGGAAAAAATTGCACCTAAGTAGTTGGTAACTCAAGAGAAAGCACACCCTCAACAAAAGAACTCATAGACATGAAGGAAAACCCAAACCATATCATCTTTACACTTACTCTTGATGGGTTTTTACTTTCCCTTGTCACTCTCGAGACCTATCCCTCTACTTGGGTCACTCATTGTTTAGGTGGCATGCATAATAGGGTTGGATGAAGGCTCTCCCATGCTTAAACTTGGTAACACTCACAAGGTCTTGGGCTTGGGTGATACTTGAAGGGGATAGTGGGGTGAATTGTTTACATGGCTTCTATCTTAGGCATTAGCTTACTTTGCATAATTTAAGGACTAACGTGTTTTATGAACATTGGTTTATTTTGTCTTATTTTTATTTTTTTTTGAATGCCACTAACATGGTTCTTTGATAGATATCTTGGGTTGTACCCAAGATGTTGTGCCTTATTGTAGGACTCTGGCATGTGTGATGAAGAGCAGTGAGTCATGCAGTGACTCAACATCCTCAAACAATGGCTCTCAGATCCTTGGAACCTTATATGATGGACAAGTGGGCTTGGTTTTGAGTAGGTTGGTCATTATGCCACATGCATGGGATGAAATCCCATAGGCTGGGCAGGGCACCCCAGAGCTTTTGTGCATAGAGGACAGAGGACATTTATTTTGGAGGCACCTTAGCATCCTCTGAAGATGATATTACATGCCCTTTCACTAGGACATGGCCTTTGGAGGCCTATAACATCACCTTTCTAGCATGGACGTCATCCTTTGGATGATAGGGTTTGATGGATCCAAAGGTTGCTTGATGTGGTATGGGTG
>JZKD02S0224893.1:5472-21690 GCA_000966675.3 Picea glauca
ATATATATATATATATATATATATTTACATCTCTTCATGTTTTATGGATTATATTTACAAATGTATTTACATGTGTATGTGTGTGCCTTTTCTTACATGTGTGCAAGATTCCAATCTAACAAATGATTAGCTAGAGTATCTGTAACTTGATTTAATCTCCTAGGAACATGGATATACGTAATGTAATCAAAAATTTATTCTAAGAGATGTACCCTAAGGAACCATCAGTGTAGAGTAGGATCGTAAACATGGTAAACTCGATTTAACTGAGACACAACCAACTAAGCGTCCAAATAGACTCGGAGGTGAGAGATGCCAAGTGACAAAGTGTCACGAAGTAACTCAAGAACTTCATTGTATTCAACGACATTGTTTGTGGTGTCACCTAAAGAGATACCTCCTGAAGATAGTAACTAGCCCTGAGGTGTGAAAATCACCCAAGCTGCAGAAGCAAACCTCCGAGTGTGTTGTCTAGCATTGTCCGTGAACCCAATGAACACCTCTGATTCACTTGACATCTGCCACAGTGAAAAATGTAACATAAAAAATGACACGTCCATAAAACTAAAAGTCGAAACTAAAAAGTAATAGTACAAAGACTATACACATGTTACAAAAAGTCACCCAAGGAGACCCACCTATGAGTAATACTTATTGAGGTAGATCCCATTTCTAGGCTCCACCAAAACAATTTCCTCAAAGTCCACTAGATGATAAGCACCCTTTTTTAGAACCTCTTTCACGATGAAAGGTCTGAACCACATAGGTTTGAACTTGCCTACCCCCAGGGGGTCCTTATCTTGGTCATAGACCAGGACAAGGTTGCCTTCAGAGAAAATCTAAGGACGAACAAACCGATCATATTGACACCTGAATTTTTGTTTATGGGCCTCGTTAGCTAAGGCTACATCATGACGCTTCTCATTGAGTTGATCGAGATATAATAAACGCTCTTCAAGTGGTGAAGTGTCTGGAAATAACTGCACTGACAACTTTAAAGACGAGATCTGGCACTCAATGGGAAAGATTGCTTCCAACCCATAAATGAGTTGAAAAGGTGAGAAACCAGTTTCAGTCTTAACGGATGTTCAGTAAGCCCATAATGATGAGTATAACATCAAATTCCAATTTGACTTGGCTGAATTGATCGTTCTCTGTAGAATGGTCTTAAGAGATTTATTTACAGCTTCTACCTGACCATTCTCTTGGGGGTAGTAGGGTGATGAATGTTCTTGCCTCAACCCAATATTTGATGTTAAATCGGTCATCATTTTGTTCTGAAAGTGACTGCCATGGTCAGTGACAACCTCTCTCGGGACGTCGAACCTTGCTATTAACTAGTTGAACAAAAAGAGAGTTGTGGTTTCCCCGTCATCTTTGAACATTGGCATAGCTTCGACCCACTTGGTGAAGTAGTCTACTTGCACGATGATATAATGGTGCCCCCTTGTTGAAGGGGGTTTCATGTAGTGTAATCAATCCCCCACTTGGTGAAGGGACCAATGGTAATAATGGGAAACATGGGAGCGGGGTGTGCCCTCATCTTCCGCGAGAAGATCTAACACGGTTAGCACTTCTTGACTGATTCAACACAATATTTGATTAATGTCGGATATAAGTAACCAACTCATAGAATATTTTTGGTTGTTGCTAACCCAGACAAATGAACACCACATGCTCTAGTGTGGAAATCATTAAGCACGATTTCCACTTATTCATGATTGAGACATTGGCAGAGGATGTAGTCTACACCTCGACAATACAAAGTGTCTTCGAGTATGAGATAGTTCTTGGCATGATGGTGTATATGAGGACGCTCATCATGAGAAGCACAGGATAGGAATTTCAAATTCTGGAGATAGACAAGAACATCTATATACCAAGGGTCGGAAGACGCGATAAAAAATATGTCTCCTTTGATAGGCGACTCATCGGGTATAACATCATCTGATTCGACTGAAAGTTTCGATATGAGTTCTGCAAAGACCATCGAATTTTTGGATTTCACCAAAATTAAATCCAAGTCGAATTCCTGGAGGATAACTATCCATCTACTAATCTTTCTGCCGATGAATCATCGTTTCAACACATATTGAAATGGATTCACAATGACAATGATGGTGGTCTTGTGAAACAAGATGTAATGACATAACCATTGGACAGAATGGACTACTGCCAACACAAGTTTTTCAATGTGAGAATAATTGAGTTCCAGTCCAACTAGGCCTCAGCTCAGGTAATAAATCACGTATTCTGAGAGAAAATCATCTTACTGAACCAAGACATATCGATTGTTGACTCTGCAGTGGCCAAGTATAATAATAAATCTTTATTATAATTGGGTGGCCGAAGCGGAGGGGTATATGTGACGGCGCATTTCAATGCTATGAAAGAGTGTTGAGTGGTTTTGTCCCAATGGAAAGAAACAACCTTCTTCAATAAACACATGAAACCCTTTGTGATCTTGGCATAGTTTGTGATGAAATGTCGTAAAATGTTCTCTTTTCCCTGCAAACTTTGAAGTTGAGGGATGGTGCACGGGGGAGGAAACTGAACTATTACCTCAACCTTTAGAGGATCAACCATAATCCTTGTTGTCAAAACTATCAAACCTAGTAGACAACCCGACGTGATGCAAAAACTGCATTTTTTTGGATTCAAGCGGATTTGGCAATAGACACACCATTCAAGGATAAGTCAAAGGTATGTAGGATGATAAAATCTCTTGCAATATCGTGATGCTAAATCATCAAGATAAGCCTCGACTATGTTTTTGAGGTTGTGGAAAGAAAAAGACATGGCCCGTTGAAATGTAGCTCCAACATTTTTCAAACCAAAAGTCATTTTCCAATAAGCGAATGTACCCCACGGGAAAATTAAAGCAATTTTTTGTTGGTCTTCGAGGTTTATCTATATCTGATTATATCTCGAAAAACCATCCATGAAAGAAAAGGCCTCGCAACCTGCACATTCATCGCCTATCTGGTCAATAAATGGCACGGGGAAATTACCTTTTGGACAATCCTTGTTCAGATCACGGAAATTCGTACATACACGAATTGTACCCTATTTTTTATTGATTGGCATGGGATTTGACACCCATTGAGTCAATTGGACCAGGGATGATTTTAAGGATGGAAATTTATTTTAAAATGTGGAAACCTTGGCGAATCTTACTAATCCTTCATATGCCAACTATAAATGTTTGGCGATATTTTTGTAAAAATATTCAAATTTCTAAGGATTTTATATAGCTTTTATAAAATTTTGGCGATTTTTAAGGTAAAATAATTTTATCCTATAGAATTTGGGCGAATCATTTTTAAAATAGCGAATTTCATTTTTGGAAAAACTATGGAAAATTAGCCCATGAGAAAAATTTAGCCCCTAAAATCATCCATGAATTATTGGACAGGTTAGATGAAACCAACTTTAAGTAATTTCTCTACTTCAGCCTTAATAGTTGTTTCCTTCTTAGGATTGACTGGATGAAGCTTCTGCCAAACCGGATTAACATCAGGATAAGTCATGATTTCATGTTCAACGATTCTTGGATTTATGCCTAGCATTTTCTCATAAGACCAAGCAAACACGTCATGAATTATTTAAATAAATCCATGTAGATTTGAATCTCCTCGGGGGAGAAATCCGCTCCGACGAAGATATTATCCACAATGCCAGGGGTTCTCAAGATGTGAATAGGTATCATTTTAGTTATTAATTCCATATTTCCTTCAACGTAAACAATGTGCATTTCTAAAGGATTGATAGGACAAGCTTTATCTCCATTCATAGTCAGAGTGAATTCACTTGCTTCAATTTATATTAACTCTGTGAGGAAGTAAGATCTATGATGAAGATCATCCCAGTGTCTGTCCGGACTAGTCATTGCCTCAATAATCGCCTCGTATGAAGGAAAGACTAAGTCTAAAGAATATGTATCAGCAAGGGAACCTTGAGCCCAAATAGGCTCGAGCACTGGATCTAACTCTTGTGCTAGAGTCGAATCAGGGTTGGCAGGAGCTCACTGAATTATCGAGTATGCAACTTCTGCCACAGACAAAGACATGGCCATGACATGGTGCTCTTTCCCTTCCATCATAGTTGATGGGGAAGGAAGAGTCCATGGATCATTAAAGTATGTCATGTGAAACGACGAGATTTGAAAACTTTCAGCATGAGGTTGGTCGGTGACAACCGACTTGTAATGGACATTATCGGTCAGAGGCGGGTAATCGAAAGTACCCATCAAAGGTGGGCACAAACCAACCCCTACATTGATGATGTCAAGATGATTTATATCAATCATCGGGACCATGGAGACTCTCGATGAAGGGTTAGTATGAGAGAAGGATAACTGATCAATGGTCACGATCTAACCCTCGTGTGGAAACAAAAAGACCCAAAAAAATGTCACGACCACTGCTTGCATAGCATAGGTCCAACTCCTTCCTAACAAGAGATTTTAGTTGAGAGACACATCGACCACTTCAACTTTGACGCACATAGATTTTCCCCCCTAACTACACAGGGAAAGAGGGAATGATCCCATGTGGTCAGAAAGAACGATCATCAAAAGCTATAATAAGAGTAGGTGATGGAGACAAAATGGGTTGGTCGATGGCCTTCCAACATGCCAAAGACATCACGCATGTTGAGGCACCCTCATCCACCATTGTACGGAAAATATTCCAAGTAAACATTTTCATGGTGTAAGCCACTACTATTTGAAAAACTACATGGTAAGGAAGACGGGGTTTTAAGTCAGTTGTATCAAGAATGATAGTTCCTAGATTACAAATCTCAGCAGATCCTAGGGCGGCCAACAAAGCCTTTCTTTGGGAAGGGAAGCTCTGGAGAACCTCCAAAGTAGACATCGCACAAGGGGTTTGTGACAAATCCTCCACAACAGAATAGTTTTGGGCGGCCCTTGCAATTGGATTGTGAGAATATTTCTTGAACGCACCTTTTGGGATGCATGTCATTATTTCACTCAACGTATTCTCAATCTAGAGAGGAAGAGGTAGGTTTTCAACTTCTTTACTCTTCTCAAAGGTGCTTGGAATTCTGTAATCATGCACTCTAGTTGATATATAGGAATAACCTTTCATCATATACACATTTGCAGATGAAGGATTACTCGAAGACAGAGGGGGTCCTTGGCTGCCCCCTTCTATGTTCAAGAAGGCTTGAGTTAGATTTTTTTTTCATGTGTAAAGGGGTTTGTTAACACGATAGGCTGTTGTTGTGCTAATAACTTCAGGGCCTCCTTAAGCCAAGGGAACTGATGGGTCGGGTGGTCTTCCTTGCAAATATTACAAGGATACTTCAACTTCTTCTTCTGAGTGTCACCCCCACCAACATTATCGGTGGGTTTCTTATCCCCCTTACCCTTCTTTCGTTGTTTCTTCTTTCCATCAGGCTACTAGGTGGCCTTTGGGTTTGTCTTTTTCACACTATGTACATCCGACTTTTGGGTAGGGTGAACAACCGAACTGGTGTTCTAGCTTGCCGTTGTCTATTGCATCAACAATTGTTGCAATTGATTTGAAAATTGATCAGCAGGCTTCATTTGTGATGAACCAATAATTCCATCACCATGTGGTCCAGACTTTTGTTTGATCTTGTCAAGTATTGACCTCGGTGCATCTAGAAATATTTCCTAAAGTAAACCAGATTGAGAGTAAATAAGCTCTAGCTATTAAGCTCTCATTATCGCATCTTCCTCAAAAAACACCCCAGACGTTGTGACGTCTTTAGAAAACTGAGGTACCAAAGACTTAAGGAACCACTCTAGCAAGAATGTTGGCAGGACTGGCACTTTTATCAAACTCTTTCGGCGTCTCCATTCTCGAATGTGATACGAGATATGGTCCACTTTTGTCTGCTCAAAGTTGGCCAACAATTCAGTGTCGGCGTCATATCTTATAGGTAATTGGAAATGGTTTAAGAAATACATTGCCAATTCGCCTTAGGAAGAGAATTGTGAGTGGTCGAGCTCGATGTACCATTTTGCAACACTCACTATGAGAGTGCGTTGAAACAATCACAATTGAATGGAGTCATCTCTCAACAAGTTGGATGAGCACCATAAGTGGAAGGTAGTCACATGATCGCCAGGATCTTCATTAGGCTTGGCTTCGCACTTTGGAATGTTCGAACGCAACTTGGTCGGCATAGGAGGCCAACTAGGATCATGACAGATGGGGTCGTTTAATAACCTTGTCAAGTCAGGCAAGTGCAGGGTTGCCAAAAATGGTAGTTTGGGTTTTGGATTGTAACTAGGGAAAAATGAGCTTGGAGTTTGACTGGCACTAGGTTGCCAGGAAAAGTTAGGTTGCTGACCAAGGCTCTGGTAATAACCATGGTCGTGACCAGCGTATGGATTCTGCGCTTGTTGAGACATCATTGGTTGATTCTCGTAATAGGATGTAAAGGGATAGGCTTGTGTCACATTCCAAGGATTTTGGGAAGGGTTTCCCCCTGTTGATCCAACAGGCATAGGTGATGAGCCTTGCCCAGGGTTCCATTGGGTATAGAAAGGGTCGCCCCTAGTTGGCATCCCTGACAAGGAAACAGATCCTTGCCATGGATTCCAAGATCCTTGTGAAGAAAGAATTCCTAAGTTTTCCCCCTGTGCAAGAATATTACCCTATATAGGATGTGGTTTTCCATAACCGGGGTTTCCCTCAACCGAGATGACAGCTGACAAGAAAGATTTGTTACCAAATGCATCGAACAAAGAGAAACGTGTCAAACCAACCAACATGTTATAAGAAGGGAGTGATTGACTACCTGCTACAAATGAGTTTACGTTTGGCCCGACAAAGTGTTGATGAACACCTTTGAGTGAAGTGGACGAAGGAGGTATATGACCCCCTCCATAAGGGAAAGCGATATAGGGAGATGAAATCCCCCCCATAGATCCTTGCAGAGGAGCATTAGAACTCCCTTCCCCTAGACCTAAAGTCTGTAGAGTGGAGGAGGAAAGTACAGTACTCGTACTGAAGTGAGGCATATCATATGAGAACGGAGGGCCTATCACATTCTAGGTAAACGGGGCAATGATCACCGCTATAGAAGGAATCAGACCGTTGCCAGAGGTAGAGGCATTCAAGACCATAGTGGCCTGGACCGACGACAGTCGGTTAGGAGGTGGAACACCCCCTATAGTGGCAGTCATGGAGGGAATATGAGTCTCCCCTGAAGAGGTAGTTGCATTTGCTGCCATTTTTGCTTGAGACACTATGATTGGTTCCTCCAGAATCAAATGTTCTCCTCTTGAAAATGGGTCAGGCATAGTTTCCTATAACTTGATTGTTTCAAAAGACCCTTGTTGGTCTAGTTTTCACCTTAGCGGTGGTGGGGGAGGGGTTCGAGGTCAACCAGTGACAGGCCCAAAAACCTTCACGATTGGCAGAACCCATGATCCTCCACTATGTGAGAAGATCAAAGACACACTAGAGATATATGTAATCATTTGATAACCATCACGCACTAGAAAAAAGTACCTACGAGATAAAACAAGCAGTCACTAGCTAGTTGGAAGAATAGTTACAACAACCAACACTAGAGAAACTTACCGGTGCAAGTGAAACTTGAATATGGAAGCACCCTCCAGGTATACTCTGCAAAGCATGGCCCGATGTCTATCCTAGGTACAATGGTATACCCCCACAGTCACTTGTGTAAGTCACTAGAATGATAGGAAACTAGGTTTCCAATGCACAAATAGTCACTAGGAGGGTACAGTCGACAGTTGGGTGGGCCGCAATGAGAAGGATATCAAGCCTAAAACCTATCAAGGGTATTGAAATAAAGTGTTATGGAATACGACTGAGGACCTCGGACAGATTCGAGACCCATGAAGCTCCGTGGAAAATGCGATCAACGGAATCCCAAGATAAGCCCTCTATATGTGTTTCCCACTACGCTTGGTCCAACTTTGGAGGGGTTATCTCTGCTACCTTAATGCACATGACCTCATGTTTATCCCCTATGTTAGAGGGGGGTCCCAGATAACTTTCACGATACTGGATTTTTAGCACTCCCTAGCACAGACTCTTATGTTTGTTTTTTGCAGCCTTGAAGAGTTTCCTCTCCAATCCTAAATCAAGGCTCTAGCCTAGACTAGTTGATGGACCCTACAAACATAAACTCTAGTTGATTTTAATTAATCGTTAATTTTAGTGGCTATCTTAAGTCAAAGGGAACGAAAGTGAAACTAGTGATGTTTTTCGGGGACGAAAGAGAAGAGCATAAAATGATAACTTGAAAACAAATTACTTCTTCTTCATAAATTCAAATGTGCACATTTAAACTCTTTAACCAACTTTTCAAACTATATTTTTCTAAGATCTTTGAACAAAAAATGCAAAACAATCTTTTTCTCGACTACGAGCTACTTATTTTCCTAAGTCAACAACCAAGAACTTACGAAAGCAGTCGTTTTCCTGATGATTAATGCAAACAACCAACTACTTTACCAAATGAAGAAATAAAATATTTATTTTATTATTATTATTGTTTAATGCTTCAAAAGAGAAAAAAGGAAAAATGATGATAAGTAAAGACTGAGAAATGACTTCTGGCCTAATCACAGATCGTAAGGAGTTACTAACAATACCACACAAGCTTATTGAAGAAGACTCTCAAACTTGTCTAAGAACCCTATTAACAAAAAACAAAGGAAAAATTTTGATGAAAAAGAAATCTATGTTGTAATCAAACCTAAGTGATAGACTGTTATGATAGAGACCAATATTAGATCAAGAAAATCCCTGAGAGGCGTGACTCCTGATAGGAAAGAGGATGATTGCCTCTTCTACAAGAAAATTTTCTCAATCAGGTACGCTATTGACAATTCAACAACCAACGTATGTACATGGGTTGTGCAAGGTCAGGGTGCGTATGCACGTGTGTAGGCCCACTACAGGCCACGTGCACCTCTACAACTCCTCAAGAAATTGAAAACAAGAAATCAATCACTAGCAAGGAATACTGGTATTGAGAACCAGAATCCCTTGAAGACACAAAAACTTACTTTGATAGAAAAATATGCAAGGAAACTTGATAAAAAAAATATAATCTGAGGCTATACCTAGGCTAGAGACTACAACAACAAAGACCAGAACTAGAACTAGAAAACCCCTGAGAAGGATCACTTCTGACAGGGAAGAGAATGAATGCCTCTCTTAAAAAAACATTTATGAACTCAGGAACACTACTGACACTTCAGCAACCAATGTATATACGTGGGTTGTATAAAGGTAGGGTGTGTATATATGTGTGTAGGCCTTGTACAGGCTGTGTATACCTCTATGACTTCCCGAAAAATAAAAACAATAGACAAGCAAAGAAAGCAGGGAGTATTGGTATGGAAGACTAGAATCCCTACTAGCTTAGACTCTTGCAAAAACTCAGAAAAAAGGTAATAAAACCAATTTAAAAAACACCCGAAAAAGTATCCCCAAAAACCCTAGAGATCTCCCTAGTACAGTCGCCCATTCTGTTGTGGGTGGAAATCCCCCTACAGACTAACATTAAGGGTTCTGTAATGCATATAGAAATGACCGTCTAAAGTCTCCTACTTCTTACCATCATCCCATCATAAACCCCATTTTTCATATGTAAATGCAAGGGTAAAAATATCAGTTTACTCTACCTTGACTTCTGTGTTTGATGTCGATCCTTTAACGTTCAGTTGCTCCTTAACTGCGAGTTTCCTCCCAAAGATGACCTGCATTCACAAACATAAAAACAAAAAACTCCAAACATGCATCTTATATATGAACTAATGGGTTAGAGATTCCAACAAAATATAATCAATATTGAACATTGAAAACCTCATATGGCGGCAAGGGAAAAGTACATATTTTATTAACCTCACAAGAGTAACTTACAATGGTGAGATCGACCATTGCTCCTCAAATCTGGTCCTGGGCTCCTCTTCAACTGTGCTCCAACTGTCTTCACATATACTTCTCTTCACAAAATGGTTG
Source organism: Picea glauca (assembly GCA_000966675.3). Lineage (NCBI taxonomy): Eukaryota > Viridiplantae > Streptophyta > Pinopsida > Pinales > Pinaceae > Picea > Picea glauca. Next base: position 15,474 of record JZKD02S0224893.1, read on the forward strand.
CAAAATGTTGGGGCAAGGGGAATACGAAAACGGGTAGAGTTTCTTTTCTATTTTTTTTCTTTTTTCTAAATGGGACCCCTACCCCTTCTTTAATAGGATGAAAAGGGATAGGTATTTGGTTGAATGACCTGATGTAGGTGGTCAAACGGTTTTAGAAAACCTACCTGGAAATTTGTATTCCATCTACAACTTTCTATTTTTCGTGTTTTTGTAAGTATACGCAGGCTGTAATGGGTTAGCCAACGTATACACGTGGGTAGTAGTGGTGCAGGGAACGTATTCCTTCAAAAGGATGTTTTTTTAGAAGATTTGTTCAGTAGTGTCTTGGAAAAATGGAAAATGAGATGGCTTGATGCATGTATGCATGTCTAGTGCAAACTAGGGTTATAACAATGTTCCATTGACTACACAGGAAACCTTTATGAAGTATATAAGAGGTTTTCCTTCTTATATTCATATTACTGTGTTTATGTTTCGACCTACTAATATTGATGAGGTTTCTATTCAAGAAACATATATTGAAGCAGGAAAAAGTGGAGTTAGTGTATCAGGGGAATCATATTCAAAGGAAGACGACAAAGGCAAAGGGAATAGAAAGAAAAAAAATTCAGCGACAATGAAGGAAGAGAATCTCTCCTACAAGCATTGCAAGAAAGAAGGGCACGATGATGAGCATTGCTGGAAATTGCACCTAGAGAAGAAACCAAAGTGGTTCATAGAGAGGAAAGGGACGGAAAAAATTGCAACAACAATATAGCCAACATAATTGGGATCATATTACGTTGATGAGTCTAAAATCACAGTAGTTGGTTTGTCAGGTAAAATTAGTGATGGTTTTGATTCAAGAAGTATTTTTTTTCATATAAGGGTCATAATGAAACATACTAAGATCGACACATTGATAGGTAGGGGATATCAATCTAAATTAATTTCAGAAGAAGTGGTTAAGAAATTAGGATTAAACACTAAGATGCATCACAAACCCTATTCACTAAATTGGATAAGCAAAGATCATAAATTTCCCATAACAAAGAAATGTATCATAAAGTTTGCAATTTCATCTAAGTATGTGAATGAAGTAATATGTNTGAGGTTGGTCGGTGACAACCGACTTGTAATGGACATTATCGGTCAGAGGCGGGTAATCGAAAGTACCCATCAAAGGTGGGCACAAACCAACCCCTACATTGATGATGTCAAGATGATTTATATCAATCATCGGGACCATGGAGACTCTCGATGAAGGGTTAGTATGAGAGAAGGATAACTGATCAATGGTCACGATCTAACCCTCGTGTGGAAACAAAAAGACCCAAAAAAATGTCACGACCACTGCTTGCATAGCATAGGTCCAACTCCTTCCTAACAAGAGATTTTAGTTGAGAGACACATCGACCACTTCAACTTTGACGCACATAGATTTTCCCCCCTAACTACACAGGGAAAGAGGGAATGATCCCATGTGGTCAGAAAGAACGATCATCAAAAGCTATAATAAGAGTAGGTGATGGAGACAAAATGGGTTGGTCGATGGCCTTCCAACATGCCAAAGACATCACGCATGTTGAGGCACCCTCATCCACCATTGTACGGAAAATATTCCAAGTAAACATTTTCATGGTGTAAGCCACTACTATTTGAAAAACTACATGGTAAGGAAGACGGGGTTTTAAGTCAGTTGTATCAAGAATGATAGTTCCTAGATTACAAATCTCAGCAGATCCTAGGGCGGCCAACAAAGCCTTTCTTTGGGAAGGGAAGCTCTGGAGAACCTCCAAAGTAGACATCGCACAAGGGGTTTGTGACAAATCCTCCACAACAGAATAGTTTTGGGCGGCCCTTGCAATTGGATTGTGAGAATATTTCTTGAACGCACCTTTTGGGATGCATGTCATTATTTCACTCAACGTATTCTCAATCTAGAGAGGAAGAGGTAGGTTTTCAACTTCTTTACTCTTCTCAAAGGTGCTTGGAATTCTGTAATCATGCACTCTAGTTGATATATAGGAATAACCTTTCATCATATACACATTTGCAGATGAAGGATTACTCGAAGACAGAGGGGGTCCTTGGCTGCCCCCTTCTATGTTCAAGAAGGCTTGAGTTAGATTTTTTTTTCATGTGTAAAGGGGTTTGTTAACACGATAGGCTGTTGTTGTGCTAATAACTTCAGGGCCTCCTTAAGCCAAGGGAACTGATGGGTCGGGTGGTCTTCCTTGCAAATATTACAAGGATACTTCAACTTCTTCTTCTGAGTGTCACCCCCACCAACATTATCGGTGGGTTTCTTATCCCCCTTACCCTTCTTTCGTTGTTTCTTCTTTCCATCAGGCTACTAGGTGGCCTTTGGGTTTGTCTTTTTCACACTATGTACATCCGACTTTTGGGTAGGGTGAACAACCGAACTGGTGTTCTAGCTTGCCGTTGTCTATTGCATCAACAATTGTTGCAATTGATTTGAAAATTGATCAGCAGGCTTCATTTGTGATGAACCAATAATTCCATCACCATGTGGTCCAGACTTTTGTTTGATCTTGTCAAGTATTGACCTCGGTGCATCTAGAAATATTTCCTAAAGTAAACCAGATTGAGAGTAAATAAGCTCTAGCTATTAAGCTCTCATTATCGCATCTTCCTCAAAAAACACCCCAGACGTTGTGACGTCTTTAGAAAACTGAGGTACCAAAGACTTAAGGAACCACTCTAGCAAGAATGTTGGCAGGACTGGCACTTTTATCAAACTCTTTCGGCGTCTCCATTCTCGAATGTGATACGAGATATGGTCCACTTTTGTCTGCTCAAAGTTGGCCAACAATTCAGTGTCGGCGTCATATCTTATAGGTAATTGGAAATGGTTTAAGAAATACATTGCCAATTCGCCTTAGGAAGAGAATTGTGAGTGGTCGAGCTCGATGTACCATTTTGCAACACTCACTATGAGAGTGCGTTGAAACAATCACAATTGAATGGAGTCATCTCTCAACAAGTTGGATGAGCACCATAAGTGGAAGGTAGTCACATGATCGCCAGGATCTTCATTAGGCTTGGCTTCGCACTTTGGAATGTTCGAACGCAACTTGGTCGGCATAGGAGGCCAACTAGGATCATGACAGATGGGGTCGTTTAATAACCTTGTCAAGTCAGGCAAGTGCAGGGTTGCCAAAAATGGTAGTTTGGGTTTTGGATTGTAACTAGGGAAAAATGAGCTTGGAGTTTGACTGGCACTAGGTTGCCAGGAAAAGTTAGGTTGCTGACCAAGGCTCTGGTAATAACCATGGTCGTGACCAGCGTATGGATTCTGCGCTTGTTGAGACATCATTGGTTGATTCTCGTAATAGGATGTAAAGGGATAGGCTTGTGTCACATTCCAAGGATTTTGGGAAGGGTTTCCCCCTGTTGATCCAACAGGCATAGGTGATGAGCCTTGCCCAGGGTTCCATTGGGTATAGAAAGGGTCGCCCCTAGTTGGCATCCCTGACAAGGAAACAGATCCTTGCCATGGATTCCAAGATCCTTGTGAAGAAAGAATTCCTAAGTTTTCCCCCTGTGCAAGAATATTACCCTATATAGGATGTGGTTTTCCATAACCGGGGTTTCCCTCAACCGAGATGACAGCTGACAAGAAAGATTTGTTACCAAATGCATCGAACAAAGAGAAACGTGTCAAACCAACCAACATGTTATAAGAAGGGAGTGATTGACTACCTGCTACAAATGAGTTTACGTTTGGCCCGACAAAGTGTTGATGAACACCTTTGAGTGAAGTGGACGAAGGAGGTATATGACCCCCTCCATAAGGGAAAGCGATATAGGGAGATGAAATCCCCCCCATAGATCCTTGCAGAGGAGCATTAGAACTCCCTTCCCCTAGACCTAAAGTCTGTAGAGTGGAGGAGGAAAGTACAGTACTCGTACTGAAGTGAGGCATATCATATGAGAACGGAGGGCCTATCACATTCTAGGTAAACGGGGCAATGATCACCGCTATAGAAGGAATCAGACCGTTGCCAGAGGTAGAGGCATTCAAGACCATAGTGGCCTGGACCGACGACAGTCGGTTAGGAGGTGGAACACCCCCTATAGTGGCAGTCATGGAGGGAATATGAGTCTCCCCTGAAGAGGTAGTTGCATTTGCTGCCATTTTTGCTTGAGACACTATGATTGGTTCCTCCAGAATCAAATGTTCTCCTCTTGAAAATGGGTCAGGCATAGTTTCCTATAACTTGATTGTTTCAAAAGACCCTTGTTGGTCTAGTTTTCACCTTAGCGGTGGTGGGGGAGGGGTTCGAGGTCAACCAGTGACAGGCCCAAAAACCTTCACGATTGGCAGAACCCATGATCCTCCACTATGTGAGAAGATCAAAGACACACTAGAGATATATGTAATCATTTGATAACCATCACGCACTAGAAAAAAGTACCTACGAGATAAAACAAGCAGTCACTAGCTAGTTGGAAGAATAGTTACAACAACCAACACTAGAGAAACTTACCGGTGCAAGTGAAACTTGAATATGGAAGCACCCTCCAGGTATACTCTGCAAAGCATGGCCCGATGTCTATCCTAGGTACAATGGTATACCCCCACAGTCACTTGTGTAAGTCACTAGAATGATAGGAAACTAGGTTTCCAATGCACAAATAGTCACTAGGAGGGTACAGTCGACAGTTGGGTGGGCCGCAATGAGAAGGATATCAAGCCTAAAACCTATCAAGGGTATTGAAATAAAGTGTTATGGAATACGACTGAGGACCTCGGACAGATTCGAGACCCATGAAGCTCCGTGGAAAATGCGATCAACGGAATCCCAAGATAAGCCCTCTATATGTGTTTCCCACTACGCTTGGTCCAACTTTGGAGGGGTTATCTCTGCTACCTTAATGCACATGACCTCATGTTTATCCCCTATGTTAGAGGGGGGTCCCAGATAACTTTCACGATACTGGATTTTTAGCACTCCCTAGCACAGACTCTTATGTTTGTTTTTTGCAGCCTTGAAGAGTTTCCTCTCCAATCCTAAATCAAGGCTCTAGCCTAGACTAGTTGATGGACCCTACAAACATAAACTCTAGTTGATTTTAATTAATCGTTAATTTTAGTGGCTATCTTAAGTCAAAGGGAACGAAAGTGAAACTAGTGATGTTTTTCGGGGACGAAAGAGAAGAGCATAAAATGATAACTTGAAAACAAATTACTTCTTCTTCATAAATTCAAATGTGCACATTTAAACTCTTTAACCAACTTTTCAAACTATATTTTTCTAAGATCTTTGAACAAAAAATGCAAAACAATCTTTTTCTCGACTACGAGCTACTTATTTTCCTAAGTCAACAACCAAGAACTTACGAAAGCAGTCGTTTTCCTGATGATTAATGCAAACAACCAACTACTTTACCAAATGAAGAAATAAAATATTTATTTTATTATTATTATTGTTTAATGCTTCAAAAGAGAAAAAAGGAAAAATGATGATAAGTAAAGACTGAGAAATGACTTCTGGCCTAATCACAGATCGTAAGGAGTTACTAACAATACCACACAAGCTTATTGAAGAAGACTCTCAAACTTGTCTAAGAACCCTATTAACAAAAAACAAAGGAAAAATTTTGATGAAAAAGAAATCTATGTTGTAATCAAACCTAAGTGATAGACTGCTATGATAGAGACCAATATTAGATCAAGAAAATCCCTGAGAGGCATGACTCCTGACAGGAAAGAGGATGATTGCCTCTTCTACAAGAAAATTTTCTCAATCAGGTACGCTACTGAAAATTCAACAACCAACGTATGTACATGGGTTGTGCAAGGTCAGGGTGTGTATGCACGTGTGTAGGCCCACTACAGGCCACGTGCACCTCTACAACTCCTTAAGAAATTGAAAACAATAAATCAATCACTGGCAGGGAATACTGGTATTGAGAACCAGAATCCCTTGAAGACACAAAAACTTACTTTGATAGAAAAATATGCAAGGAAACTTGATAAAAAAAATCTAATCTGAGGCTATACCTAGGCTAGAGACTGCAACAACAAAGACCAGAACTAGAACTAGAAAACCCCTGAGAAGGATCACTTCTGACGGGGAAGAGAATGAATGCCTCTCTTAAAAAAACATTTATGAACTCAGGCACACTACTGACACTTCAGCAACCAATGTATATACGTGGGTTGTATAAAGGTAGGGTGTGTATATACGTGTGTAGGCCTTGTATAGGC
>JZKD02S0224904.1:0-14439 GCA_000966675.3 Picea glauca
CAATGTTCCCCTCGTTGATTTGCGTGAGTATGGCACCCAGTGCAATGGATAAAACGTTCACATGGACATGGAATATCTTTGTCCAATCTAGAAAAACCAAGATCGGTGTAGTTACTAATTTTTTCCTTCAATGTATCCAATGCCTACTGATATTCTTGTGTCCATATATACTTTGTATCTTTGCAAAGTAACTTTTCTAATGGTGTAGCTACCTTCACGTAACTCTGGATGAATCGTCTGTAATACCCTATGTGTCTCAATGTGCCACACGGTTCTCTGACTGATGTGGGAACCAACATATGCACTTTCACGACAATCTTTGCTAGATCGAGCAACAACCCCTCCTTGCAAAACACATGTTCGAGCAACGTCCCAAACGGTGTACAAAATATACATTTCTTCAAGTTTAAGGAGATCTGCAATTGTCGACATCTGTCTAGAATCAATCGTAGGGCCTGCATATGCACTTTCAATAGGCTTAACATTGTGCAGTCATCTAAGTATACCTCTAGAAACTTATGAGTAAAGACCCTAAAAGTCGCGACCACAATCCTTGAAAATACAACGGGTGCATTCTTCAAATCGAAGGGCATTACTATATAAGCAAACTAGGGTGAACATTGTCTTAGCTTGATCTTCTTTTGTGATCCACACATGTTGATATCCTAAGAAGCAATCTATTAGCCTCACGTCCACCCACATTTTCCAATACTTCATCTGTAAATGATGTAGGGAATGGATCATGCACATAGGTCACATTTAAGTTGCACAGGTCAACACAAATCCTTATGTCGCTTGTCTTATTTGGTTCTACCACCATCGGGCTAATCCAATATGACAACTCCACGAGGACAATGATCTTAGCTTCCAACATTCGATCCAATTCTTTATGCACCTTCTCCTTATACATGGGATTGAGGCGATAGGGTCTCCTCTTTACTGGTTTAGCATTATGCTTTAGCTGAATTTTCATGGCATCGAGGGATCCCGCGATCCCTTTCATCTCTGAGAAGATTATGGGAAAGAGGTCTTCATACTCTTTTAGCAAGTCTACCACCTGTGTGACTATTTCTTGGTCCCAATAGTCCCCAATGATGNACATTGCAATAAGTTACTTACTTGGTCCTCTAATTCATCCTCACAATCAATGTTGCACTGTGTTCCTTCTCACGTTGTGCATCCTAGCTCTTCCCACACGTGTTTTTCCTCCATTCCCTTTTGTTTATCCCACTACACCTCTTCGCGTCCGCAAACTTCTTTTAGCGACCTCTCTCTCAAATGTTGTGTTTCCTCCCGCACATGAGCTTTCTCCAATGATCTTTGAGTGGCGCATTGTACCTCTTCATGCACATGAACTTCCTCCAAGGTTCTTTGAATGGTGCATTGTATCTCTTTGTGCACATGGGTTTCCTCCAATGATTCTAGCATTGCATGTTGTAACTCTTCATGCACTCTGTCCTCCTCTAGATCCATTTGTGCATCATGCAAGAACTATTTTTGTTGTGTGGTGTCGAACTTTGGAGGTGTTTGTGTCGCTTTTCTAATAGTCCCTTCGATGTTTGGGCCCAAAATTTCTCCACATTCTAAGTCCATTCCCATCTGAAGGCCTCCTCGGGTTACCACCTATACATCACCTTCTTCTTTTGACTTTTGATCTCCGTGCATCTCCATAGTGATCATATTGCAATGCGCTTCTTCTCTTTTCGTTTTTCATCCAATCACCATATCCTCTTCCTCTTCCTCGTCCATATCCTCCTCTCAGACCTCCTTGATATCCTCCTCTATCCCACCTCCGCGGTCGCCACCTTTTTGTTCCTCCTAGACTCGGAAGGCATCTATAGTGTGCTCTTGCATCAATTGAAGTGAATGGACACTGTCCACATCATGCCCCATGGATTTGTAGAACTCACAAAATGGAGTATGCATAGTCTTATGATATTTATGTAGTCTTGGGAAATGGGGAGGTATATGTCCCCATTGTCTGCAAATCTCACACCACTCGATTGAGGTCTGGTTGGAAATGGATTCGACAATCCCGTAGCCCTGTAGCTCTCCAACATAGGATAGTCCTTACTATGGTGACTTTCTTTGCAACACATAGTACACCACACATGCTTGCGCACCACCTTAAAGACCTGGGGTTTGTTAAGCTTCACCAACAAAACCCCAAGGCCTCGACATATTCAATCTTCAATCAAGGATCGAAGAAGGTGTCACCCAAGATACCATGAGAATCATAGAGACCATTAGTCTTGTGTCGGATGTGAAGGGACAACACATACATGAAACCTTTCATAAATAAACCATTCATTCATTCGTAACTGAGTGACAAATTGCCATACATAAAAAGTAAAGAAACTTACATTCAAACCATAACATAGAAAATGCAGAGAGAAAGGTCTTCATATTTCATTCATTACTTCAAACTCAATTATATACAAATTCATAATAGAGGTGTGCCATGATCTATAGTCTCTCCTCTTTTCAGTCATAGAATTATCTATCTTTATTACATGCTCATGCAAAATTAATACAAAACTAGACTTGGAACCCACACTTTGTTCCATATTACTTCTCTCTTACTATCATGAACTCTTTTCTCTACTACTCTACTCCATTGTCTCTCGAGTGAACAAAAGTTCCCACACTTCCACATGTTTGCATGCACCCCCCATATTTCCTGGAGCGTGACAATCCTAACTAACTTGCTAGCTCATTCATACCCTTCCCATCATCATTTGGGTTGTTACAAAATCAATTACAAAGACACTCGAAAGATACTCTTAGATTTGGTCTACTTGCGGTCTCTTCTTGATTACTTGTGCGCAATACAATATTGGGTTGGTGCATGTAGTATTCCTTTGGTTGGCACATATGTTGATCCTTCCTAGCACCATGCAATATATCTTCATGGATGTATGCTCAACTTCTTTAAAACCTTGGGTGCCAACAATGGACTCCCAAATTCTCATGGGTTTTAAAATTGGTTTTGTAGTATGCACCTTCGCATTTTTATTGGCCCCTCATCTCTTCTAAGATCAGTTGATCATTTATAGTCCAATCCCCCCATTCACCCACCCACACAAATACCACCCATGGGTCTGCCACCCTCCATATGACATCACACCAATATTGCCTCACCAGGCCGAGCCATTTCATCATTGGGGAACTTGTCTATGTGCTTGCACATTCAAACAAATTATTCTTTATTCATTTGGTAATTGTACAAAGAACCTTTTGATTTACCACAAGTGAATAGTATTAGGGCATCATACCTGATGGCGCCATTTTTCTACCTGGTAGCAGCGCTAATCTCCCTTGGTTATAATATTTACATTGAGCAACCTTGTCTGCAAACACCCATCACTCAGATCCATTTTATCATCTAAACCTCAAGTATCCCAATATCATTTATATTTGATCACTGAGTTTTCACCCTTAACTACCAACTCTTTACAGACTCGCCACTCTCATTTACAATTTAAAAAAACCTCATCGTTGTTTGCATGTCCCCATGACATCAGACACTTTTTGTCTAGTTGAAGTTTTTTATTGTCACTACTATTAGCCGTCACTTTTGTTCCAACCAAAGGAAGTCTTACGACCCATTTATCATCAATTGATTTCAAGGGGCACTTTGCTCTTTGTTGTTGCGACTACATTCCTATTGACCTCAACATCAATTTCTAGGAATGTTGCAGTATGTTAGTTCTTATTTCCACATAGATGATGAGCCTCAGATGGGACAAAGAGAGTGATCATCGCTCTTTGCTTCTATTGACCCCCTTTGTGTTCGACATCAACACATACCCACACCAGGGTGGGTCTTAATTTGCGACAATTGTAGTTTTTGCTCCAACCGAAGACCACTAGACTTGATAGGCCATCACTACCTTCAATTAATGAACATACAACTCAAATGTTAACTTCAAGATCTAGGGCAAGTTCTCCTTCGGGACCGTCATTTACTGTTACCAATGTCTTGAGGGCATTGTAGATCTCTACTTTATTAAGTTTTTCAGCTACATGAGCATCTTAGTTTGCATACTTCATGTTGGGGATGTGTTATATTCTTTGCATGACTAGATCTAGTGTTTGTGTTGCGTTGAGTGTCTGGCGGGGTCAGAGGCCCCGATTTTTTTTGGGTGTTTTTTGCGTCTATTTTTGGGTGGTTTTTCAGCACATGGTTTTCCTCGATGGTTTTCTAATTTTGGTTAAGGATTTAGGGTTGTTGACTAATATGGGTCAATGCATTAGGGGTTTTTGATGTCGCAAGATCTTATATACGTATTATATTGTAAACAATGAAGATATGATGAATAGAATATTAGAGGTGCGACTCTAAATAGATTGTTGGTTTTCTTGGTTTGGGTTTCCAGGGTAAAAATCTCTATGTATTGGGTTTCCAAACGCAGAGACCAAAAAAAACTCACGGGAATACACCAGTAGATCACAAAGGTCTCATAGTTTCGGGTTTCAGAGCTGCGTGAGGTATGTAGCGATCGGACGCAGAGGTAACACAGTTCAGATCGTCGACGGCATAATGGAGGACAAACCTCCATTACGGCTCAATTCTTGGGTTAAATTGCATGTGCCTGGGCCGACACATGTCGCCCGTGAAGCTGCATGCACTCCATCAAGTATGTGTTCCCCTTTTCCAGGAACTTAGGATAAAAAAATATACCTTTTGTGCCACTTTGGAATAATAATAAATTATTATTCAAGGACTTAAGCCCTCAATCTTAGCCCCTCTTCCAACCTTTCAGCCCCCTCTCCCTTACCCATTATGTGGAAGCTTAGTCCCCCATCACTCTTTCTTCGTGATCGGTCAGCACGTAGCAATGTTCATATATTATATTAATGATCTGCATAATTACATATACAAAATTAAGCTCCTGGCCTTTAACACTTAGGCTCTCCGGCCTAATAAACACATAATCCCACCAACTTATCAATACTCGGCTCACCAGCCTACAAAACATGATTTACAATTCATAACATGATTACAATTCATAATATAATTGGGGCACTACCGGGGGACATTACAATCCCCTCCCCTTATTTTTGCATTGTCCTCAGTGCAACTTTTACACAACATCAACAAGATTTTCAAAATCTTTAAAAATATGTGAGTATTATGCCCGCATAGCATCCTCATGCTCCCATGTTGCATCCTCAGGACCGTACCAGGTCCACTAAACCTTTACAAGCCTTATGGCTTGATTCTGGAGTTGTTTTCTTTTCCGGTCCAATATGCGCACATGATGCACTTGCAATACACCTTCTTGCTCCACCTGAATTACATTCCAATCGATAACGTGATTAACATCAGGTATATATTTCTTAAGCAATGAAACATGAAACACATTATGTACAATCATGGATGCAAGTAATGCAAGCATATATGTAGTTGGCCCAATCCTTTCTAGGATTTCAAATGGCCCACAAAATTTGGCTGCCAACTTGGCGCAGTTTCCCAGCTTCAGGGAACTTCTATTATCTTTCACTTTCAGGAAAACATGATCTCCCACTTTAAACTCTCTATGGGTTCTATTTTTATCAGCACAACTTTTCTGCCTGTCTTGGGTAGCTTTCAAATTCTACTTAATTTTTAGCATTTGTTCTTCCATTTTCTTGAGCAACTCTGGCCCAACCACTGCTCTATCAGCTGGATTATCCCAACTTACTGGAGTATTGCACCTTCTGCCATAAAGTGCTTCAAATGGGCTCATCTTCAACGATGCTTGATACCCATTATTGTATGTGAATTCTACCAAGTGTAGGTAGTCTTCCCATTTCGATGGTTTGTCCATCACATACATCCTCAATATTTCTTCTATTACTTGATTCACCCGCTCTGTCTGCCCATCTGAATCAGGATGATAGGCTGTAATAAAGTTCAAGTTCGTTCTGAACCCCTTGAATAACCCCTTCCAGAAATTTGAGGTAAATTTCAGGTCTCTGTCAGACACAATTGTATTGGGAATTCCACGCAATCGTGCCACTTCCTTCATAAAGATGTCGACAACATCTGCTGCCTTGTGAGTAGCCTTTAGCAGAATGAAATGGGCAACTTTTGTAAGCTTGTCCACCACCACCATGATTGCATCATGTTGCTTGTCGGTTCTGGGCAATCCTGTGATGAAATCCATTGTCACTGCCTCCCACTTCCATTCAGGAATGGGTAAAGGCTGCAACAACCCTGTTGGGTGCATGTGCTCAGCTTTAATGTTCTGACACTCCATACATCTAGTGATGTATTCAACAATCTCTTTCTTCATACCTGGCCAAAAGTAATGGCTCTTGACTGCTGCCACAGTTTTCTGATATCCAGGTTGCCTAGCATAAGCCACATTATGCATTTCATTCAAAATCATAAGTTTCAAATCCTGGACATTAGGTCCATAAACTTTGTTCTTGTACAAAAGCATTCTATCAGTTTCCAATTTATAATTCTCCACTGTTTGTGGCATCTTACCTTGTTGTAGCTTTGCTACCAAATCCCTGTACTGCAAATCTGTATTTGCAACCTCCAAAATTCTGCTTTTAATGTCAGTTCGATACATGCTAATGGTTGTAGCATGTAATTCATGCACTCTCTTGCTGAGTGCATCAACCACTTTATTTTCCTTTCCTTTGATATGCTTGATATCAAAATCATACTCACAAAGAAACTCCAACCATCTACTCTGCCTAACATTCAAAGTTGGTTGATCAAATAAATACTTCAGACTGTTATGGTCTGTCCTTAGTTCGAACATCCTTCCCATGAGGTAATGTCTCCATTTCTTTAGAGTGTGTACTATGGCTGCCAACTCCAAATCATGAGTTGCATAGTTCCTTCCGTGCTCTTTCAACTTTTTGGATTCATAACAGATTATGAATCCATTATGACTGAGGAATCCTCCCAGTCCTTCTTTGCATGCATCTTTTCACACCACAAAGTCTTCATTCGGATCTGCAATCCTCAGGATTGGAGCACTGGTTAACAACTACTTCAATTTTGGGAAGATTTTCTCACATTCCTTTGTCCACTGAAACTTCTTCTTTTTCCTTTGCAAGGAAGTGATAGGGTGAGCTATCCTCGAGAACCCTACGATAAACCTTATGTAATAACTAGCTAGACCCATAAAGGATATGACTTCCGTCAAGTTATTTGGTGCTGACCATTCTTTGATGGCCTCAATCTTCTCAGGATCTACAACTATCCCATCCTTCGAAATAATATGCCCCAAGTAATGGATCTGCTCCTGATAAAATGAGCACTTTCTCAATTAGGCATACAATTGGTTCTCTCTTAGCACCTGCAACACCATCCTCAAATGTTGTTCATGCTCTTCCTCTGACTTGGAATACACTAAAATGTCATTTAGGAATACTATGACAAACTTGTCTAGATAGTCCCTGAATACACCATTCATCAGGCACATAAAAACAATGGGTGCGTTTGAAAGCCCAAACGACACCACTGTGAACCCGTAATGACCATACCTTGTTCTAAAGGCGGTCTTTATGATGTCTTCATCCTTTATCCCTACCTGGTGATATCCCGACATGAGGTCTATCTTCAAAAATATCTTTGCATCCTTCAACTAGTTGAAGAGGCCATCAATCCTCGACAGAGGATATTTGTTCTTTACAATTACTTTATTCAATTGTCTGAAATCGATACACAATCTCAGCGTCCCATCTTTCTTCTTCACGAACAGGACCGGGGCTCCCCAAGGTGACACTCTTGGGCATATGTACCCCTTCTTCAGAAGCTCTTCAAGCTGCAATTGCAATTCTTTCAGCTCCGACGTACTCATTCTGTAAGGAGTTTTTGACACTGGAGCTGCTCCAGGCATCAAGTTTACAAAGAAGTCAATATCTCTCTTCGGGGGTAATTCGGGTACCTCCTGAAATACATCCTCAAACTCCTTTAGTACTGCATGATCTTCAATCTTTGAGATCTCATCCTTAGATGCTTCCTCCACATGGGTTGCAAATAATTGGCAGCCTTTTCTGTAGCACTTCTTTTGCTGCATTGCTAAGATTTCTCTGATAGCAACAACTCTGGGAATTCCTTGGACTGTTTTCTGACTTCCTTCCTCATCCGGGCAAGTGAATGCCTTGTTACGACAGTCCAAGATGGCATGGTGTTGGTCCAACCAGTCCATCCCAATTAGACAGTCATAAGAACCTAGGCAGAATGTTCAATTCAACCTTTGTGCTCAGTCCCTTCATATCCATTGGACAAGACTTAACTAACTCAGTGACTTTCCTCTTGGTTTCTGTAGCCATCTGCACTAACCAAGACTTTTCATGTTTACTTCTTGACAATTGCAAACTTTCCACCACTCTAGGATCTATATAACTATGGCTAGCCCCTGAATCAATTAAAATAGTAAAGGCATGGTTGTTGATCATACCTTCCACTTCAATCATGTGCAACTAATATTCAACTTGCTTGTTGTCCAGGGATGTGTAGATCCTTGGCATTCTACTGCCCATGTCCTCCATTGTTTCAGCCTGCTGTACATTGTGGACAACTCTCACTTTATCATTTCTATGGGGGCAATCTCTGTACCTATGGTTCCCTTTACAACCCCAACATTCCATAGGTGACGGTCTTGACATTTGCCCACCCACTTCAACCTTCCTGGGCTCTCTAAAAGATGGTTGTCCCTGAAAACTATTCCTGAAAAAGGGTGGCTTAGTTCCCTTCTTCCTCTGATCCATCTTGAATTTCTTCTTGTCCTCCCAAGCCTTCCAGAAAGTAGGCTTCTCTCTTTGCTGCTCAAATAAACATTTTGCTCTTCTTATCGTTTCTTCCATAGTTTTTGGGTCATCATACTGAATCTTGTCCCCAATGGAAGGTGGCAATCCACTTAGATACCTCTAAATCTTGACAATCTCATCTTTGATGAATGGAACATACTTCAGCAATTCCAAAAATCTTTGCTCGTATTCATCAATGGCCATGTTGCCCAGCTCGAGTTCAAAGAACTCTTTCATCTTTCTGTCATAATATCTTTTATTCAAGTATTTCTTCTCAAAATACCTCTTGAATTATTTCCAAGTGATATATTTCTCTCTAATGTGTTGTACCTGCATAAGTTGATCCCAACACATGGATGTTTTTCCTTTCAATTGATACATCTCAATTCTTCCTTCTGCATGAGAGGAATAATTCCGCAGTTGGAAATATTTCCTCATGCCAAGCAACCATGTTTTAACATCTTCCTCCTCCTTATGTTCTCCATCAAACGTAGGAGGCTTAATCTTGTTCATTTCTCCCTTTAGTTCATCCACTCCAGATCTCCTATGCTTTCTGGTAGGAGATGGGCTTGAACTTCTGCGTGCCTCCTTATTGGAGTGTTTCGGGGAGTGACGACAATGCCTGCTAACACTTCTTGATATTCTTTTCTTCTCAGGGATCATGTGACTCCTTGTTTTGCTTGATTCACTCTCCTATTCAATTTCTTTTCGATCCTTTCCAGGCTCTTCATCAACTTTAAGTTGAATTCTCCCTACTGTTCCTTAGCTTTCATGAGCTTTCTGCTATCTTCTTAGTAAATCTGGGCATCTTTCTACAATCGTTCAATGATTTTCATCATATGCCCTTCCTTATCTAACTCTTCTCCATGTCCATTAGAGTTTGATCCTTCAACTCCCAGATGGACATCCATTCCTTTTGCTTCATCCTCGGAACTGGAAACAGTTTGTGCCTCTTCCATTTATTTTGCACTCAGTGACAATTCTACTCGATTTTGGCACTCATTAAACTTCTGCAAACACAATGTGAAAACAACTAGAATTTGTCAGGCTATTATTCCTTAACAAATTCCACAACATTCATAAAAAAACCTGATTCAAGAAAACGTTCAGTTTTCATTCTCTGTGATTCTCGTTCAATCAAGAAACCCCGCAGATTTCTTCTTTCGGAGCTCTGCTCTGCTAAGTTTTTGGGCACTAGCCCCTTTCTCTCAATCCCCAACCCACGCAACCATGGGTCATGACAAAGCACTAGATCAATAAGTGCGTACTTGGGCCTTCGGCCTCGGAAATTTTCCAAAGCGCAATACGACAATCACTCAAAGTTCTGAGTTACCGAACTTGCGCAGTAGGGTGGATCAACGGTCATTGTCTACCCAACATCCAACGAATGACACTCGCTATGGAACCTCAGGTGTCTGAGTTCTGGGACCTCAGGACTTCGAAAGATTTCACATCTGCACACCCCTAACCATTAATCTTCGAACACTCCCACGTCACCTTAGGTGACATTGTTTTGTTACATCACTTGATGTTTTCCCAATTGCAGGGGCATGCAATGGTGGTTTGGACTAACCTGCCTTTCATCCCACAATTCTCCTAACACTGACATTTAACCCTTCAGTGAAACCACAATTTGGATTGCGGGACCACCTTGGAGAATTAGCTTCCGTGCAACTTGGGTCCCTGCAATGCCTTCTAGTCGTTGATCTTGATGTATCGTGATCAACGCCATTGTGGGTCCTCCGACCTTTAACTATGTTACGTAACCTTGGGCCCCACATAGTACAACCATCACCAACTAAGGTGATGGCACATGGTATGCCTTAGAAAGGTCCACGTCACCCAAGGAGATGTCATCCGACCCCACCATGTCTATCCTTTCACTTCGAAACTTCGGGCTTCAGAGCTTCAGACTTTGGGAGTTTCAACTCCTCTACGCTCACTTTTGCCCGGAGAGCTTTCTCTCGGAGTTCACAATCTATCGACATGTGTCTTCCTTCACGATCAACGACTATGAGTGACTTCAACACTTCGGCCTTTGGGAGTTTCATACTCACAACACTTGCCTCCTCACAAAGTACTTCCACCCGAAGTACATGATCTCTTGACACGTGTCCTTCGCAACGGACGGTTGCGATCTACTTCGGGAGTTTGTCACACTCCACACTAGAATCCTCCGAAGTGATTTTCCTTTATCTTTCTGGACACGGATCTAACGGTCAAGCTCTTTTCCTACAATCTATGTTGTATATCTCCTTCAGGAGTTTATGCCTCAACACATTCCACTTCTCCCGATTGTCGAACATTGAAAGGCTTCCAGAATAACCATCATGCACCTTCTCTGGATCTGACAGTTGTAAAGGACTCTCCCTTTTCCCAACCGATCCTACGACTTCAACACCCCAAGTGTTGAGCTCTCTCTCTCTTTGGTCAAATACCACGCCTACTGTGGTTTTATTCTACCGCTACTCCTCCTGAGCTTCATAACACAACCAAGTAACCCCTTGGCACTTAGACACACTCTAAGGTTTGAAATTGGCTCCTCTGAACCCCATTTCCACTCGAAACCTTGGGTTCAAAGACCACTTATCCGGCACATCCAGGCTCAACGTTGAAACTGTGGCTCTGATAACATAATGTAATGTCCCTGGCCATCAAACCCACTGTCAGGAAATGCTACTATGCGGAATATATATATGTACTTATAAATAATATATGCATTAAGTCAAATTAACATATTTAATATGGATTTACTATTGTCATACAGACTTAAACAGAATTAACAACAATTCAAACTTGCAACGAAATACATGATAACATTTCAAGACACAGACATGCATCACATATAATTAAGTATCGAATTAATGCTTATCTTTTAAACTGGCGTAACACCACCAACTGCGTGCAGACCTTCCACGAACCTCCCAGCCTTAAACCGCGCTGCTCATCACTCTCAGCAGTAGGTCACCCCCGAGTTGGGACTAAGCTCCACCAGGCAAGGGAATCCTAGGCTAAGCAAGGTCAACAGGAAGACACACAGTTTATGAGGAAGGATTCTCTCCCAAGAGCCACTTATGCCCACTGCTCACAGACTCCCATTTCCCACATGCCTGTCCCACCCCAGGAGTATACACCTTCACTGTCACCAAGACAGTCCTTCGGTTGCCAAACCTCCCTTGCCTTGGGCTTCAACAACAAGTTGAACTAGAATTCTCTGAGCTCTGTGGCAGCTACAGGACCCCCTCCAGGAGTTCTCACTTCTTCTTCGCAGTCTCTCACCTGGAGAGAGTCGCTCACAGGCCTGACAACCTGCCTCCTCAACCAAAAACACCTCCCTCACCTGGAGAGAGTGTTGCACACATGGTTGACAACCTGCTTCTTTAGATTCTTTCCAGCACAAGGAGGACCACAGTATGGCTCAGCAAGGAATGAATGAGGGTAGCCAATCACACTCAGGCAAGGGACTACGTGGCCACAATGGCCCATAGTTAAAACACACAGGGCGTAGACAATTGCAATATGCTCATGTTTCACAGAAGACAACGACCCAGACAGTTAAGAACAAACTCAAATTTGCAGAATGGATCAACCGGGTTCACAGGACACACAAGAGACACAACTCCGTCAACGGGTTTGCCACTGGTTTTCATATGTGTGACAAGGAAATTATGCAAAGGTCGATGATGGAGGCCAAACTCAGAGAACAGATGGAATTCACGGGAATACATCAGTTGATCAAAAAGGTCTCACAGTTTCGGGTTTCAGAGCTGCGTGAGGTATGCAGCGATCAGACACAGAGGTAACACAGTTAAGACCGCGAACGATAGAATGGAGGACGAACCTCCATCACGGCTCAATTCTTGGGTTAAATTGCATGTGCCTGGGCCAACACATGTCGCCCATGAAGTTGCATGCACTCCATCAAGTATGCGCTCCCTTTTTCCAGAAACTTAGGATAAAAAATTATACCTTTCACACCACTTTGGAATAATAATAAATTATTATTCAAGGAATTAAGCTCTCAAGCTTAGCCCCTCTTCCAACCTTTCAGCCCCCTCTCCCTTACCCATTCTGTGGAAGCTTAGTCCCCCATCACTCTTTCTTTGTGGTCGGTCGGCATGCAACGATGTTCATATATTATATTAATGATCTGCATAATTACATATACAAAATCAGGCTCCTGGCCTTTAACACTTAGGCTCTTCGGCCTAATAAACACATCAGCCCACCAACTTATTGATAGTCGGCTCACCAGCCTACAAAACATGATTTACAATTCATAAACATGATTTACAATTCATAACATGATTACAATTCATAATATAACTGGGGCACTACCGGGGGATATTACAGGGGCACTACCGGCGGATATTAGAAAAATAGTCTCAGGTTGGGTGTTAATCAAGATCACAAAAGCTAAGATAACGGATGTAGAGGATATGGATATAGTGGCGATGGCTACAGTTGGGGTCACCATGACCCAAACAATTAATCCAACATTTTTCTGATGGCACAAGAAATGGAAGGGTACAAGTAGGAAATTTAAGGTTAATCTAAGGGGGTTTGGGTTGTGACTTCAAAGTGTTTGACAAAAACTTGCATCAGAAAACATTACAACAAATAGAGGAAGGGATTAACAATGAAAGTTGGGCATATCCACCAACTATTTAACAAAAATCCAAGGCCAAAAAACTATCAGAACATTATAGCCTTAAACACAAATTGTATTCCCAAGTAGGTGGGACATTACATTGGTATTAGAGATTGTTATTCTCCCAACTAGTGAGGGTTGCTATGGAAAACAACCAAAACAATGTAGGGAACAATGGAGCCTGTGGTTCAAAGGGGCAATGAAAAAGGAATCAAAGACAACAAGATTAAGATGAGGAGTTTACAGATTGTTTGAGGGAGTATATGGTGCTTCATGAGGCATTTCATGTAGCCATGTCATTCAAGGATCTTTGCACCATCAAACATCATGAGTGGTATGAATCCCAAGTATCAGTGGAAAAGAAAGCTAAGGTGTCAAGGAAAAAGGTACTAGTTTATGAAGAATCTGATGCTTCTAAAAATGAGGAAAATGTTAACTCTTCATATGTTTCTTCTCCTGCAAGTGAGCACATGGACGTTCATGAGGCCTTAGAACCTAAGACCACAAAAGAGATTTGGGCAGAATCATAGATGGAATTGCATGCATCTAGTCATGTGGAGGATGTGCATAATGAGGATGGTGGCACAATAACATCTAGTACACCTTTAACATTTTTCTATGAGGCCCATAACACTAGTGCACATGATGGACAAGTTGATGGTGCATATGGTGAAATGTCCCAATCATCCAATGTTAAAGATTCAACATCATACCTTGGTAGTGATGCTTATGATGATGAGGGTGTGCTACCACCTAAGTGTGACAAGGATTCAACGCCTTATCCTATTTATGACATTTATGATGATGCAGACATGATTGACAAAGGTCGGGCACTTAAAAAATTGCCATGGGATATTGTTTTTTCTTCTGAGGGGCCATTCGTGGAGGAGGATAAAGAAATGGTTGATTTGGCGGATGAAAACAAATCAGAAATTTTGTATGAGGATGATAAGCCACATGAGTCCCATCATTGCATGGTATCATTTAGTCAGATAGTTGGTGTTGATGGGGATAACATTCTTTCAAAT
>JZKD02S0224915.1:4995-15015 GCA_000966675.3 Picea glauca
CTCAAACTTCGAGTTCTCTGATTCTGTGGTTCAGAGAATGATTCTCTGCTAGAAGTTGAGCTATCCTGTGTGTGATCTGGTTGTCCTTGGACTTGCATTCTTGGAAGAATGGTTTAAGGCACTTGTTGTTCTGAATTTGCTGTGTTTTCAGAACATGGCAGCAATGGATTTTGAGTGTCCACTTGTTGATTTTCAGAATCACTCCAGCATTTATTTTCCAGAAATTGTACATCTCTGCTGAGAATTAATTTCTTGGTGAGTGGATTGTAAAGCCTATAAGCTTTAGATGTTTCACTAAATCCAGTGAAAATACATTTTTCACTTCTGTCATCAAGCTTCTTCCTTAATTCGGAAGGTATGTGTGCATATGCTATGCATCCAAATGTCCTTAGATGAGCTACATTGAGCTTTGTCCCACTCCATGCTTCTTGGGGAACTTTCATCTGTAGACTGGTGGTTGGTGATTTGTTCAAAAGATAAACTGAGCATGCCACTGCTTCAGCCCAAAAGGCATTTGACAAACATTTCTCTTTGAGAAGTGTTCTTGCCATATTCATGATGGTCTGATTTTTTCTTTCAGCTACTCCATTCTGCTGTGGAGTATACCTTGTTGTTGCTTGCATGATGATGCCTTGAGATTCGCAGAAATTTGCAAATTCTCTGGAGTTGTATTCTCCTCCTCCATCTAACCTGAGTACTTTGAGAAATTTGCCACTCTGTTTTTCAGCTTCTGCTCTGAATTCTTTGAATTTTGTAAATGTTTCAAACTTGTGTCTGAGAAAATAGATCCATATTTTTCTGCTGAAATCATCAATAAACGTTAGAAAGTAAAAACTACCACCTATTGACTCTACTTGCATTGGTCCACATAGGTCAGTGTGAACTAGTTCGAGATGTTGTTTGGCTTGATTGGAAGACTGTGGAAAACTAGTTCTCTTATGTTTTCCAAGTATGCAAGACTCACATGGGGGAATTTACTCTTTAAAGATAGGTAGACCTTTGACCATGGATTTTTTCTGAAGAAGACTTAGACTCTGAAATGGTAGATGTCCAAATCTTGTATGCCAAACCATTGTTTCATTTAGGGTTGATGCACTCTGTGCATAAGGTTGACTCAGATTTGCAGTTCTGAGGGTAAGGGGAAACATTCTATTTGTTGTCATATAGATTTCAGAAATCAATTTTCTGCTGGGTTTTCTATCATAGATTTTACAAGATGCTCCCTCAAAAAGTACCTTGTATCCTTTTTCACTGAGCTGTCCTACACTTAGCAAGTTATGTTTCAAGTCTGGAACATGATAGACATTACATATGTCTTTCTTTACATTATGTTTAGTAAGAATAGGAACAGTTCCTTTTCCTTGAACTTTGACTAAATTATCATTCCCAAGTGTAATATCAGAAGAGATTGAGGAATCAAGGCATGAAAGTAATTCTTTGTTACCTGTCATGTGATTGCTGCATCCACTGTCCAACAACCAGAGATCTTTAGGTTGTTGTTCAGTTTTGTTGCATGAGAGAAACATACCTCCTGAGTTTTCTCCTGTATGATTTGACACATGTGCTCTACCTGAGAGCTGATATGCCTGCTTCTTCCTGCATTCAAATTCATAGTGCCCATACTTTTTGCAGTAGTATCATTGTATGCTTGATTTGTCATTTGATCTTCTCCCTCTGCCTCTTTGAGGCTAAAAAATCTGATGTTGATTTTGTTGTTGATATCTGTGACCTTGGAAATTGTTATTTGGATATTGTTGTCTATTTCTTCCACTGGTATGGGAGTTACCTTGATTGTTCCCTCTTCCTCTACTTCTTCCTCTGCCTTTCCCTCTTTTGAATGAGAACTGATTTTGGAAGACATTGGAGATTTACTCATCTGTGAGATGTAGTCTTGTCTCATGTGTCACCAGAGAACCAATTAGTTCATCTGTTGAAAATCATGACAGATCCTTGGATTCAAGGATGGCTGTGACAACCATTTCAAATTTCTTGGGAAGACTTCTGAGAATTTTCTCAACAATTCGTTGATCAGTGATGGTTTCACCAATCAATCTGATCTGGTTCACGATTCCCATGACTCTGGTCATGAACTGATCCACAGTTTCAGACTCTGTCATCCTGAGAGTCTCGAATTGGGTCCACAAGGACTGCAGTTTAACTGTTTTTACCCTGTCATTTCCTTGGTAGGATGTTTTGAGGATGTACCAGGCCTGTTTGGAAGTACCAGCGCCTGCGATTTTCGAGAATATCGAATCATCCACAGAATTCTAAATCCAGAATTTCGCTTTGTTTTCTTTGGTCCTCAGAGTTGCCTGATCAATTCTCTGCACATTTCTCATGGCAGTGAGGGCGGCTGGATCTGGTTCCACATATCCAAGATCCATTGGTTCCCAACACTCTTGTGTTTGCAAGAACGACTTCAGTCGAAGAGACCAGAACTCATAGTTCTTTCCCAGAAGAATCAGACCCTGAGTTGGTCCTAGGTTGCTAGATGATGCCATTTCAAAAAAAAATTGCAGAAGAAATAGAGGGAAAAAATTCGTATGTACCTCCGATCTCAGAAACGCTGATTTGTCGATGGACGATGGGATATTATCGGGCTTGAAGTGGCCCTTGGTTTCCTTGCAATGTGACCACGCACTTTATTGTTAAGGTGCTACGAGATTTTCCCGTTCTTTTGTCTTTCAAAATGCCGAAACGCGAAAGACGCCTTTGAATAATTCAACGATCCAGATCTTGTGTGATCTGACGGTCCAGATCTTCTCGGGATATCGCGAATCGAGATTTCGCGAGTTCTGATGTCGAGGTTTTCTTACTCCTCGATTCCCCGATTTTCGATTTTCCGATGGCGCTGTCCCGTCGAGACTTTTCTCGATTGCTTCGATATGCAACACCCATCCTCAACAGATGGATGGTCGTGATCTCTCCTCGCGATTTGATATGTCCCGAACGTTTCGTCTCTAGGATCCGTGAAATTCCGATGCGCCGATTGACTCGTTTGATGAGATGACGTCAGCTGGGCCCCGCAAATGGAGGGTTCCTCCTGTCGGGATTTCGGACTTCGGAGTTTTGAAGTGCTTGAGTTTCTTGTCCTCGAGAATTGCGAAACGTCGAATCCCAATATGCCGATAGCCCTTTCCTTGTCGAAACTTTTCCCGAGTCCCCAGATTTACGCCACACGTCCGGGAGTGATGGGCGGTCCTGATTCCTCCTCGGGATATCGCAACTTGCGATGCTCCGAATTGCTGTCAACTGGAAACTCCAAATGTCGATACGCTGACGGTGCCCTCGATGTCTGCCACGTGTCCAGGAGATATGGACGGCTGAGATCTGATCGGGATTTTGCGTATCGCGATTTCGCGAGTTGCGATGTCAAATTTCTTTGACAACTTGAAACCCCGAATTCCGAAATGTCGACGGTACGTTGATCCACTGCCACCTGTCCTCTAAGATGGATGGCTTACAAGTCTTCTCGGGAGTTCGCGATATCACGTATCGGAGTTTTTGGAGAGTAGTTTCCTTTGCTCGTCCAACTCCCGATTCTCGATTTTGCGATGGAATAGGATCTCGCTATGTGTCTTTTGATGGACAGTCAAGATGACGTCGGGACTTCACAAGTAAAAAATTCTCCGGTGCTCTCCAGATGAATTAACCATCGTGCACCTTCTTGTTGATCTAACGACTGTCGGGCCTTTGCGCAAGATCTGACGGCTGAAATGCCTTTGCCTTTTTCGCGCTCTTTGCATCCCTTCGGAACTGGTTTCCCGCCTTGGATCTGTTCACAGGACGAATCTTATGGCTGTAATGGTTGTTCCTTGCGTGTTTGACACGATCTTTGCCGAATTTGACGGAATTCCTCTTGTGGAAGAAAATATTCATGAATCTTTCAAAGATTTGAAAGAAACACACGAATTCTTCGTTATCTGCTACAATCTTTGATAGATTATCGCGATTTCTTGAAATCTTTAAACGATTCTGCCTTTCGCATGAATCTTTAACAATTTTGAACGTTTTCTTCGAGTTCTTTAAGCGAACGTCCGTTGTGCAACTCTTTTGCGTCAATCTTTGACGGTTCTTTGAAAAACTGTGCAGGTTTCTTTAAAGTTTCTTCTCCTGCTATCTCTGCTACATCGTTCTTTCGAGAGAAGTACACTCTACAACCTCTGCAAGCTTCCTATGGCAATCTTTAAAGAGTATTACGAATAGCTCTCCAAGCCTTGTGAAAAAGCTGTTTCGCGTGCTCTCAAGATCCATGAGGCTCTGCGCTGTGGGGTTCGAATTGCTCTCCGGACTGTGTGAAGAGGCTTACCCCTGTAGCTCTGATACCATGATAAATTGTGAAGCAAAGAGAAATGCAGAGAGAAGAGAATAGAACAGTATATTGAAATGTGTGAAGAAGTACAAAACCTACAGAACTTGTTGGGGTCCAATACAATGGGAGATGGTTGAGCTAAATAGGCTCAGGCAAGACAAAAATAGAAAGTACAACTGTCCAGTACAGTTGGCAGTGTACGGTCAAACTGTTGAGGGTACAATATATTTAACACCACATAACTAAACTCAAATAACTAATAGCGATAATTAGTTATTTTGGTTTCTTATTGGCTTCTATCATTTTCACCCTAGTCCTATTCATTAGCTCGAGCAAGATACAACTTATTCGAAATGAAGGAACCAGAAACTCTCAGTTCACTATATAAATTTCAATAATTTCATTGATTCTCTCTATATCAATTTCTGATCATTGAGATTCATAGCAAATTCAGGGTACTATCCAGGATAGCTATTATCCCTACTTATTCCGTTGAATCAAAATGATTGAGGCTTTTCCATCTGGAATTGTCTTAGGTCTAATTCCTATAACTTTGGCCGGATCACATTATACATATATTCATGAGTTTTGAGTTTTCCCTAGGATTCGTAACTATTGATATGGTTGAATCACTTGCACATTATGATCGATAAGGAGAATTTACAATGCAAGATCTAAAGACCTATCTTGCTTGTGTTAGCTATTTCATCATTCACATAAGCTATTATATTGTATGCTATCTGTATGAACACAAAAGGGACAAAATGAAACTGAGAACACTGTATCAAAGTCCTCCTTCAAAGTATGAAGAGTTGTAGAATAAAAAGGCGAAAGTGAAACTAAACTGCTGAGAAGACAAACTCAGGACTCATGCACAACCAGTGTGCCTTCATTCAATACTAATCCATCCTTGCATTCTGAAATAACCCAATTGTTCACAACTAACTGAATGCCTTCTTTGGAAAGTGTGTCTATCTCTGTGTTAAGCTCCCTGTAGATATGGAGGAAGGAAATGGTATTAAACACTGCCTTATTCTTTTCATATATTCAAAGATAGGGCTCAACACTAGATTGACCATCTTGAATTTCTCATTCATCCAATTAAGAACTACCAAGGAGTCTCCAAACACGTGGGACCTTGTCACACCTTTCTTTGTGGCTAATTTAATTAGTAATTTCAATGCCAATAGTTATTCATAATTGTTTGAGCCTCCTCCCAACCCTACTTTTCATTTTATGAGGTGTACTTCGCTAAGGAAGATGATGCCTCCTACCCCACACATAGTTGGAGTTCCTTGGCTGACACCGTAAAAGTACCCCCATGCTCTTGATTTATCAATTGGTTCATGAATTAGCTGTCTCTGAATCTACATCTTTGGAACGGATTTCAAGCTTCCAAAGACTGTTCTTATTTGATGAGATGCACATTGAAAAGGAGGGGGATATCTCTATTCTCAAAGATATTTGCATTCCTAGCCAGCCAGATGCCCCAAGCCATTATCAGAGGAAGTGCTTTATACTCTTTTCACTTTGTCTTTTGTTGCCAGTTTTTTTAAACTTTCTACCACAGTATCCCCGTGCCAGTTGTATCTAACACTTGTAAGAAAATCCATCTCAGCCCAAACCTTGTGCGAATCTAAACAGGAAATTAGTAAGTAGTTCATAGTTTCTATCTCCATTTTGCACAAAGTACAACTGTCCATGTCTGTTTCTTTTTTTGAGGATTGCCCACGTTAGATCTTTATTCAGAATGGCTAACCACATAAACACCCTCATATTCAAAGGTGCCCTTATCTTCCACAAAGACTTTCACCATCCTGGATAAACTCCTTTCCCCTCTCATCAATAAGTAACTTGGACAAGCAGCTTTGCACCTTGGTTTTCGTTTAAAAACAATGCTTTATATCCCAATCTAGCAGTGTAGACTCCCAATGTTGGATTCTTGGACCATACCAATTTCTCTTCTTCATCTCTGATTCTAACATGACTTATCTTAAGTTTGTCTATATATGCCCCCCACTGCTCTCCTTCCATTCCTTCTAGATTAAGCAAGTCTTAATTTTTCCAGTCTTACTGTCATATATTTGTGAATTCTGGATAAGCTGCCCGGGCCAAATTAAAAATACCCCTCTCTTGAAGAAAGTCAATCAGATTTCCAGATAACCTATGAGCATCTCCACACCCCACCCACGGGTCAGCCCCTACTCTTACCTTTTCTCCATTACCAACTCTCCAAACCAACCAATTTCCCACATAAGGAAAGGATAATACAATAGCTTTCCAGACTATAGATACATTATGGATGGATTTGCTTGGATTCCCGATCCACTCTTCAACAGTATGATGTTGAATGTATTTATGGACAATGACCCGGTTCCATATCCCTTCCTTTGAGATTAGTCTCCATAGGCTTTTGGCATAGGCTTTTGGCAGCGAATGTCTTACCAAAGTGGTGTATGTTTTTTTAGTCCCCAGTCTCCTACCTCCTTAGATTTTTCTATAACCCGCCACTTAAATAATGGAATGCCATCTCTTTCCCTCTTACCAGTCCATAGAACTTTGAAGCTTTTATTCCTTATATTTTCCTGAATTCCTTTAGGAATATAGGCCACTGAGTGCTTTCATCAGGGTTAACCTACCTCCCAGTGAAAGCCATCTGTTACACTGAGTGCTTTCATCAGGGTTAACCTGCCTCCCAGTGAAAGCCATCTGTTACACCACAAGTTCATTCTCTTTTCAACCTTTTGAATTAACCATTTCCAGTCATTTTTCCCATAATCATTAGGCTTTAGGAAGAAACCTCAATGTGCTGGAAAGGACAGATCTGAATAAGTTGCCTTACATGGTCCTCTTCAATCGCATTCAAATAAATAGTAGACTTCTGCAAGTTCACCATCATCCCAGATGCTATATTATCTAAATCTAGAATTTCTTTTAGTTCGTTTGCATCTCTCCATGGCATCTATCGCTAGAAGGCTGGTGAGCTTGCTGGAAACAGGTTCAAAGAGAGGGAGCTTGGCACCAGGTTCTCTAGAGAAAGACACCGAGAATCAGGGGTGAAACCGCTCACTATGAATATGGTGAGGGAACGGATAATCAGGGACAACATGTACTACCTATCCCAGGGCAACCAGATTCTCTTTCGACCAGCCAGGATGCAATTGATTGAGCCATTGGTGGAGTTTTTCCAGTTGATTTTACTTCTCTACCGCCCCAACTTTCTAAACAAAACTTCGTTCTATGGCATGGCAGTAGGAAACGATGATCTATTTCTCATCTCAGGTAAAAAAATGTTTATACAGTGAGCGTCAATGGCCTACGAATCAGTTTCTCCCTAACTTCCCATCCATCATTAGAAACCAATGTAAGATAATATAAGCTACACATAGTAACAAGTAGTAAGTTATTCACGGAGATTAGCGTAAATGGAATTTCACTAAGCTCACAAGAAATTACGAAGTGATCTAGCTCCTACCAAGTTCGAGGGTGCATCGGATAATAACAGATATGCGCATTTCTCTACCTTGGTTAGATTTTTCTTTCTGTCTTTCTCTCTTTCCTGCGACTGTTTATTAAAAACGCAGGACTCTGCTTCACCACCTCGCTCAGTATCCCTTCCATATCTAGAGCGATCCCTTCAAGGATGAGATAGAGACCCAGTGCCAACAAAGCCAGCCGTAGAAGAACCAATAGATTCAGAAGTCGATCCAGCTATAGGGTAAACCGTTGATTATGAAAGGACCGTTGGTTAATATTATAATATAGTATTATCGGATTTATACTATAATATTTCATTTTCTTTATTCCATAGCTAACAGTAACACCCACCACCACTATGGCATCATCATCACCACTATGGCATCATCATCATAAGAGGCAGAAGTAGCAGCAGTTGGCTCATTTCCAGTCCCACCAGCAACACTAGCAGCACTAGCATCATTAGCACCACCAGCAACAACACTAGCAGCAGAGTCAGTTGAAAAAGTACTAGTTCCAGATCTTCCGGCACCAGCACCAGTTGTTTCACCCACAGGAGAAATAGAGATATAGGCAGAAGTAGATACAGTTTACTTCGTATAAGTTTCACCCGTTGGTTCACCAATTTCAGACCCATCAGAGATGGTAGAGGTGAGAAAGACAGCAGAGAAAAAGGTCATTTATACAATGGTAGCTGCACGCAAAGAACCAGTAAGGCCATAGGTAGAGTCAAAAGCTTAATAGTCAAGTACTTTCTCTCTTGGGCTGGGACCTTTATTGTATTATATAATTATATGGTACCTTTTCCTAAGCTCCCTTCCTCTGCTATTTCAGATCTAGTCCTATAGCTCGTTGATCTGGGACCAGCATTTTTCGGTTAACCACCACCATAAACATTGAGCGAGTTACCAATCTATATCTTTCTAGTTTCTCTTTATTATCTCTAAAGACTTGACCTTATATCTGTAAAAGCTTTTCTTATTGGGTGGGATTATAAACCTTAACGATATCTCCTTTTCACGCACGAAAGATAATGTACTTGTGGGAAAGGCCCCAGAATAATCTAATTAAGTACTCATGCTTACCTATCTTGTTGGGGAAAGGCCCCAGAATAATTCTCTTGCTTACCCATCTTGCTTGGCTAGGCGATCTTATGCCTATCTTGTGGGGTGGGGTCAGAACCTTGTTGGCATATGTTAATTTCTACCTACCAGCATTAAAACCGAACCTTCTACTCAATCGATGTTATTGTTCTTCCACCGCCTATCCTGAACACTCCAGAACATTCTGCCGACACTCCAGATTGTTTCGAGAGGCTCCAGAAGTTTCCTCTCTCTCTCTCTATAAAATCAAACACAATGTAACCATTCAGCAAGTGTGCAATAGAATTGTCATTTGCTCTGCATTTCGTTGTTTCTTTGCCTCTGCCCACTAATCGTGGTATCAGAGCAAGAGAGTTCTTGTGCATTGTGGAGAGGAAGCCGCAACTTCCAGATAGAGCAGTGAGAGTTGGACGCTAAGTTAGAAGCGTGAGAGTTGTGCATTGAGTTAGTAGTGTGAGCAAAGAGTGTCGTGTGGTGTGGTGTGACGCCACTGTTGTGAGGAAGCCGTTGTGGTGTGATATTGTTGTGTGAGGAAGACTGTGCATTGAGCTGCAAAGAGTGTCATGTGGTGTGACGCTGCAAAGAGTGTTGTCCGACTGAAATCGAAGGGATCAATTCGAGCGAGCATCCAAGGGTTGAAGCTAGAAGGAAATCCGACTCCTCAATATTCGGCTGTGAATTTTGTCGATTCCGCCGTAGAATCCACTGTGGTTTGAGGAATTTGTTGGAAGAAGCGGCATTGCAAGAAGCTGCATTGACAAAATCGTGGAGGAAATTACTTTGCGGGTGAAGGAAATTTCTTTGTGCTTGTCAAATTTTTTTTTTTATTTTGCATATTCAGGACCATAAAGTGAGGGTTTTGATAGTATTTGAGGTTGCGCAGTCGATCTTATAGAGGAGAACAATTAGCATTGTGGCTACGTGAAGGATATGGGAAGGAAGAAGTTGCGTTAAGGAACTGGGAATGAAGAAATTCCAAAAATATTTGTAAAAAAATAGTCACCTTCCTCTACTATATATAATCTCTAATTTATTTTGTTGAAAGTGTTTGGAGGCTTGATTTAAAAAAAAAAAAAACTAATGGCATTTCAACAGCTTATGATTCCAACATTTTTTGGAAAAAATTAT
>JZKD02S0224926.1:0-21690 GCA_000966675.3 Picea glauca
CCCCGAGTGTCCATCTCCTGGATGCATTTTCCCTACATTGAGCATAGGTATGTTCCAATATTGGAACTAGTTTTTCTTACTTGCAACAATCGTTTCCTCCTATGTATCATAGAATTCATTTGTCTATGAAAAAACAAAAAAATATGGGCGGGAAGGGAGTATTATCTTGTATTGGTAGCTGTCGTGTTTCTTTTGAACACAACACAAAGTTATTGAGTCCATTTTTCATCATAATTTTGGGATTAGCATGGCCTTAGGAAGCTGAGCTCATTACAAAGTCTTCTCTACCCACTGGTTACTCTTTTAGTCCCTATAAAGAGTTTTATTGATGCCTCCTTCATCGTATGGTTTCATCATTGGGTCTATGCTTCCAGAGTCCTCCATACATCTCATGCTCTTGTTCAAAGGAAGTCTATCAACCTGTGTCTGCCACTCCTCATAATTCTTGACTTTGCATGTCGACCATACCCTCAATTTGTCTTAGAATCACATGATATTGTAGTCCTATCGTGCACCCTAGCCCTACTTTCATCATTGGTAGGTAACCTTGAACCCAACAGTCGACACTTCATCATTGGTCGTTGACTATGTGGTTTCCCTTGTGTTCGACAACAAGACATCTATTCACACATTGGAATTTGTGCAGTGTCTTGGATGTTATTAGCCTTATTGGTGGTGTCCTCACCTTTGTCATCAATTTTCATCATTGGATGCTACTTAGATGGTCTTTTTCGTGTATCACTTGCACTTGCCACACATGAAAGACGCACAGGGTCGTTGGTTCGTGAACATGTTGTTCGTTTGATTTCCACCAAATCATGAAGCTCATGCTTTGTACCTCGTGCTGACTAATGAGAGATGCCTTAATTCTCCCATGTCATCGGGTCTCCTTCCATCGAATTCAACTCATTTATTCTGGATATGGGACCTAGATACTTATGAGTACCTTGAGGCCTGCATTCATTAGTGGTAGGCTCTCTTGCCATCGACAGTTGGGAATACATCAATGTCTCATGATCGATGGATTCTTCAGGTGTTCGACACCAGCTCCTTTATTCACACTTGTAAGAATGTACTCGGTGCCTTGATACCTAATTTCATTATCGGTAGGTTGTCTCGCGTTTGTTAATGATATACATCATTGACCAGTAATCAAACGATGTCTCGTTGTGTTCGACCTCAACTCCTTTATTCACATGATGTAGACTTGCACCTTTGGCAGTTTGTGTAGAATACTTGAAGACATCACTATGTGGCCACAAATTTCCTAAGTTGTTGCCTCCTTTTCATTGGACCAATACCTATATGACTTCAGTGATCATGGGAGATCAGATTGTAATCCATTGTATAAAGATATCTTTAGATTAGTTTTGAGACTGGTTCTACTGGGCCTTGTTCGTGACTATGACATCTATTGGCATGTAACCACATTTTTATTTTCCTATTCTTGGCCACAGACACTTGTTTGGTATATTTTCACATGGATCTGCAGTGTAATTCTATTGGCATCCATGTATGCAAAGTCAGTGTAGAATGTAATGAGAAATGAGTTCATCCAGCTGGTCCCCTACCACTCCACTTCTGGGTTGTTTATAATGTATTTCGGTCATTGCGGATACTCCTCTGACCTCAAACATTAGGGGGCATCTGTTATAGCAAGATTTGCCTCACCCTATGCAATCTTTCCTAGAAGGCCTTTTTCCATTTCCCCATGCAGACTTATCATCCCTGTTTGTAAGATCCAGAGCTAAAGATAAACATTTTTCCACATGTACGAATCTTGCACACTATACAACATGTGTATAAACAGGCTGCTCCACTAGAGCCCGCATACATCGAGATTTGTGCCAGAAAATGAAAATTAATGTCGGGTTTCCATGTCACGACAGGAGATCTATGATCCTTGGCCTTCCATATACTGGAAACGTTCTGAATCGGCCCTTCAGTTCCATTTTGAAGGATATAAATGGGACAATTCTGAGCTATGGAAAAGGAGAAAGAATTCAACTTTGAGAGAAAAGTTACTCTGGAGGAATTATTTACTTCATATTGAGTTTTCATCCCTTTGTCCTTTAAGTCTGAACACAGTGTTCAGCCCCTAAGCTCTTCCCTTATTGATTGAGAACCTCATTGTTCCTCTCTTATGAGCTTGCCTTTGGTGGAGTATTGAAGTGGTGGAGGCCCAGCTGGAAGGAACTTAGTTTTTCTATTCTGAACCGTGCCGACACAGAAGTCTGTAACATTTTCACTTATGCTGATCATTTATTAATAGAAATACTTTTTTCCCATCCAATTGATATCTTGCAAATATATTGAATTATTATTCCATGGGTGTATTTGTCATGTTTATTAATGGATTATGCTATTGAATTTGCTAACATTATATAATATCACCATATGCTTGCTTTGCTTGTTTGTTGAGGACTAGTTGCAGGTATATTGCTTTAGGTTAAGTGCTCAACAGTGGATTTCATCGAATGTTTGGATGAGGTAGGCCTTTTATCTCATCTTGCTAGCATATTTGTATTCATAGCATACTTGAGAAGGGAGTTTACTTTTGCAGTCATTTCTGTCTGTTGTGGTTTACCCTAGCCATAGAGAGATGTTCCTTGTAACAAACATACCTTCTACTGTTACCCAAAATGGCCTACTTCATTTTCCCAATCATTTAACTCAATTGGTTAATTGACAACAATTGCTTCCCAATAGGCATTATCCTTATTTAAACCTTATCATGATTCTTATCATGTTTCCTATCCAATAACACTTCAGTGATTCAACATCACTTTTCCACTAGGTTACTCATTCGCATGATACCTTAATAGCGCCAAGTTACTTCATCCATAAGGTAATTCGATGGAATGATTAATAAGTTAGATATATACTGCTAACATTGAGGATCAACTTATAAAATTTATTTCCTTTCTTATAATATTTATCCCTCTGTACTTATATTTCCTTGTTTTGAATTCATTTGAAGTGTTTAATTAGGGAATTGTACCACTATTCTCTCAAATTGATCAATTATGTTTTTCTTACATCAAGTTTGATAGTGAATGCCTTGTTTACTTCCTCAAGTTATGTAGTCTAGTTTGGTGTATTAAGTGATGGTATAGTGCTTCATACATGATGGTCTCTTCTTAATGTCCATATCCAAGCTTATAAGTCTGTAATATCTGACACAAAGGAAACACATAAGACACATTTTGAATCTTATCCCGTACATATCAGTGTAGGTCAACATAATCCCCTTATCTTCTTAATTTGATTATGAGCTCCAACATGCTATAAGGAATGTATAAAAGGGTTCCATCATCCCATCATGACTATTCTAATTATAAGTTGCTTATGCTTCCCTAATGTATGGGATTTCCTATCAATATCATTCAAGGTTATATTGTAAACATGAGTTTATTTATATCCCCATTCTAGGTATAACAAACATATGTGGACATGAAGTCATGCCTATATTTTATGGACATAAGCAAATGTGTGTTATAGTTTCTTCTATCCTACACTCCCTATCATATGTTTAAAAATCTATGGGTATTTAATGACTTTTGGTATTTCCTAGTCCAAATTAAGTTTCATGGCATAGGTTTTAGGGACCAACTATGCATATTTCAATCATCCATGCATATTAATATTTGACCATGCATATGCATAATCCATTTAATTTCTTATCACTTGTATAGAAACATAGAAGAGGGGAGAAGAAGAAGAGAAGATGCATCCTACAAAAGTCTAGGGAGATAAGTGCCAAATCTTCTTTCCTCATGTGTCACTAATTTAATGCACCCTGCCTAGTGGCTTCATACTTTCTTGTGTTGATTCAAGCCTATACTGTGTGACGCACCCATTACAGAAAAACAATACAAATTTTTTTCTCTGATACCAATTTGTGATTCCCCAACCTTAGACCTGGCTGGAAACACACCACTCAAAAAATCCTTTCTCCTTAACAACTCTGGTACTAAATTGTAATTTACCCATTAACAGGGACTCAACAACATGCCCTAGTAACATTCCCAGCCTTGAGATGGAACACGCCTTGCGACATTACAAAATATAATACCATTAAATTAAATACCAAGTTCTGCATATGAATAGAGTTAAGCAGAAATAGCAACAACATGTTTGCAACAATAACAGTTCATACAGAATTTACCAATAAATATTCCATGATAGAAAACCCATAATTGTACACACACAGTAATTGAAATAAGCACATAAAAGACACTTATCTCAGTAAAATAAACACCAACTACATGCAGACCTTCCATGTTCCTCATAGCCTTAGACCACACTGCTCATAACTCTCAACAACGGGTCACCCCCGAGCTGGGGCTAAAATCTACCAGAGAAAAGGGAAAACTAAGTCAGTCTAAGGTCTGATAAGCAACATAATTATTCCATCCAAGGTGCCAACTGCTGCAACCGTCCTACGGTCTCGCATTCCTCACATGCCTATCCCACCCCAGGAAGTGTGTCGCTTATATGCTCAACAGTCCCTCAACTGCCCCACTTCCCTTCTAGGTCTTCAACAACATGCCAGACAGGAAGTCTCGGAGCCATGTAGCTATTGCCCAACGCACCAGGGAACAACTCCAAGTATTTTCTCTCCCAGAGAACTACTCACGAGCCTGACAACCCGCTTCTTCCGTAATATGGCTTGACAACCGCTTCTTTAATCCAGCTCCGACGCTAACAATACAAGTACATGTTCTTTGTCACAGTCCAGTATCGTCTGGTATGACCCACAACTTCCTCCACGAAGGAACAATCAATACTGAACATAATAATCCATAATCCCTCCTCCAAAGGATCCCCTTCACACTATATCCCCGATTCTATATATGCATGTGTCTTTTAATACACTTGGCACTCCAAGGGACTCCCTTTTCCTTACTTTTGAGACTTAGGATATATAATAATATCCATTACTTTAGCTTTAAGGAATAATATTATAATATTCTATTGGGATTAATCCCCTTAGCTTAGCCCCTTCCTAGACTCTTAGCCCCCCCTTTCCCTTTCTAGTGGAGTTTATCCCCCCATACTCTTTTTTGGAATGGTATGCATGCAGCGATGTGATTTCATTAATAATATGAGTGTTTACATATTACACAAATAGGTTCACTGGCCTTTCACATCTAGGCTCTCTGACGTAATAATCGCATAAGCCTTCTGGCCTATAACAACCTAGCTCACCATCCTATAAAACATTTACAGTTAAATGTACAACTAGGGTTTGGCCTAGGAGTATTATATAATGAGTCACATGTATTGCACCCGAAGAAGTTGTGAGGATGTGCTCAACACCTCCGACAACTCACCTAATTGCGCCAAAATGACAGGGGGTTTGAGTATTGGAAAGCTTTGGTTAATATATTATAAATCCAAACTAGACTCCAGCCTCCTTATAACTACCACTAATCATATTGCCAAATATATTGTCTCATGGTATGGCTCCACAAATTATCTATGAGACCACAGGTATGTGATTTTGCAATCTAGACAATATGATGGGATATCCTCAGGGTTGTCATTTTCTTTGTCACTAATAGTGCATGCAGATAATAAAATAAAACTAGATGCAAGCATAAAACATAGATCCATAATGTAATCACTGATTTTCTACATGAATGTCATTTATTCCAATAGATACTACATTATTTTGTTGCATTAATTATCTAGCTTGTTAACTCCTAGTAAACATTGTTGTATAACATGATAAATAAGCATTAGTGCATACATAAGAGATCTTGGTCAATGTGGCACTATTTGTTTCAAGTTGAACAATTCATATTATTATTATTCTTTTCATCTTTAAGATGCAACATCCTCAGAGCAAGTTCAATCAATAATCACATTGAATCTATCTTACACAATTTCAATCACAAACAAGTTCAACCAATAATCACAATAAATCTATCTTACAAAATTTCAATCACTCACTCATCTCTAACCTATTAAGTGACACCATTATTAATAAGTTGTCATGAATGTTTACATACATGTTTACCATATTGATTCAAGAGAAAAATAACCACTAAGGTGTAACATCGTACACCTCCCTAAGAAAAACAACTCCCTATCATACCATATTTAAAAATAATTAAAATTTAGAAGAAAAAAAAATCATTAATATATTCCAAAATAAGTAACAAAACTTAACAAGTAACAAAATCATCACGAAAAAGGGTTCCAATACATAATATGATTTAGAAAAACAATTCCAATACAAGGAAAAATTATTTGATTTAGAAAAAACAATTCCAATACAAGGAAAAATTATTTGATTTAGAAAAAGCAATTCCAATATATAAAATGATTTGGAAAAACATTTTTCAAATACATAACTCAAAAACCCTTCAAATACTCAATTGTGATGACTCTACATGGTGACAAAAGGTAGAGTGCATTCCACGTGTCATTATCCAAGGAGTTGTCACCCAGCGAATTTATTTCGTTCACACCCTACATCGTAAATTTTAAATTTCTTAAAAACCAACGCTTTTAGAATTAGTGCTTTTGCTTTAATAGGGCGGCTCAAGAGTATGAAGTATTTAGCGCTTTTGCTTTAATGGGGCAGCTCAGGAATATGAAACCAGATCAGACTAGAAGGTATACGATTTTAACATGGAAGAAACCAGAGCAATCAAGATTAAACTAAATTAAACTGATGGTTGCCATCATAGTAGGTTTGTAGATCATATTGTAGATCATATTGTTTTCAGAGAATCAAGCAGACTCTGAAGTAGTAGAAAAAATCTAAAAAAGACTAGATGTATCAGTATATATTGTCTAAATATATGACTTTTTGAATTTTCATTGGAATTTGGTGAAACATATATTGGTATCATCATTTTTTGTTATTTAAATTATATTTTTAATATATAAATGACTTTAACATCATGAAAAAATTTCAAAGTATTTTAATTATACAGACTCAATCACTGAAATCTGAAATTTCAACAATTTTTGACCAGATTTCAATAAAAATTGATTGAAAAATATATCCATAAAAACTCCAAAAAATCAAACATATAAACTTAAGCTATGTACAAAGTGTTCATTTCTCCCGCCAAAACAAATTCTAACCCACGTGGTCGATGGATAGTGGCCTTTCAAATGGTGCTTCTATTCTACTTGATGGTTGGGCTGCAACCTGGATTCGGGCTTGCATTGAGAGCAAAATTCCAACTGTTCTAGCTCTTGGCCTTGAAATCTTGGATGATCTTTGTGAATCTAATGTTATAGACTTTTCTGCAGCCTGGGTTGTTGTTTCAAAACAGTTCCAATATTCTACTGGATGGTTGGGCTCCAACCTGGATTCAGGCTTGCATTGAGAGCAAAATTCCAACTGTTCTAGCTCTTGGCCTTGAAATCTTGGATGATCTTTGTGAATCTAATGTTATAGATTTTTCTGCAGCCTGGGGGATTGTTTCAAAACAGTTCCAATATTCTACTGGATGGTTGGGCTCTAACCTGGATTCAGGCTTGCATTGAGAGCAAAATTCCAACTGTTCAAGCTCTTGGCCTTGAAATCTTGGATGATCTTTGTGAATCTAATGTTATAGACTTTTCTGTTGCCTGGGTTGTTGTTTCAAAACAGTTCCAAGATCCTCTGTTAGATCCTATGATTGAAAACAATCTATGCAATCTGCTGCACTGGGGCCATGGATACAGAAGCCTACCCAAAACCATCAATATAGTATTGGAACTTATCTAGGAGGTGGCATCTTTCCAATGCACCTAATATTTAGATTTATGGGTGAACGTATACAATCCTATTATTCAGGCACTGATCGATCACCAGTTCAAACCCAGTTAGGCCCTTTTATGCTTAATTGTTTCTAATAATAGTTGTTTATTATATGATGGGTAGACATAACCAATTTATAACCATTTCCAGTCGATTCTTGGCTACTGCAATTGCC
The DNA here is from genome assembly GCA_000966675.3 of Picea glauca. Lineage (NCBI taxonomy): Eukaryota > Viridiplantae > Streptophyta > Pinopsida > Pinales > Pinaceae > Picea > Picea glauca. The sequence goes on from JZKD02S0224926.1 coordinate 7,944, forward strand.
AGAGCACATCGCTTTTGCACTGTATCACAACATTTTTTTTCTTTTTTCTCTAACAATATTTTTTTTATTCTACGAGGTTGCATATATTAAGTAAATTATATCGGAGTTTCCTGGGAAGCAGGTAGATTTGCTTATTTCTGAACACTGTCCTGAACATTGTAATGAAGTTCTGCCATCTTGGCATATAAGCATAGAACACGCCGTAGGCTAGGGAAAACAGAGAGAGTTGGTGTGAAAAAAAACTCACGAGGCTTTGGGATTGAGGATAAGGGCATGTATCCGCCTATTCTTCACACCCTTTAAATTATTTCTACAGGGCCCTCACTCTCCGCAATTCTGCCAGCTAGCCAAAATAGAAGGGGCTTTCTGTATTATAATGCTGTTGCATTAAAGAGCTTGTAATAGCAAGAAAAGATGTACAGCAGATCCACTGATGGAGAGGGCCACGAAGGTCTCTCAAGCTTCTTCCATGTCATGGGCCCGTAACCTTCGCATATACATTGGAACTGGAGCTGGATTGGGTTCTGAGGCTCTTATGGAGCTTGAAACAAGGAGGATTATTCTTGAACTATTTAAAGAGCGACAACAGAAGACATCCACTGTTGGGACAATTCCAAGCTTCTACAGATATAAACCTTCAGAAGGTTCTATTGCTTCCAGGGTTCAAAGATTGGCAAAGTTCAGATATAAGCCTTCTGAAGGTTCTATTGCTTCCAGGGTTCAAAGATTGGCAAAGTTCAGAACAATTCCAAGCTTCTACAGATATAAGCCTTCAGAGGGTTCTATTACTTCCAGGGTTCAAAGATTGGCAAAGTTCAGATTTAAGCCTTCTGAAGGTTCTATTGCTTCCAGGGTTCAAAGATTGGCAAAGTTCAGAACAATTCCAAGCTTCTACAGATATAAGCCTTCAGAGGGTTCTATTGCTTCCAGGGTTCAAAGATTGGCAAAGTTCAGAACAATTCCAAGCTTCTACAGATATGAGCCTTCAGAAGGTTCTATTGCTTCCAGAATTCAAAGGTTGGCAAAGTTCAGATTTAAGCCTTCTGAAGGTTCTATTGCTTCCAGGGTTCAAAGATTGGCAAAGTTAAGATATAAGCCTTCAGAAGGTTCTATTGCTTCCAGGGTTCAAAGGTTGGCAAAGTTCAGATTTAAGCCTTCTGAAGGTTCTATTGCTTCCAGGGTTCAAAGATTGGCAAAGTTAAGATATAAGCCTTCTGAAGGTTTTATTGCTTTCAGGGTTCAAAGATTGGCAAAGTTCAGATTTTTGAAGAAGCAATCAGATTTACTGCTAAATGCAGATGATTTACCAACAAACGATTTCATTATGGGAATTTGGTAAAGCTGGAATTTTTTTGGGTGAAAAATTCAAACCATGTGTGGCAATAATATGAAAACAATATAGAGACAACTTGTCAAATAAAGGAAATGAAATGCCATATACCAGCACTTGTTTTTATCATTCAAAAATTGAGGACACTCAATATTCAGAGCACTTTGACATGCCAATGAACTCACTCCATTCTAAGCCCACATACTGTGTTCAACCACTACAACTTGATTAGGAGATGTTATTATTGTTGAAAAGTAAATAAAGAAAAGGGGTGGGCTATGTGGAGAGAGAGTACTAGAATGAATAGCAACATGAAGAATCTGTATTGTTGATCTTTAAATCACGCAAATTCCAGTCTAGTTGAACAAACTTTAAGATCTAAACCTCAATATATTCAATACCAAAAATCCTAAATAAAATTACTTAACTTTTCATCATTGAAAATTTTCAAATAATTATCAAAAAAATACTTTTAATAATATGTGAAAAAGATTGAAATCTAATCTCTTATACCATATTAATGGCTCAACTAATAAATCCAACATGCATAGATAAAGACAACAATTTGCACATAATTAACCAAGCAAATTATTTAGTATACTAATAAATAGCATAATCCACATGAAGAACTAGTTTTAAAAGTATTATCCAACTCACTTACAATGTAGGTGGATATAGAACCAAACTGCAATCAGTAACTGTGACTATGTGTGGGGGATGACTCTCTTTCCAACCAACCTGTCACTCTTCAAGACTAAGAACCCACCAAGCCCTCAATCAATTATCTATGCTAGCTTCTAATCCTTTCATATCATGATTTCCTAGTAGTCCATTCTCTACATTCATACAATTTTTCATGTTTCCACTTGTCATCAAGATAATGATTATACAACTTTTAATCTTTTCTTCATTTAGCATATCCTTTAATTTCTTCCTAGTAATTTATCTTCTTTTTGTGGGTCTGTCATTCCGGCTGAAGGGGAAAATTTAAAGACATGTCCTACGAAAGAGAGAAAAACAAGGCATGGGCATAGACTTGGGTATAAACCACCAACTCATAGGACTCTAACAAGCTCATGTGATAACAATATGGATCATTGCTAAGAGTGATTGAGTTAGCTTTGGATTTATGAAGTGTGGTGTGTTTTCATTTCTGTAATAGCATTTTATTTTTTAGATAGAAATGAAATTTCTTTTCATAGAAGCATGTTAGAAAACCAGTGGAAGTTAAGAATATTTGGCCTACACATACAATTCACAACATCTTGCAAGCCTTAGGACCTTGAGTTGGTAAATTAATGCACAATCTATATTTTTACTCTTACTTCCAATTGTAGGGTAGTAAAACATCTCGTTAAAAACTACGCCTTGACCTTGCTTCAATGCATTTGTGCATGCGAAGACATATTTTTCTGTGTCAGGCACTCTCAATATTGGACTAGTTGTCAATCATTTTTCAAGCTCTTCAAATGATTCCTCACATTGAAATTTAACTCATTTCTTTTCTAGGGTTGTGATGGGATTTGTAATTCAGGAGCCACAAATCTTCTATAGTAACTTTCTAGTCCCATAAAGTTGTATAGTTCTTTGGCATTCTTAGGAGAAGGGAAGTCAATTATAGTTTTGATTTTACTACGATCTACTATAATACCTTCCCCACTGATGGTATGCCCTATATATTGGATTTATTTATGGAAGAGTGGACATTTAGACAATTTCCCATACAACTTATGTTTTCTAAGGCATTGAAGTACCAGTCTCAGGTGCTCTTGATGCTCCCATTCATTAATTGAGGACGAAATCTAGGAATATTTGGACAAAATGGTCTATATTTTTAAAATACATTATTCATCATGTTCATAAATTCTGTTGGGGCATTGGTTAACCCAAATGGCACTACAATATAAATTCATATTGACCAAACCTTGTTCTAAATGCAATTTTGGGTATATCTTCCTCCTTAATTCTTAGCTAATGGTATCTCGACTGCAATTCAATCTTGGAAAATAATGAAGCTCACCTTAGTTTATCAAAGAGGTAATTAATGTGAGGCATGGGATACCTATTTCCAATGGTGGATTTGTTCAGATCACAACAATTAATGCATAGGCTAAGGGTTTGATCCATCTTCTTAAAAAAATTCACTAGTGCTCTCCAAGGTGCTACACTAGGCCTGATCAATCCTTGGTTAGTAAGTTCCTTGAATTGCACACTTGACTCAGTAAGATTTGGGACAATCATCCAATATGGTGTTTTAGATATGGGTTTTGTTACTGGTTCCAAGGAAATGGGGAAATCAAATTCTCATATATGGCCTAAGCATGGAAAATATGGGGGAAATACATCCTAAAATTCAGAGAGTATCATATGCATCTTATCATAAGGGTTGTAGTATTCACTGATTGTTTCAATTGCATAAATCCTACACCCTTTCCTCATACACTTTTTAACCTTCTTGGTTGAAATGAAGTGTAAGGAAACTTCTCACTTAACCCCCTCAATCACTACAAGTTGTAATGGATCATTTTGATAGAGAACATTCTTTCTATAGTAGTATACCATGGCTCGATGTGATTCGAGCTAGTCCATTCATGCAATTAAATCATAGGTTCCTAGAGTTGTGCTATACAAATTTGTTTTTGTGACAAAACTCCCAATTTTGATGATACAATTATTTACCATTATACCTACATATTATTTATCAGAAGATGCCATTTATACCATTCTAAAGTCATTTTGATCATGAGATACTGATCCACATCTAATTAGAGTAGAAGGGGAAATAAAGTTGTCAGTGGCACCAAAATCAATCAACACAGAAAGATGAATGTTTTTAATCATACTATAAGAATCAACCATTGTGGATTGATGCTCAACATGGTGATGGTTTATTGTAGCATGTACATGATGTTGGGCCTATGAATTCTCCCATTTTGATTTATCCTCTCCCTGATCAATCCCAACTTGATACTTTGCACATTCCCTTTTATAATGGGGACCCCCACATTCCCAACACCTTGTTTGACCTTGTCTTTCTATATGACTCCAACCTTGACTGCCAAGTACCATACCTATACCACATGTTCCTCTTCAATAGGGATGGCCCCTCTATCCTCCTGGGGGTACCCTAGAAGCAACCCTATCTAAGTTGTTCTATCTTCCATGGAATCAATCTTATGCCCCCCAACTTTGATGACTCTATCTTTGGAGGGTTCTTTAAAGGGATAAAATCTCTTTAATTGACCTTTCATATCAATCACGTTTTAGGCCTGCCTTGCTACCATGGTGGTGGGTTTCAACATGGTGGCTTTAGCTTGAACAAGAGGATCAAGCCCATGAAGAAATAGTTCAATGTAATGACTCAACGAATACATCCAACATGCATAAATAAACACAACAATATGCACATAATGAACCAGACACAACATTTGGAATAGTAAATATTATTTCATTGTGGTTGCATAATCAACATGAGGAATGAGGTGTGAAAGTATTACCTGAAAGTTGAAGAGATGAACTCACTTATAATGCAGGTGGACGTAGAACCATTGAGCTCTCACTATAAACTCCAACCAAACCACAACCATGTGGGGCGGGGGCGGGGGGGGATGAATCACCTCCCAACCAACCTCTCAATCTTCAAGACTAAGAGCACACCAAACCCTCAATCAACTACCTATGCAAACTTCTAATCCTTTCATATCAATATTTCCCAAGCAAAAGATCTCCCACACTCTTCTCCACATTCATTAAATGAAATTATTCATGTTCATCCATGCAAAAAGCTCCATGAATAGGTTTCACTTATCATCAAATAATTAATAATGCAAATTTTAACATTTTATTGATTTAGCATTTACTTTAATTCCTTTTTAGTAATTTCTCTTGTTTTTACCATTTTCTTATTTTATAATTTATTAATTGTTTTATTATCATGTTAATATTTAGTATTATCCTTTTTACTTTAATTGTTATTACCTATTTATTATTTCAATATCATTTATTTATTATTTATTACTTTAATTCAAAGTACAAGGCATTACATACTCCCCCCTTCAAGGAGCTTCATCCTAAAGTTAACTTTAGTTATGTTACGTATATGTTTTTATTTTCTTCCTGTATCTTTCTTATCACCCTCTACTATAACTATTATAAGAGACACCTAAGTGACCGCGATAGAAATCGAATTCCAACCACACAACTCCACTAGCGAGTAATACTCCAAAACTTATTTCGGGCTTCAACATCACAACTCCAATATCAGGCACTCTAGCCCTCTCAAGATGGTTCCATGTATCATCGAGAATTATACAAGGAAAAATAATCAGTGGCATAGGTTGGTTGATTGAGTTTGTCCCAACCCATAAGGTGTTACTTTGTAGATAGTATCCTTCATAGGCATGTGATCCCATGAGATCATTGAATGAATCGACCTCAATCACCACCTCATAACATGCAACCAATGCACTAGTTATACTCATAACACCGTAATATCATATAAAAGAATCCACATGATATTTGTTGGATGTCATCACAAGAACGCAACATTGTTATTATCACACCATCCTGAATAGTAAGGCACTACATGCTAATGCATTCCATAATCAAACATCTCATCATAAAAATTTCATGCAATTACATCATGCCATCACATCATGAGATACTATCATAATAAATATAACCTCAACACATCTATATAAAAAATATAGCATTTATCAACATAATTAAGTGGAACCACATGTTAACATAACATCATATGTAAATACCACAAGGTTCTTAAGATAACATAACATCCTGAATATGATAATCATCTCAACACTTAGCACATGCAGAGCAATAAAACATCATGGTCATGTTTATCATGGTTCATAAACAAAATCAAAGTCACCAATCAACATGAGTTTAGATTATATGAATACCAATTATCACATATAATGCAAGAAATATCATCAACACATCCATCTAGCAAATGGATCTACCTTGGTTAAGTTTGTCAGCCCAGGATGACTCTACAATGGATCATCAATACTATGAGTGCCATGTGAATTATCATTTATTTTTATTACAATAAGAAGGTTGGCATATTATGGGGTATGTATAGTCACCCTATCAACTAGATGCCAATGTTTTCATATATTTTCATCATATCAATACATTGTTAAACTTTCAAGTAGGCCCCCATCATCTGGAGACACAATCTCTAAGCATGTATGCTCCCCCCCCCCATAGTGAAATTTGATGAATTTCAACACTAATCTATTACTAAATTCCTTAAATGGTCGATATCAACATTAAATTGTTTGGTTTTCTTTATTTTTTTTATCACTACACAATGATCTTATGCCACCTTACATTTATAGATTACTCATTCAAGGATTGCCATACCAAATATCATGTAAATACTAGGTCATGATTATTTAAGTTTTCTATTGTGCTTAATCCACTTGCATGTAGGAATGGTTAAACCCTAAGGATTTATTCATCACATGTAATTATCATTGTTCACACTCAAAAGGATTAGCTCTCTTAATACAAATGCACAACCAATCATAGACATACCAACGTCTTACTCTTTATGTTGGGTGTTTTCGCACCAGTATCTAAGACTCAATCTATCACATGGTGTATTTCATTTTCCTTTGAAGGTCTATAAACCAAGAAGTAGACAATTGTTATACTTGACATTTAAAACTTTTAAACATTTTTCATTTCTATCACTCATCATCCCTCACCAATTGCAAGTGTTCTAGTTCATGATTTCCAATCTTGACACTTTAAAATTATATAGATCATTACCCCTTACCAATCATCCTTAATCATCATTCATGTTTCTCAATCCACTCATAAATATCCTTAAGAGAGATTTCCATTTGAGAGAGAGACCCCCTTACTATTGTTACATAAATTTTCTATAGGTTTTAGTACATTTTCATAGTTCCCCTAGCACTTTGATGCTATCCATTAGGTATAGCCATCAATGGATTCATATAAGATTTAATTAACTGCTTTAATCCTAACAATTCCACATAGTTGTGATTCAAATTGGGAACCCTACTCAACTATTACTAATCTTAACTAGGTAGGAGAACACCACCTTTATGCTAAGGTGTTTTACCCCTTTCTACTTGTGTAATTTTCATAATTCCCATTTGGCCTACTTCATTCCCATCCTATAGGAACTCATAGGTTTATTACCTCTTTAATCGAATGTCATCATACCTTCTATTGTTACTTAAAATGACCTACTTCATTTAACTCAATTGGTTAATTGCCAACAATTGCTTCCCAATAAGCATTGTCCTTATTTAAACCTTACCATGTTTCTTATCCAAGAACACTTAAGTGATTCAACATCACTTTTCCACTAGGTTACTCATTCGCGTGATACCTCAAGAGTGCTAAGTTAATTCATACATAAGGTAATTTGATGGAATGATTAATAAGTTAGATATATACTGTTAACATTGGGGATCAACTTATAAAATTTATTTCCTTTCCTATAATCTTTATCCCTCTATACTTATATTTCCTTGTTTTGAATTCATTTGAAGTGTACTCTTAGGGAATTGTACTACTATTCTCTCAAATTGATCAATTATGTTTCCCTTATATCAAGTTTGATAGTGAATTCCTTGTTTGCTTCCTCAAGTTATGTAGTCTAGTTTGGTGTATTAAGTGATGGTATAATACTTCATACATGATGGTCTCTTCTTAATGTCCATATCCAAGATTATAAGTCTATAATATCTAGCACAAAAGAAACACATAAGACACATTTTGAATCTTATCCTGTACTTATCATTGTAGGTCGACATAATCCCCTTATCTTCTTACTTTGATTATGAGCTCCAACATGCTGTAAGGAATGTATAAAAGGGTTCCATCATCCCATCATAACTATTCTAATTATAATTTTCTTATGCTTCCCTAATGTTTATGAAGGAGCATCACTCCACCTCAGCACACGCCAATCAATTAGCATGCATGGTGCACATTTAAGAAAGGGAGAGGCGCCATCCTCTCATTTTTGCCTCGATAATCAAAATCGTGATCCAGGCATTAATAATGACAAGTTGGAAGAGAAAGTTGTGCCTTAGCACAAGCTGGAGATAAGGTCACCATTAAGTGGTTGACGACAGGAGGGATCTGCATACGATTTGGAGCATATTTCCATCATTGTAATTTGCCCATTAGATAGGTGTTTTGAATGGTGATTTGGCACCACTAGTTTATCTTGCGAGGGAAGCTCGTCGAGCCCCTCTTGTATAAATTTTTGTAATTGATTGTTGCAAAGTAGAGGTTGGTTAGGTTGTGTTGGGTTGTAGGATGTTAGCTAAGATAGAGTTAGCCAGGAGAGAAACACAGAGAGCTAAGACTCAATTGCAGCTTGGACTCCACTATTGTAATTTGACATTCTACCATTAATAGAAAATGATAGTTTTTCCTGTTTTCAAATTCCGTGTAATGGATGTTGTGTTATGAATGTCATTTACATGCATTTGAATTGTAGATGAATGTTAGAAATTGTCTGCAGGGATAGAGATATAGTTTTCTATCCGCGAGTGTGTTGAATTAAGTCTGGTTCTCTAGGCTAAGTGAAAGGAGTGCGCGACAAAGAGAGGAAAATCTGTGAGCCAATACAAGGAGTGTGTGTCTGAACTCAGTGGAGTCAAAAGAGAGACTACCAGGTTAATTCAAAGACTCAGGGAGAAATTTCAAGGTGGGAGAAAGACTGTGTGGGAGGAAGCATAGCTTAGAGTTGCTAAACACTCTAAAACACTTACCTAGGAGGGCATCGAGTTGGTGCAAGTGTGCACAAGGACAACACAGTTGGAAGTGTTGGAACCCTTAAGAGAATCCCAGAATTGTTGAACATTCTGAGGAAAGGAAGGCTTTGCAAGAGTGCATCGACAAAGGAAAGGAGATGCCTTAAAATCTTCCGTAAGCTAAGGGAGAAATCGTTGAAGAATGGAGCTAAGCGCAAGGAGTGTGCCCAAGATACTGTAATTCCATCTTACAAGCTCAGGAGGAAGAGTAAGAAACTGCCAGGAGGGAACAAGGAATTTCATAGAGGGACAATGAACTTTGAAGGTTTTCAAGCTAAGAAAAGTCGCAGAAAAATCTGTGCAGAACTCTGCAAAGACTGCAGAAGGAGTTCGAGAATAGCCTAATTCTCGAAAGAGAGAATTTGTGTTAAGTGTGCAAAGGGGGTCGAGGACTCGACCAAGTCCAGAAGACGCTGAAATTATCCATTGTTGGGAGAGACAGGTGGCAGAAGTTCGGGAGCAGGAACTTCGAGAGGTTTGTCAGGTGAAAACAGAGATCTTCGTGAAGTCGTGAGGTGCGAAGAGATTATGGACCATTGGATCCAGAAGACATGTGGCAGAGATCCACACAGTTCGTAGGAAAAACCCTTCGAGAAAATTCAAGAGAAGAATACCCGAAGCGCTGAGAGCTGAAGTAATATTAGTCGTCCATTGGGATAGGACACGTGGAGTTGGGATCGACACTTCGTTGATTCGCAAGTCGAGAAGGACAAAGTCGGGAGAAGGAAGGACTCGCGAAGTCCGAACTCACGAGTTGATCACAACCATTGATCGCGAGAGGAACATGGACCGTAGATCTGGTCCCGAAGAATTCACCGACTCAGAAATCGGGAAGAAGGGGAGTAAGCAGTTCATGAAAGTTCTGAAGCATGGGGTCATGAAGGGAGTTGGTCGATGGTCGTAGTTCATGGTCACGTTAAGAAGGGAGTCTAGCATAGAAAGAGCTAGCATCGTTGGTGTTAAGATTTGGAAAGCACTAAGGAGAGGGTCCGCGGGTGCCACACAACCTGCGTCGAGAAAGTAAAGGGTTTGTGTCAAGTTAATCGGTTCCATCAGGAGCCCAATGAACCATTCGGTTCGGTGACTTGAACGATCCAAGACTGGGAGTTCGAGCAACCCATTGGAGGGAAGGGGGTTTGTGCCAAATGTGTGGGATTTCCTATCAATATCGTTCAAGGTTATATTGTAACATGAGTTTATTTGTATCCTCATTCTAGGTCTAACATACATATGTGGAGAGGAAGTCATGCCTATATTTTATGGACATAATCAAATGTGTGTTATAGTTTCTTGTATCCTACACTCCCTATCATATGTTTCAAAATCTATGGGTATTTTATGACTTTTGGTATTTCCTAGTCCAAATTAAGTTTCATGGCATAGTTTTTAGGGACCTTTATGCATATTGCTATCATCCATGCATATTAATATTTGACCATGCATATGCGTAATCTATTTCATTTCTTATCACTTGTATAGAAACATAGAAGAGTGGAGAAGAAGAAGAGAAGATGCATCCTATAAAAGTCCAGGGAGATATGTGCCAAATATTCTTTCCTCATGTGTCACTAATTTAATGCACTCCTCCTAGAGGTTTCATACTTTGTTGTGTTGATTCAAGCCTATACTGTGTGACGTAACCATTACAGAACAACACCACATAAAATTTTCTCTGATACCAATTTGTGACATCCCTAGACTTATACCTGGCTGGAAACACGCCACTCAAAAATTCCATTCTCCTTAACAACTTTGGTACTAAATTGTAATTTACCCATTAACAGGAACTCAACAACATGCCATAGTAACATTCCCAACCTTGAGCTGGAACATGCCTTGTGGCATTATGAAATATGATACCATTAAATTAAATACCAAGTTCTGCATATGAACAGAGTTAAGCGAAAATTGTAACAACATGTATGCAACAATAACAATTCATATAGAATTTACCAAAAAAGATTCCATGATAGAAAACCCATAATTTCACACACAGTAGTTGAAATAAGAACATAAAATAAACTTATCTTAGTAAAATAAACACCAATTGCATGCATGCCTTCCACGTTCCTCCTAGCCTTAGACCACGTTGATCATAACTCTCATCAGCGGGTCACCCCCGAGCTAGGGCTAAACTCTACCAGGGAAAAGGGAAAACTAAGCCAGTCTAAGGTCTGATAAGCAACACAATTGTTCTGTCCAAGGTGCCAACTATTGTAATTAGCCTACGGTCTCACATTCCCCACATGCCTGTCCCACCCCAAGAAGTGTGCCCCTTCTATGCTCAACAGTCCCTAGGATGCCTGACTTCCTTTCCAAGGCTTCAACAATAGGTCAGACAGGAAGTCTCATAGCCCTGTAGCTATTGACTAGTGCACCAGGGAACAACTCCAAGTAGTCTCTCTCCCATAGAACTAATCACGGGCCTAACAAACCGCTTCTTCCGTAATACGACTTGAAAACCACTTCTTCAATCCAGCTCTTGCTTTAACAATACAAGTACAGGTTCTTCGTCACAGTCCAGTACCATCTGGTACGACCCACAATTTCCTTCGTGAATGAACAAATAATAATGAACATAATAATCCATAATCCCTCCTCCAAAGGATCCCCTTCGCACTATATCCCCAATTCTGTATATGCATGTGTCTTTTAATACACTTGGCACTCCAAGGGACTCCATTTTCCCTACTTTCAAGACTTATGATATATAATAATATCCATTACTTTAGCTTTAATGAATAATATTATAATATTCGATTGAGATTAAGCCCCACTAGCTTAGCCCCTTCTTAGACTCTTAGCCCCCATTCCCTTTCTAGTGGAGTTTAGACCCCCATATTCATTTATGGATCATTCTGCATGGAATGGTGTGTTTTCATTAATAATATGAGTGTTTACATATTACAAAAATAGGCTCATTGGCCTTTAACTTCTAAGTTGTCCGACCTAATAATCACATAAGCCTTTTGGCCTATAACAACCTTACTCACGAGCCTATAAAATATTTACATTTAAATGTACAACTAGGGTTCAACCTAGGGGTATTACATACTGAGTCACATGCATTGCACCCGAAGAAGTCGCGCGTATGTGCTCAACATCTCCGGTAACTCACCTAATTGTGCCAAATAGTTTGAGTATTGGAAAGTTTTGGTTAATATATTATAAATCTAAACCAGACTCCATCCTCCTTATAACTACCACTAATCATATTGTAAAATATATTGTCTCCTTGGGATGGTTCCACAAATTCTCTATGAGACCACATGTATGTGATCTTGCACTCTAGACAATACGATGGGATATCCTCGGGGTTGTCATTTCCTTTGTCACTAATAGTGCATGCATATGATAAAATAAAAATAGATGTAGGCTTAAAACATAGATCCATAATGCAATCACTAATTTGCTACATGAATGCCATTTATTCCAATAGATACTACATTATTTTGTTGCATTAATTATCTAGCTTGTTAACTCCTAGTGAACATTGTTGTATAACATGATAAATAAGCATTAATGCATACAGAAGAGATCTCGGTCAATGTGGCACTATTTGTTTCAAGTTGAACAGTTCATATTATTATTATTCTTCCCATCTTTAAAATGCAACGTCCTCAAAGCAAGTTCAACCAATATTCACAATAAATCTATCTTACAAAATTTCAATCACAAACAAGTTCAACCAATAATCACAATGAATCTATCTTACAAAATTTCAAACACTCACTCATTTGTAACCTATTAAGTCACACCATTGTTACTAAGTTGTCATGAATGTTTACATACATGTGTACCATATTGATTCAAGAGAAAAATAATCACTAAGGTGTAACATCGTACACCTCCCTAAGAAAAACAACCCCCTATCATACCATATTTAAAAATAATTAAAATTTAGAAAAAAAAAATGACATTAATGTATTCCAAAATAAGTAACAAAACTCAACAAGTAACAAAATCATCATGAAAAAGGGTTCCAATGCATAATATGATTTAGAAAAACAATTTCAATACAAGGAAAAATTATTTGATTTAGAAAAACAATTCCAATATATGGGGTAGGGTATGTATACCTCAATAGACTTTATCAGTTAAATAACTAAACAGAGGGGGGTTCCTTGTCCCACAAACAAGGAGGTCTCATACACCAATTTGGTGTGGCTACATAAATAAAATGATTTGAAAAAACATTTTTCAAATACATAACTTAAAAAAACGCTTCAAATACTCCATTGTGCTAACTCTACATGGTGACAAAAGGTTGAGTGCATTCCACGTGTCATCATCCAAAGAGTTGTCACCTAGCCAATTTATTTCATTCACACCCTACATCGTAAATTCTAAATTTCTTAAAAGCCAACGCTTTTAGATTTAGTGCTTTTGCTTTAATAGGGTGGCTCAAGAATACGATGTATTTAGCGCTTTTGCTTTAATAGGGCGACTCAGGAATATGAAACCAGATCAGATTTTCTAGTGTTGGAGTTACTTCACACACACCTAGGATTTATTTTTCCTAAGGTTATTCCTTGTTTATTAGTCATAATTAGTCATTATCCAGTCTCCTATATTTTAGGGGAGAATATTC
>JZKD02S0224948.1:0-21689 GCA_000966675.3 Picea glauca
GGAAGGGTAACTTTCTTATCAGAAGCTCGGTGCTCTTCTGATACTTTCGGATTTCCCGAAGAGCAACAGTACCAGGCCTGAATCTGTGAGGCTTCTTCACTCCTCCCGTCGCCGGTGCAGACTTCCTGGCCGCCTTCGTCGCCAGCTGCTTTCGAGGTGCCTTACCACCAGTTGATTTACGGGCAGTCTGCTTTGTTCGGGCCATCTCTGAAAATACGAGTTCTACAATAACAACAATGAAAGGAAATACCTTCGCTCAACCACGGCTCAGCCTTATATCCAACCCACAACACCACTCCTCTTCCGACATTTTTCAAATTTCGAGGTATCGCACAAATCTCATCTCTACCGTCCGCTCTCCGCCCCTCATCGACGGCTCCCTCCTCCCCGCGACGCGGATCGTCGCCTTCCTTACTTGGCGCGTTCGCGAGGTCCTAACAAAACCCTATAACCACTCAGAAACGATTCCCATCACTCACTGGATTGTAATTGTGCTTACAACAATGTCAAATTCACAAAATATTCAAATAACCATTGTATATGCACCCAACAACTAGGGCCCAAGAAAAGAATTTAATGGAACTCTTTGATATCATCAATATAGTGGTTGTTAGCTAAAATCACCCTCCCTAATGTAGAAATAATCCTCATCCCTCATTAGATTCTAATTGTGCTTGCAACAATAGCAACTTCACTAAAGGTTCAAATAACCATTGTATATGCACCCAATAACTAGGGCTCGAGAAAAGAATTTGATTAGACTATTTGATATCATTAGTAAAGTGGCTTCAACCTAAAATCACATTGCAGCATGAGATTTCAACCAAGTCTTGAGTATAAAGAAAAGGAGGCATCCACATGAGAGACTCGTGCACAGAATTAGTGGAAGATCTAATTTCTAAGTAGTATTTTTATGTAAAGCCAAAATTTGGGAAATTCATCTAGAATAATAAGAAATTGGGGGCAAGGTTCATAGATGAGAGATTCAACACATTCCTTTTACGTAGATGTTTCCTCTCTACATGAATAAACCTTATTTATACAGTTGTTTCTAGCATTGTCTTTGATCACAAGCCTAGTGCACTCTTAACCTTAAGAAGCCAAGAATTTGGTTATATCCCATTCATATACAACACAATTAGTGTTTGAATATTTAAGGAGAAAATCTTTGTAACACCTTGTTTTCCCAAGACTGTAATTATGCACAAACTCCATATATTAATGTATGAGGCATGTAATTATGTTTTGATTTAATAGAAACATCAAACCGTTGACTGAGAGGGAACAACCTTGATAGTACTGGCCATGATACACCAAAGGAAATTGATGAGACAGAGGGATTGATAATTGATTGAAAGGTTGAGTGAAGTGGAGCTGATATGTATCAGCGAAGAAAATAGGAAGCTTGCACAACAAGCTAATTTATGCTAGTAAACATAAAACTTCACCTACCAGCATACCAGACTTATACGAAAGACCATGTGACCATTAAAAGAAGTTGCAAAAGTGGTTGGGGAAGTTAATGATTGTTGGCGGTCGACCCATGCATGGAGAAAAGGTTGATGGAACAATTGACAGGGGATACCACGGAACCGCCCCTTCATATTGTGAATGGCAGACTACAGGTTACGTCTGCAGGGAGTCATGGAGATCCCAAGGGGATAGAGAAGAAGACCAGAGGAGAAAATATCGACACACACGAGATGAAGGATAGTGTAATCAGGAGGAGGAGAGACCCTGCAATAGAGGATAGGCGAGATCGCACACATAGGCAAGCAAGAGAGAACAGAGCGCAGAGTTTTGAAAGCGTTGACTAGGGAAGAGAAAGAAAATAATAACTTTCTAGGAGGAAAACATGAAGCTTTTCTGAGTTGTTGATGATCACCCTGAACAGATAAGACCCAAATTCTCGAATTGAAGTAATAGTGGACTGCAGCTTGGTGCTTACTTGACAGAAACCAACACTGGTAGGGGGAGGTCGACGAGGGATTGTTGAGCAGAGAAGGGACTTCCTTATGTAGAGGAAATCCAATTGAGAAACCACCTAATAAACATGTAGAGACTCGAACCTCAGTGGGAGGTGGCAACTTTTGTTGTGTCAGAGGAGGAAGGAAAGTAACCTATGTGGATCATCGCAGACTTGAAACCATGTTGAGTCAATTTCCTTGTTGGTATCATGGCTTGGCATGGGGGTGGCATGTTGTAGGAAGTGACTATACAACAAGGCCTAAGGTTGGGAGGAAAGACGTCCTCTCTCAGTCAATCGGATTTGGTTAATTCCTTACCAGATAAGTGTTTGACTATATTGAAAATGTTCATGAATAATATATATGTATGTATGTGTAAATGTATGAATCTAAGAGAAACTCAGTTGTTTACAATCTATGATTCGCATGCATGCAAGTTGAGATATGTTGTGATGTTTATTATTACTCTACGAATCGTAAAAATGAGTTAAGTATGAATTGTTGTGTATTTGAATGTTTTATATCCTTGTATGGAGAACCTATAAAATCTTGCAAGATATTTCTCCTTAAAGTTTTAATAACTTGTAATGGCCATAGAGTGGTTCTGAAACAATGAAAATCCAGGTTGAAGCCTTGCTGAACTCTAGGAATGGTTGAGTCTTCAAAACAGATTGTTATATCCCCTTAAAATCATGCATTAACCCAATAGAGAACAACAATCGTAGATATGGAGAGATCCGAACCATTGATCGTGATGACATGCTCGGAGTGGAGGCTTCAGAGGGAATCCTCAAGTGTTGTGGTAAAATCTGTGAACGAGAGACTATGAAATGGACTATTTGGAGTGGGAATTCTGGGAGGAAATCTCATGTGTTGTGGGAAAAGTCTCGAATGAGAGACTCCAAAGTTGAGTGTGTGTGGGTCGTAGATCTGGAAGCGGGTGAGTTAATCCTCATTCGTTGACCATCAAGGGTCCCACCTAACAGATTGAGAGGGAAGAGCGAGATGGTGCTAACTAGCAGCGTCAATACGAGATGAGATGTGTGTCGTA
Source organism: Picea glauca (assembly GCA_000966675.3). Classification (NCBI taxonomy): domain Eukaryota; kingdom Viridiplantae; phylum Streptophyta; class Pinopsida; order Pinales; family Pinaceae; genus Picea; species Picea glauca. The sequence goes on from JZKD02S0224948.1 coordinate 3,019, forward strand.
AGTTGATTGGTCGACAAGAATGAGTGTGGGTCTAGCTAGATTGGAGCTGACTGTTTTCGGGGTTGACTCTGGAGTGTCTGAAGTATCACTCCGAAGGGTTCAGAGTACTCCTCTGAAGTGTTCGGAGTATGACTTCGATGGAAGGAAGATCTAGACTGTAGATTTGTGTGTGGGTGAGATACGATGGTAGTCTTCGATTCGCCATAGGTCCCCACCTAAGTTAAGAGACGATGTATTGAAATCATGAATGACATGGCATGCCAGCAAGGCAGCCAGAGTGTCCTTAGGACGACAAATGTCAATCATTAATTGGTTGATGGGTTGAGTGTGGTCTAGCTGGACAAGAAAATATTAGACCCCCCAAACAACTCTCAATCGTTGGTCAGGAGACCGTAAGTGCATCAAAGTCGTCCATCAAGAAGGTGGAATATTCCTTGATACCCTGAGTTCAGAGAAGTGAAACTGCCTGAACCTTTCGAACATTGAATGGATGGTATCGAAAGGGAATATTCTTCGATACTATATCTATTGGAGTTAAAAGTTGAGTGAACTGGGAGAAGGCCTGAACGTCGACGACTATAGGCTTACGTGGACTGAAGTTCCACCATGGCAAGTTAGGCAGGTGCCACATCGAGTCCATGTTTTCACTATGTCAGATAGCATGAGTGACAAGGTGCCACATGGCAGTGAGATAGATGTTGACTATAAAAACCCGAGAACTTAGGAGGGCCGTAACTTTCGATCTAGAGCTCATTTTTTAGCGAAATTACGGTTGTTGGAAAGCTCTTGACAAGCAAAATATGTTAGTGTTGTCAAAGAGGAGATTTGAGATAGTCGAGAAATGCAAAAAATATAATGTCTCATCCCTTAAAAGGACACTTAAGGGTTGGGTGTGTTACATAGTGGTATTAGATCCAGGTTCAAACTCTAGGCTTGAATGGGCCACCAAGACTACTTAAAAATGTTTAAAAAGGGGATTTTGTGTTGTTTGGAATGCATGATTCAAAAGATTGACATAAAATGCTAATGATAATTGTTGTTTCAACACGTAGGACGAATTGAAAAGTTCATTGAGGTGAATGGTGCAATGTAGCATGGATGACCTCTCGCACCTCAGAGACGAAGGGCTGGTGGTCGGAGGGACATAGAAACCCCTCCAAATTTAATGGACATTATGATAAGTTTGAAGGTATAAATGAGAGGCTTATGAGAGCCCATGTTAAACAGGCAGAGTTGAATGCAGTCCTACTGCAGAGCCTATCTAAAAATCAAAAACATCTGCAACAAGGCCCTGGCAATGTAGAATTACAACAGTCGGAGAGGTTAAAAACCCCTTTGGATTTTCAAAAGCATGGACTGGCTCACAACGACGCGGGAAGACATTCTCCCAAAAGGAATCATCGGGGTACCAAGAAAGATGAAACGAGTGGAGGCATTTCCACGAAGTCCTCTAGCCGAAAGACTATTTCAGCAAGACAATCTAGTAGTGGCATAAAATCCAACATTTCTAAGAAGAGAAAGAGAAAGAAATCTTAGAATTTTCTGACTGAAGAATTCAAGAAGGCTAAACCGACTACCTTTGATGGAGAGATAAAGAAAGGAGAAGAAGCCAAAGCATTGCTATTTGGGTTGAAAAACTACTTTCAAGTACATAATTATTTTGATAATTCCAAGGCATGGATTCTAGTATTCAATCTGAATGGAGGGGCTTCCATTTGGTGGGAAGACCTCAAGGAAATCAAAAGGACAAAGGAAATCAAATTAACATGGAAAATTTCGAGAGATACTTTTATAAATCTTACCTATCTGAAACATATTATGATGACAAGATAAAGGAATTCCATGTGCTTAAGTTGGGACAACTTACCCTAGATGTGTATGCAAAAATATTTATGGAGTTGTTAAGGTATGTTCCTTACCTGAAGGATGAGAAGGCGAGAATCCTGTGTTTTCTCAGTTGGTTACCACAGTCCTACCAAGATTGAATTGTGTTCGATAAACCTAAGACGTTGGAGGACACCATTCAAGGCCAAATGTTGTTACAATGAGTCTAAGCGCAAGCATGAGTCTTCCAAATATTGGAAAAGGAAGGACAAGAGTGGATTTCATAGGAAGGGATTCAAGTCCTTTCCCCACAAGAATCCCGAGAAGGATGCACAGTTGGGTCAGCCAAGCAGAAGTGTGCATCAACAAAAAATTTCATCTCGAAGTAGGAATAAACCAACAGAGAAAGAAAGGGAAAGAACATAGGAGCCCAAGAAAGGACCTTTGCAATGTTGGGGATGTGGAGAGCCACATTTGTTGAGGGATTGTCCTCACCGACAACATGACAATCAAAGAGTGTATAACGTGCAAGAGGCAACCACAGTCAATGACGTAGCCATGAGTGTGCCGAGAATCTATGCAACAGTACAAAATCGGCAAGCATACCATCAAGCCTCTGTGGTAGAATTGGAAGGTATTATTACTGAACGATCGGTCTCTGTTTTAATTGACCCATGATCTAATCTTAGTATTATTTCACCTCGAGTGGTTGAGGCTTGTTCCTTACAGAAAAAGAGGCACACCAAAGCATGGTTAGTTCAGTTGGCCATTGGAAAAAAAAGGAAGGTGGCAGAGGTAGTTGAATCCTGTCTAATTGGGATGGATGGATTTCGGACCCAAGTAGTTTTGAATATCCTACCCTTTGGTTCATATGACGTGTTGTTGGGCATGGATTGGTTAGCTGCCCATAAGGAAAAATTAAACTATTATGAGAAAACTTTAGAATGCGAAGATGAGAAAGGCAATACAAGAATTTTGCAAGGCATTAAAAAGCCAGTATGCATGAGGAAAATATCAGCATTGCAACTTAGGAAGTTTAGCAGAAAGGGGAGTCCATTGTATGCCATACAAGTATTAAACTCGGTAGAAGGCAAGGAGCTGAGAGTTGAAGATCACCTAGTGGTATGGGAGTTTAGAGATGTGTTTCTTGAGGAGATGTCTGGATTACCTCCGAAAAGAGTTCTTGATTTCTCAATCAATCTCGTGCCTGGAGCAATGCCAACATCGAGAGTGCCTTACAGGATGAGCACGCGAAAGTTGGTGGAACTGAAAATGCAGTTGAAAGAAATGTTAGACAATGGTTATATCAGGTCGAGTGTGTCTCCATGGGAAGCACCAACCCTGTTTGTAAAGAAGAAAGATGGTACATTGAGACTATGCATCGATTATAGGCAACTAAACAAGATAACTATTAAGAAAAAATACCCTTTTCCCACAATAGATGATCTCTTTGATCAGCTCAGAGGGGCTACCATTTTCTTAAAGATAGATTTAAGGTTGGGTTATCATCAAGTCAAGATTAAAGACGAGGACATCCACAAGACAACCTTTAAGACGAGGTATGGGAACTATGAGTTTGTTATGGTGCCATTTGGACTTACAAATGCACCAACTACATTCATGTGTTTAATGAATAGTGTGCTCAACTAGTATTTAGACAAGTTTGTCTTAGTGTTTATGGACAAATTTTTGGTGTATTCCAAGAACCGAGAGGAGCATGAAGAACACCTCGGAATGTGTTACAGGTGTTAAGAGAACATCAGTTGTATGCTAAGTTCAACAAGTGTGACTTCTTTAAAAAGAAAATCCAGTATCTAGGCCATGTAATCTCATCTGAAGGAGTGGTAGTAGACCCTGCAAAGATCAATGCAATCATGGATTGGTATGCCCCTAGAAATGTGATAGAGGTGAGATTCTTCATGAGATTGGTTGGATATTACAGAAGGTTCATCAAGGGATTCTCCAAGATCGGAAACCCTATTACTTCCTTACAAAGGAAAGGGAAGAAGTTTGTGCGGTCACCAAAGTGCAAAAATAGCTTCCAGTAGTTGAAGCAGTTGTTGATTAACACCCATGTTTTAAAAATTTCAGACCTAGAAAAGACTTAATGGTTTTGTAACGTCCTCGACCATCAACCCCACTGCCAGGCAACGCTACCACGCAGAAACATTCTCATACTTATATATATATATATATATAACTTGCATTAAATAAAATTAACACTTTTAATTAAACAATAAAAAGTAATCACGGGATTACTGCTAACATACAGAAATAATGGAATTAACAATCATTCATAATTGCAACGGAATACATGATAATATTGCAAGCATCACAGACATGCATTTTAATTGAAATTAAACACATAATGATAGTTATCTTTGAAACTGTAGTAACTCCACCAACTACGTGCAGACCTTCCACAAACCTCCCAGCCTTAGACCATGTTGTTCATCACGCTTAGCAGTGAGTCACCCCCAAACTGGGACTAAGCTCCACCCAAGGCAAGGGAATCCTAGAGTAGGCCGAGGTTACAGGAAAATTGTATAGAGCAACCGGAAAGATTCTCTCCAGGAGCCTTCTTACACCCACTACTCACGGACTCTCATTCCCCACATGCTTGTTCCACCCGGGAGTATACACCTTCACAAGCACATTCCATCGGTGCTTCACCTCCCTCTCTGGGTCTCGACAACAGGTCGAATCAAGAATTCTCAGAGCTCCGTAGCTGGTGTTGGACTCTCTCTGGGAGAAAACCACTTCCCAACAAACTCTCTCACCTGGAGAGAGCTGCTCACAGGCCTGACAACCAGCCTCTTCAACCACGGGCCTGCCAACCCAGTTCTTCAACCAATTTTCAACTCAATTCCTGCAAGTTTAGGATAACAGCAACAACAACATCATTCGGTTAACTCACGGGTGACAGCAACAACAACAAAATTGGGTGTGGACGTCCAAAAAATGGCAACAATCCACTAAGACACAACACGATTCAGGTAAAACCGGTTTCAGGATGTGTGAAAAGCAAATTATGCAGAGGTCGATGATGGAGGCCAAATGCAGAGACCAGACATAATTCACGGCAATACATCGGTCGGCTTCACGGTTCTGGTTTTCAGGGTGCGTGACAAGGAATCCACGCAGAGGTCGAACACAGACTCAACAATTCAGATAGAGGGTGTATCAACTTCTCAAGAAAACATCACAGGCTTCGCGTTTCAGAGCCGCGTGAGGCATACAAAGATCAGATGCGTCGACAACAGAGTTCAGACAACGGATGACAAAATGGGGGATGAACCCCCATCACGACTCAATTCTTGGGTTAAATTGCATGTGCCTGGGCCGACACATGTCGCCCATGAAGTTGCATGAACTCCATCAAGTATGCGTTCCCTTTTGCACACGTTGGAGCTGCATGTGTTGCCTCTCCCAGGACTTAGGATAAAAACATGTTTGTCACACAACTTTGGAATAATAATAAATTATTATTCCCAAGGACTTAAGCCCCTAAGCTTAGCCCCTCTTTCCAACCTCTAAGCCCCCTTTCCCTTACCTACCTTGTGGAAGCTTAGTCCCCCATCACTCTTTCTTTGTGGTCGGTCTGCACGCAGTGATGTTTAATCTTTATTAATGTTCTGCATAATTACATATACAAAAACAAGCTTCTGGCCTTTAACACTTAGGCTCTCCGGCCTAATAAACACATAAGCCCACCAGCTTATCAATACTCGGCTCACCAGCCTACAAAACATGATTTACAACTCATAAACATGATTACAACAGGGCTCGTCCTTGGGGATATTAAAATCCCCTCCCCTTATTTTTGCACCGTCCTCAGTGCAACTTTTACACAACATCAATAAGATTTTCAAAATCTTCAAAAAGATGCGGATATTCTGCCTGCATAGCATCTTCATGTTCCCAAGTCGCGTCCTCAAGACCGTACTAGGTCCTCTGGACCTTTACAAGCCTATGGCTCGATTTCGGAGCTGTTTGCTTTTCCGGTCCAATATGCGGACAAGATGCACTTGCAGGACACCTTCTTGCTCCACCTGAATCACATTCCAATCGATTACATGATTAGCATCAGGTATATATTTCTTAAGAAATGAAACATGAAACACATTATGTACAGTCATGGATGCAGGTAATGCAAGCATATATGCAACTGACCCAATCCTTTCTAGGATTTCAAATGGCCCACAAAATCTGGTTGCCAACTTGGCACAGTTTCCCAGCTTCAGGGAACTTCTATTGGCTTTCACTTTCAGGAAAACATGATTGCCCACTTTAAACTCTCTATGGGTTCTGTTTTTATCAACATAACTTGTTTGCCTGTCTTGGCAACTTTCAAATTATGCTTAATTTTTAGCATTTGTTCTTCCATTTCCTTGAGCAACTCTGGCCCAACTACTACCCTATTAGCTGGATTATCCAAGCTTACTGGAGTATTGCACTTTCTTCCATAAAGTGCTTCAAATGGGCTCATCTTCAACGATGTTTGATACCCATTATTGTAGGTGAATTCTACCAAGTGTAGGTACTCTTCCAATTTAGATGGTTTGTCCATCACATACATCCTTAATATGTCTTTTATCACTCGATTCACCCGCTCTGTCTGCCCATCAGACTCAGGATGATAGGTTGTGCTAAAGTTCATATTCGTTCCAAATCCTTTGAATAACCCTTTCCAGAAATTTGAGGTAAATTTCGAGTCTCTGTCAGACACAATTGTCTCAGGAATTCCGTGCAATCGTGCCACTTCCTTCATAAAGATGTCGTCAACATCTGTTGCCTTGTGAGTAGTCTTTAATAGAATGAAATGGGCAGCTTTCGTAAGCTTTTCCACTACCACCATGATTGAATCATGATGCTTGCCTGTTCTGGCCAATCCTGTGATGAAATCCATTGTCACTAACTCCCACTTCCACTCAGGAATGGGTAAAGGCTGCAACAACCCTGTTGGGTGCCTGTACTCAACTTTAACTTTATGACACTCCATATATCTTGTGATGTATTCAACAATCTCTTTTTTCATACCTGGCCAAAAGTAATGGCTCTTGACTGCTGCCACAGTTTTCTAATATCCAGGGTGCCCAACGTAAGGCACATTATGCATTTCAATCAAAATCACAAGTTTCAATTCCTGGACATTAGGTACATAAATTTTGTTCTTGTACATAATTATTCCATTAGCCCCTAATTTATAATTCTCCACTTTATGTGGCATCTTACCTTGTTGTAGCTTTGCTACCAAATCTTTGTACTGCAAATCTGTATTTGCAGCCTTCGAAATTTTGCTTTTAATATCAGTTTGGTACATGCTAATGGTTGTAGCATGTAATTCATGTACTCTCTTGTTGAGTGCATCAACCACTTTATTCGCCTCCCCTTTGATATGCTTGATATCAAAATCATACTCACAGAGAAACTCCAACCACCTACTCTACCTAGAATTCAAGGTTGGTTGATCAAACAAATATTTCAGACCGTTGTGGTCTGTTCTTAGTTCGAACCTCCTTCCCATGAGGTAATGCCTCCATTTCTTTAAAGCGTGCACTATGGCTGCCAACTCCAAATCATGAGTGGCATAGTTCCTTTCGTTCTCTTTCAACTTTTTGGATTCATAAAAAATTACGAACCCATTCTGACTGAGGACTCCTCCCAGTCCTTCTTTGCATGCATCTATGCACACCACAAAATCTTCATTTAGATCTTTGATCCTCAGGATTGGAGCACTGGTTAAAAACTGCTTCAACCGCTGAAATATTTTCTCACATTCTTTTGTCCACTAAAATTTATTCTCCTTCCTTTGCAAAGAAGTGATAGGGTGAGCTATCCTCGAGAACCCTGCGATAAACCTTCTTGTTGGCACCATGCCGAAGTAGAAAGAAGGACGATCATGGGAAAGAGAGTGTGCAGAAACGGAAGTAACAGTTGGAGAAAGAACAACACGCGCGCATGCAAGAAAGTGTGCACAAGGAAAGCGACAGCTGGAGGAAGAACAACATGCGTGCATGGGAGGAAAGTCGACAAAGGAAATTAAAGCACTGTGCAAGGAAACAAACTCCTAGCCGTAGAAAAGATCGACCATATTGCCCAGGTAACTGATCGATATCAGAAGGAGATCGAGGGTCTCCGAGAACAGATCACGCCAATAAATCCACCAGCAGTGAAGGAGAAAAGGAGGCAGGCAACAACAACACAACTACAAAAGATAGAGAAACAGGGTAGCACGACAACTGACTTGTTCGATAAAGCAACACAACTTTGGACAAGGTTGGAGGAGGATTTGCAGGTCCAACGCTGGGACAAGGAAGAGGAGAGGATCAATGCAGTGATCCAAGAACTCAAACAATGACAAAAGACCAAATCAATCCCAATGAGTCAAAGGGACGCAAGAGATAAAGAAGATGCAGGCATAACTTATCACTGCGCAAACACAGAAACATGAACGTCAGGTTCAGATAGAGCCACTGCAGGAACGGGTAGCAGAAGTACTCGCATAGGTAGAAGGAACTCGAACACAGATAGAACAGACACAGGAAGAATGTGCAGGATTACTGAGAGACGAAGTGGCAGTTCAGGTAGTGGATATCATTAAGGAGAAGACCACACAGGCACTGACAAAAGCAACAGAGATGAAGGAAAAGTTCCAGATGATCACCGAGGAGATCGAGGCAGCTGAGAAAGATTAGGTGACTCGAGACGAGTCACATGTCAGTGTTGGGGGCCTGTTGGCACCGGGCCAAAGTAGAAAGAAGGACAATCGTGGGAAATAAAGCATGCATAAATGGAAGTAATAGCTAGAGAAAGAACATCACGCGCGCATGCAAGAAAGCGTGCACAAGGGAAGCGATAGTTGGAGGAAGAACAACACGCGTGCATGGGAGGAAGACCTAACGTCGGTAGGGTTAGGGTTTTGGTAATTTTCGGTAAGAAGGATGAAGAGCCTGAAATGTATAAATATAGATACGCAGGTATCATATAGAGCTTGGTTGATTGGGTTTTAGATAGTAGGTTGGCGTTTTTACAGTAAGTCTACTATTTTTTAAGGATTCAGGTTCTTATAACATTCCATTAGAGTAATATATGAATGGAGGCATTATGCAATACTGTTATGTACCATTTTTGTAAGTTGTTGAGCTAGAATGTAGGAGAGAAGGTAGATGTTAGGATTAGTTCACAGGCTGTAGAGCCTGGTGCGATCTAGTTCGCCTCATCTAGATCTTACCCATAAGAGGGGAATTGTAAGCGCGCGGTGGCAGAAATGCATAACTACCATAATAAAAGAGCCAAGAGCCAAATCTTTGTGGACGTAGCCCATGAGCGGGTGAACCACGGTAATAACTGTGTAATGTGATGAATGTATGCATCTCTTTACTTTCTTTCTTCAATTATTGTTATGCTTAATAAATGGGTTAATACATTGTTATGGAACACGAATATGTGACACGGGAAGTAACCTATGTAATGGAAATATGTACCCGTGAAGAATAAGTAGATTACACTCATAGCTAGTAGTGCATTGCTCTGTTTAACAAACCCTTATCTCATACTCAATCCTAGGTTGTAAACACATGAGTCTTACAACAACCACCCATTTAAAGCTATCTCGGGTGAGACTGTGCAGTGCATTCTATGTATTGTGTTGCCTTCTGGTTTACCAGGAGGGCCGATAGTTTTAGAGGATTTGTTGGAAACCCAAATGACATGAACCTTGGGTCAATAACTCAAATAGACAGGTCAAGAAGACCGACCAGAGAATAAAGAATAGCCAACACTTCTGTAATAACCAACAACCCATAAAGAATCTGACTTTCGTCACGTTCTTTGGCGTTGATCATTCTCTGATGGCCTCAATATTCCCAGGATCTACAACTATCCCATCCTTCAAAATAATATGCCCCAAGTAATGGACCTGCTCCTGATAAAACGAGCACTTGCTCAACTTGGCATACAGTTGATGCTCTCTTAGCACCTACACCACCATCCTTGGATGTTGTTCATGCTCTTTCTCCTACTTGGAATACACCAGAATGTCATCCAGGAAGACTATAACAAACTTGTCTAGATAGTCCCTGAATACACCATTCATCAAGCACATAAAAACAACGGGTGCATTCAAAAACCCAAATGGAACCACTGTGAATTCATAATGACCATACCTTGTTCTGAAGGCGGTCTTGTTGATGTCTTCATCCTTTATTCTTACCTGGTGATATCCCGATCTAAGATATATTTTCAAAAATATCTTCGCATCATTCAACTGATCGAAGAGGTCATCAATCCTCGACAGAGGATATTTGTTCTTTACAGTTACTTTGTTCAATTGTCTGAAATCAATACACGATCTCAACGTCCCATCCTTCTTCTTCATGAACAGGATCGGGGCACCCCAAGGTGACATACTTGGGCGTATATACCCCTTCTTCAGAAGCTCTTCAAGCTGCAATTGCAACTCCTTCATCTCCGACGTACTCATTCTGTAGGGAGCTTTTGACATTGGAGCTGATCCAGGCATCAAGTTTACAAAGAAGTCAATATCTCTCTTTGGGGGTAGTCCGGGTACCTCCTGAAATACATCTTCAAACTCCTTTAATACTGCACGATCTTCAATCTTTGAGACCTCATCCTTAGATGCTTCCTCCACATGGGCTGCAAATAATTGACAACCTTTTTTGTAGCACTTCTTCAACTGCATTGCTGAGATTTCTCTGATAGCAACAACTCTAGGAATTTTTTGGATTGTTTTCCGATTTCCTTCCTCATCCAGGCAAGTTAATGACTTATTACGACAGTCCAAGATGGCATGGTGCTTGTCCAACCAGTCCATCCCAATTAGACAGTCATAAGAACCTAAAGGCAGAATGTTCAATTCATCCTTTGTGTTCAGTCCATTCATGTCCACCGGACAAGACTTAACCTCACACTTCAATCATGTGTGACTGATATTCATCTTGCTTGTTGTCCAGGGATGCGTAGATCCTTGGCATTCTACTGCCCATGTCCTCCATTGTTTCAACGTGCTGAACATTATGGCCAACTCTCACTTTGCCATTTTTATGGGGACAATCTATGTACTTGTGGTTTCCTTGACATCCCCAACACTAAATGGGCGTCTGCCTTGGCCTTTGTTCCCCTACGTCAGCCATTCTCGACTCTCTAAATGATGGTTGTCCTTGAGGACTATTTCTGAAAAAGGGTGGCTTAGTTCCTTTCTTCCTATGATCCATCTAGAATTTCTTCTTGTCTTCCCAAGACTTCCGGAAGGTAGGCTTCTCTCTTTGCTACTCATATAAGCATTTCTCCCTCCTTATCGTTTATTCCATAGTCTTAGGGTCATCATATTGAATCTTGTCCCCAATGGAAGGTGGCAGTCCATTCAGATACCTTTGAATCTTGACAGTCTCATCCTTGATGAACGGAACATACTTCAGTAATTCCAAAAATCTTTGTTCGTACTCATCAATGGTCATGCTGTCCAGTTTGAGTTCAAAGAACTCTTTCATATTTCTGTCATAGTATTTTTTAGTCAAGTATTTCTTCTCGAAATACCTCTTGAATTCTTTCCAAGTGATATCTTTCTCTCTAATGTGTTGTACCTGCACAAGTTGATCCCACCACATGGATGCTTTTCATTTCAGTTGATACATCGCAATTCTTCCTTCTGCATGAGAGGAATAATTTCGTAGTTGGAAATATTTCCTCATGCCAAGCAACCATGTTTCGACATATTCCTCCTTCTTATATTCTCCATCAAACGTAGGAGGTTTAATATTGTTCATTTCACCCTTCAATTCATCCACTCCAGATCTACTGTGCTTTTTGGTAGGAGATGGGATTGAACTACTGTGTGCCCTCCTCTTGGAGCGACCTTGGGAGTGATGATGGTGTCTACCAACACTCCTTGATCTTCTTCTCTCAGAAGTCTGATGACTCGCTGTTTTTCTCGAGTCTCTCTCCTTGTCCAACTTATTTTCTATTCTCTTTAGACTCTTCATCAACTTTAATTTGAATTCTCCCCGTTGTTCCTTAGCTTTCATGATCTTTCTTCTATCTGCTCAGTGAGTTTGGTTATCTTTCTGCAATCTTTCAAAGATTTTCATCATGTGCCCTTCCTTATCTATCTCTTCTCCATGCCCATTGGAGTTCGACCCTTCAACTCCCAAATGAACATCCATCCCTTTAGCTTCATTCTCTGAACTGGAAGCATTATGTGTCTCCTCCATTTCTTTGCACTCAATGACAAATTTAATTGATTTTGACACTCTCTAAACTTCTGCAAACACACATGCAGACAATCGAAATTTGTCAGGCCATCATTCCTTAACAACTTCCACAACATTCATAAAAAAATCTGATTACAAAAACGTTCAGATTTCACGAATTTTCCAAGCTCTGCTCGACTCTGTAACAATTTCATGCCTTATCCCTTTTCTCTTAGCCCCAACCCCTGAAACCACGAGCTGCAACCATGTTCTATATCGATAGGTGCTTAACCAGAACTTTGGGACTTCGGTTTCCAGAAGCTTTCCTGCTTGCTTCCCTTTCAATCTCCCGAATTACGAACTTCCGGCTTCTCTATCCTCTAAGCCCACATAGTACAATCATCACCAACTAAGGCGATGACACATGATATGCCTAGAAAGGTCCACATCACCCCAGGTGACGTCATCCGACCCCACCACGTCTATCCTTTCACTTCAAAACTTTTGCACACGTTGGAGCTGCATGTGTTGCCTCTCCTAGGACTTAGGATAAAAAATGTTTGTCACACAACTTTGGAATAATAATAAATTATTATTCCCAAGGACTTAATCCCTTAAGCTTAGCCCCCTTTCCCTTACCTACCTTGTGGATGCTTATTCCCCCATCACTCTTTCTTTGTGGTCAGCCTGCACACAGTGATGTTTAATCGTTATTAATGTTCTGCATAATTACATATACAAAAATAATCTCCTGGCCTTTAACACTTAGGCTCTCCGACCTAATAAACACATAATCCCACCAGCTTATCAATACCCATCTCACCAGCCGACAAAACATGATTTACAATTCATAAACATGATTACAACAAGGCTCATCCTTGGGTATATTACAGGTTTTCACAGACGCTTGCAAAGAAGGACTCGATGGAGTTCTCATGCAATATGGACAAGTGGTTTGTTATGAATCATGAAAGTTGAATGAACATGAGAAGAAGTATGTTACCCATGATCTAGAACTCACAAAAATAGTACAGTTCTAAAGATGTGGAGACATTACCTGCTCGGGAAGAGGTTTGTTCTCATGACTAACCATTGTGGTTTGAAGTACTTATTTGACTAGCCCGGGTTGAATGCTAGACAAGCTCGGTGGATGGCCATGATCAGTGAGGTTGACTTTGAAATAAAACATATAAAAGGAAAAGAGAACAAAGTAGCCAATGCGCTCAGTCAAAGCATTCATACAATACACTTTGCAACAATAGGTATATGAGAGTCCAATATTCAACATAGGATTAAGACCCTCTTTCCAGAAGATGAGTTCTTCAATCAAGCGAAGGAAAGGTTGCAACAAGAACCTGGGGAAAAGAGTTACAAAGGATATCATCTAAGGGTCGATAATCTGTTGTTGTACAATAACAGGTTGTATGTGCGTAATTCAATGGATTTGAGGCGCTTGATTATTGACAAGTTCCATAAAACACCATATGTAGGTCACCCTTGTTACCAGAAAATGGTGACAATTGTTAGACAACGATATTATTTTCTTGGAATGAATCAAGAAATTGCTCATTGCATTGTGAAGTGTTTGGAGTGTCAATAGGTACAAATCGAGCATCAACACTCTACTGAACTATTGCATCCTATACAAATACTAGGATGGAAATGGGAAGTGATTTCCATGGATTTTATCACCGGTTTACCCAAGACAGTCAAACAACATGATGTAATCATGGTTGTAGTGGATAAGTTAAGCAAGGCAACTCATTTTACCCATAAAATCTACTTTTAAAGCCATAGACGTTGTCAATGTTTTTATGAAAGAAATATGCAGATTGCATGGTTTTCCTAAAACCATCATTTCAGACAGAGATGCTAAGTTCAGCTCGAACTTCTAGAGAAGTGTTTTTGTTGGCTTAGAAACACAATTTCCATTTATCACGACCTATCATCCTCAAACCGATGGTCAAATAGAAAGGGTGAACAAACTATTAGAAGATATGTTACAAATGCATGTTATGCATCGACCCATGCAGTGGGAAGAATACCTACCTTTGGTAGAATTTGCATACAACAATGGTTATCAAGAATCATTGAAGATGAGCTCGTTCGAGGATCTATATGGCAGGAAGTGCAGAATCTCAATTAGTTGGGATAGTCTAATGGATAAAATTACACTTGGACCTAAATTACTAAAGGAAATGGAACAAGCGATAGTTAAGTTAAGGCAGAATATGAAAATTGTCCAAGATAGACAAAAGAGCTATGTTGATAGCAAGAGAACCCCCAGAGAGTACAAAGTAGGAGACCACGTGTATCTCGGGGTGAAACCCAAGAGAAGCTCCCTGAAAATGGGGATGTATGCTAAACTGGCTTTTCGATATTGTGGACCATTTGAAATCCTAGAAAGAATAGGACTAGTAGCATACAATATTGTTTTACCACCTACTATTAGAGCACATAATGTATTCCATGTGTCTTTATTAAATAAATATGTGCATGATTCTAATCATGTTATTGATTGGACTATAATACAGGTGAAACCAGAGGGAAAATACCAACCATAACCTCAATGCATCTTGGACAGAAAATAAACAATGCTCTTAAACCAAGCCATCGTGTAGGTCAAGGTGCAATGGAAGCACTTTGGAGCAGATGAAGCTACATGGGAGCTGAAAGATGCCATGAGATTGGCATACCCTTTTTTGTTTAATGTATAATTGTATATACATGGTGTTTTATACACCGAGGATGGTGTTTCTTTAAGGGGGAGGGGAATTTAACACCTTTTTTTCCCTAAGACTGTAATTATGCACAAACTCCATATATTAATGTATGAGGCATGTAATTATGTTTTGATTTAATAGAAACACCAAACCATTGATTGAGAGGGAACAACCTTGATAGTACTAGCCATGATACACCAGAGGAAATTGATGAGGCAAAGGGACTGATTGAATGGTTGAGTAAAGTGGAGCTAAGATGTATCAGTGAAGAAAATAGGAAGCTTGCACGACAAGCTAATTTATGCTTGTAAACATAAAACTTCACCTGCCAACATACCAGACTTATATTAAAGACCATGTGACCCTTAAAAGAAGTTGCATAAGTGGTTGGGGAAGTTAATGACTATTATAAGTCAACCCATGCAGAGAGAAAAGGTTGATGGAACAACTGACAAGGGATACCATGGAACCGCCCATTTAAAATGTGAGTGGCATATTGCAGGTTACGTATGCAAGAAGTCACATAGATCTCGAGGGGATAGAGAAGAAGATTGGAGGAGAAAATCACAACACACGCGAGCTAAAGGACAATGTAATCAAGAGGAGGAGATACCCTACAACAGAGGATAGGCGAGATCACACACATAGGAGAGCAAGAGAGAACATAGTGAAAAGGTTCGGAAGTGCTAATTGAGGAATAGAAAGAAAAGAATAACTTTCTAGAGGAAAACAAGAAGCTTGTCTGAGTTGTTGATGATCACCCTGAACAAAGAAGACCATGATTTTCAAACTAAAGCAATAGTGTACTACAACTTGGTGCTTACTGGATAGAAACCGACACCGGTAAGGGGAGGTCACCGAGGGATTGTTGAGCAGAGAAGTGACTCCCTTGTGCAGAGGAAATCTAGTTGAGAAACCACCTGATAAACTTGTAGAGACCCGAAGCTCAGTGGGAGGTGGAAAATTCTATTGTGTCAAAGGAGGAAGGAGAGTAACCTTCCTGGATCATTGAAGACTCGAAACCCCGTTGAATCAATTTCCTTGGTGGTATCATGGCTTGGCACGGGGGTGGCGTGTTGTAGGAAGTGACTCTACAACAAGGCCTAAGGTTGGGAAGAAATGCGTCCTCTCTCAATCAGTTGGATTTGGTTAATTCCTTACCAGTTAAGTGTTTGAATATATTGAAAATGCTCATGAATAATATATATGTATGCATGTGTAAGTGTTCGAATCTAATAGAAACTAAGTTGTTTGGAATCTATGATTTGCATACATGCAGGTTGAGATATGTTGTGATGTTTATTATTTCTCTAAGAATCGTAAAAATGAGTTAAGTATGGATTGTTGTGTATTTGAGTGTTTTATATCCATGTATGGAGAACCCATACAATCTTGCAAAATCTTTCTCCTTAAAGCTTTAATAACTTGTAATGGCCATACAGTGGTTTTGAAACCTTGAAAACCCAGGCCGAAGCCCTGTTGAACTCTAGGAATGGATAAGTATTCAAAACAAATTGTTATATCCCCTTAAAGTCTTGCATTAACCTAATAGAAAATGAAAATCATAGATCTGAACCATTGATCGCGGTGAGTTGTTTATAGTGGAGGATTTGGAGGGAATCCTTGAGATTTGTTGGAAAAGATTCGAATGAGAGACTAAAAAATGGACTATTTCGAGAGGGACTTTCAGAAGGAAATCTCATGTGTTGCGGGAAAGTCCCAAATGAGAGACTCTGAAGTTGAGTGTGTGTGGGTCGTAGATATGGAATCAGGTGAGTTAATCCTCAGTCATTGACCATCAAGGGTCCCACCTAACAGATTGAGAAGGAAGTGTGATCTAGTGCTAATCAGGAGCATACGTACAAGACGCATGTCAAAATTCGATTGGTCGACATGAAAGAGTGTGGGTCTATTTGGATTGGAGCTTACCATTTTCAAGGTTGACTTTGGAGAGTCTGGAGTATCACTCTTAAGGGTTAAGAGTACTCCTCCAAAGTGTTTTGAGTGTGACTTTGATGGAAGGTAGATCTAGACCGTAGATCTATGAGTGGGTGAGATGCGATGATAGTCATCGATCTATCATAGATCCCACCTAAGTTAAGAGACGATGTGTTGATGTCATGAATGACGTGGCATGCCAACAAGGCAACCATAGTGTCCTTATGATGACAAATGCTAATCATTAATTGGTTGATGGGTTGAGTGTGGTTTCACTGGACAAGAGAATATTAGATCCCCCTAAAAAATCTCAACCGTTGGTTGTGAGACCATAAGTGCATCAATGTCATCCATCAAGAAGGAAGAATATTCCTCGATACCCCGAGTTCGGAGCAGTGAAACTGCTTGAACCTTTTGAACGTCGAATGAACGGTATCGAAAGGCAATATTCTTCGATATTGTATCTGTCGAAGTTAAAAGTTGAGTGAACCGAGAGAAGGCCCAAATGTTGATGACTATAGGCTTACATGGACTGAAGTTCCAACATGGAAAGTTAGGCGGGTGCCACATGGCAGTGAGATAGATGTTGACTATAAAAACCTGAGAATTTAGGAGGGCCATAACTTTCGATCCAGAGCTCAATTTTGAGTGAAATTACAGTCGTTGGAAAGCTCTTGACTAGCAGAAGATGCTAGTGTTGTCAAAGGGGAGATTTGAGATAGTTGAGAAAAGCGAAAAATCTAATGCCACGTCCCTTAAAAGGAAACTTAAGGGTTGGGTGTGTTACAATCTTGGTATACTATTGTCCATGGATTTGTGCCCTAAATACGTGGAAATAAAAAATCAAGAAGTTAAAATTGAAATTTAAAGAATGAGCTAGAGCACATAAGGTTGACACCTCGCAAGTAACAATGGACTAGGAACACCACCTCAAATAAGTAAAACACCAAAAATAAGAGAAGAATCTTTTTGAATTGACCCTTGAGAAAAACAAAGTGAAATTAGACCCAATTTTATCAAATCCAAAAATATGAAAAGGGGTACTGGAAGTTAAAATCAAGAAGTCTCTAATTGAAAGTAGAGAATTGGTAGCCTAGTAGATTAGCTTTAATGGTTGAATTTTATGAATTACAAGTAGGAGGTAGTGGAGTCAAGTCTCTAGGTTTCTTGCCTATGTGAATATTGTTGGCCTCACTTGATGTCCCCATTGGATTAGGTTTCCAAAACTAAAACCAATTGTTTTACCCTGGGTCCCATCCTTAGAATGAGGATAAGTGCACGATGGGTTTCCCTAAGATGTGCATTTCATAGGGAAAAAAAGGAATTGGAACACCAAAATTTTTCATTATTTTCCTAACTCTAGGAGAATAAGAAATAACATCCCTAAAATAACCCTTTTGGATGCATCAAATATTATATTTTTTTTTGAAATCAAAATTGTTATATTTTCCCACTTCAAGGACCTCTTTAAAAAAAAAACAATAGGCTCCACTATTCAAGCCATCTCCATAGAGTAAATCAAAGAAGAAAAATGGAGCATGGAACCAAACAAAGCACCCAAACCATATGGATTCCCAAGTTACTTTTATTTTCATGAAATACATATCTCAGGGAAACCCATCAGGGACTTTCCCTCATTCTAAGGATGGTACCCAGGGTAAACCATATTCTTCAGGGTTTAAGGTTGATACAATAATATACTCATTAAGAGATCAACAATAAACTCCTCCTCTCAACCACCTAGGCTAAACCCAATAAACAATATTCCCAACTTACTTTTACAAGGAAGCATAACATAGTTACCAACTTAATGAGAACTGTGACTTCAAAACGAGAACTCTAGCCCTTAAAACCCATGTTTTTGCATAAAAAACATGAAAATCAACCCCCAAATCAAAAGGTGGTGCTACCGGTAGCACCATTTTTTGCAACCGGGTCAAAATTACAATTTTTTTCAAGCATGGGCTTAAATGAT
>JZKD02S0224959.1:9722-21689 GCA_000966675.3 Picea glauca
AGGTTAGCTCTAAGAACCTTCTACGTTGTTTCTTTTCCTGCATAATTTCCTCTTGTGATGCCTTCATGTGCTTATGACATAATCAGTGGTCGTTCTGCTTCCATAACACATCTCTGCAAGATCTCATCAAGTCCCATATTATATAGTTGTCCAGCTATAAGTGAAAAATCTGCAGCATGAACTACCAGTCGTTTCTCCTGAATGATTGTATATTCGGGAGGTGTCATTCCTGTTGATAGGAACTGGACTATCTTGTCAAAGTGATCATCAACCTTTTTGGTGGCCAAAAACTATGCATCTGGTAATGTATCCTCCAAAATGGTAGGTTCCTCTCCATGTTCTAGCCTAGACAAGTGGTCAAGTCCCTTGCTAATTCTCCCTGGCTTGACCAAAATCTCAAAGTCATGTCCCTGGAATAACAGTAGCCATATGCATAGTCTTCCCCCAAAATTGGCTTGTTGACTAAGTATTTCAATGCAGAGTGATCAGTAAACATCTTAAAGTGTCCTCCCAGCAAGTAGTGTCAAAATGTTTGCAGCGCATACACCATAGCTAAACCTTCTCTTTCAGTGTTGGTGTAATTTATCTCAGTTGTAGAGAGCTTCCTGCTAGAAAAGGCTAGCGGGTGATCAATATCTCCTACTCCTTTTTTTGCTAATACTACTCCTGATGAAATAGATGACGCATTGACGTGCACATGGAATTCCTTACTCCAATCTGGGAAAACCAGAATAGGCGGAGTGACCATTTTTTGTTTTAGTGTGTCGAAGCTCTGTTGACATTCCTCTGACCATTGAAACTGACAATACTTATTTAAAATATTTTCCATGGGTGTTGTTATATGTGCATAGCCCTTGATGAACTTTCTGTAGTATCCAGTATGTCCCAACGCAGTGCACAACTGTCTAACTGAAGTAGGAGGAGGTAGATCAACAATGATGGAAATCTTGGAAGGATCTACCAGCAACCCCTGTTTACACACAATATGGCCTAGCAACACTCCAAATGGTGAAAATAAGATACACTTCTTCAGGTTGAGGGAAATCTAACATTGCCTGCACTTATCCAGCATTAGTCTTAAACATTCAATATGATTTTTCAATAAGCTAAAAACAGTCCAATCATCAAAATATGCTGCCAAACATTTATGCAAAAATTCCTTGAATGCTTTGACCACCACCCTAGAAAATATGGTTGGTGCATTATTCAATCCGAAAGGTATCACTTTGTATTGGAAAGAACCCCATTCTATTGCAAATGTGGTCTTATGGAAATCTTCCTTAGCAATCTTGATCTGGTGATAACCTGAAAACCCATCTGTGAAGGAGTAAATTTCTTGTCCTCCTACATTATCTAACACTTCGTCAGTAAACAGTGTAGGGAATGGATCATGTAAACATGCATCATTCAGTTTCCTCAAGTCTACACAGATTCTGATCTCTCCTGACTTCTTATCCTGGACCACCATAGGGCTAATCCACTCTGATTCTTCGACAGGTTTTATGATTTTTGCTTCCAACATTCTGTCTAGTTTGATCCTGACTTTCTTATTATACTTGGGATTTAGTCTGTAGGGTCTCTACTTGACTGACCTTGCATCTGGTTTCAAGGGTATCTTCATTTCTCCTATGGGCCCTTTAATTCCCTTCATGTCGGTGAACTTGGTTGGAAACAAGTCCTGATATTCATGCAGTAATTCTGTGATCTTATCAATAGTGGCATCATCCCAATAATATCAAACGTTGGCCAAGTTAGGTTCTTGCTCTGTTCCAATATTAACTTTCTTGATTTTGATAGGGTGTCCAATGAAAGGTAGTTCAACCCCCGACCCTTCTATGTCTCTCTATCCTTCATTTTATGCGATGTTCACATTCCTAGGGTCATCATATTCATCAACATTGATATTGTAGCAACCTTGTAATTTTCGAAGAGGTGCAATCCATTCATCTTCTTCTTGCTCCAAAGGGATGTTAGGTGCCTCCTCAAAGACTTTCTATATTACAACTTGTAAATCCTGATCTATTGTGGGGTATTTCCTTTCAAATAAAAATGTAGCTACAAATTTCTGAGTCATATCGTACCAATTTGAAGTGGTGAGACACAGTTCTGCTTGAAGATACCAATTCATAGGTGTTGTGTCCAAAATGTTAATGAACTTATGCACCCACTCCTCCTGGGGAATGTTTCTCCAGACCTCCTCACAACTTCACACATGGTCCTTCAGACATATTTGACCTGTGTATCGAACTTCGCACCCTTCGACTTGTTTCGAAAAGCGCATTGTCCTCAAAGTGAGACATTGCACCCAGTCCACGTTGTTCTTATTATGTGTTCTCCACCATCTCGTTGGCATTGCTTTCAAGGCTTCATCCAGTGCCAACAATATCTTTTGTAATGGTACAATTTCTTCAAATTCCAATAAGAAAGTTTCTAAATTATTTAAACCATCAAATGTGGGAAGATTACTTACTTATGTGCCAATCCAACGAAATTCCCTGGTCAATCTAGCACACCTTCGCGTAAAAACTTCATACATTTTGTTCTTCCGGTTCTCTAGTGCTTCTTTTGAATCTGATCAGCATGTGTTGTCACTTCACTGGCTTAAATTCCCATCTGATGTAGGATTAATGTAATCCTGCTAGCTTGTTGTCAATTTATATATATTCTCTAGCTCGTATGTGCGGTCTTCTTCTCTGATGGGTTCTGTGTATCTGCAACCTTCATTAGGATCAAGAGGTGCAATGAACCTAAGGCCATCACCTTCAAATTTCATTCTTATTTTCTTTAAGTCAACAACAGTGGAATTGTTTAAATCCCAATCAATTCCTAACAACGCAGAATAAGCACATCTTTCATCAACTATCTCAATCACCTCGAAGTCCGCAAATGTCCTTACCCCGTCGATGTCCACAAGGACATGCTCTAATCTTCCAAAGGGGATTACTGCCTGTTGATTAGACATCCTGAGCATGATAGGGGAGTAATTCAACTTAGGTTTTCCCATCAATGCCCAGGTCTTCTTCGTCATAATGTTGACTTCTGATCCCAAGTCGAGGACCACGTAATCTATGTCATAGTCCCCAATCTGAGAATTAAGGTGTAGTTCCTTGTTTGTCCTTCTCTTTCTGTATACTTCATGTACTGCTCTATTCAGTAGAGGATCTATCTTGCCTATCTCATATTGCCTGCTCAAATTTTGTAGTTCTTGCACAACTCTTCCATCCTTAATCAAATCAATGAACGTATATAAGAAACTAACAAGATTGCTTACCTCTTTTCCTTCTCCAGGTGATGTAGATTGATCAAATTCCAGAGGCATCCCACATTCTCTCACTTTTGGTTGTGCCTTCGATGAAGAAGTTTTTTCTCCTTTGAATTCTCTTCTTGCCTCTTCAAATGTCTTCTTCTTCGTCCTTGTATCAAAAAATTGTGTCTTCTTTGCAGCTCTTCTGACCCTTGATTCTTCTGTAGTATTTCTTGGGGTCACTTTGTCTTCTCTTGTAACAATGCCTCCTCTAGTGATAATAGCGAATGTGGGATCCTCCCCACGAGGTTCGGCTGATATTAATTGTACTTGTTGGTTTCCTCCTCGTCTCTCCTAAAGTTTTGCTAACAATGCTGGACAATCCTCAATAACATGTTCAAATGAGTTGCAGTAGCTGCAAGTGGTGAAATGGTTATGACAATCTCTTTCCAAATGACCTAGTTGGGCGCATTTATAACAAATGATCTAACCTCGACCTCGACCCATGTCTCCTCCTCGTCCTCTTCCTTTGAATCCACCGTGAGGATTGAAGTTTCCTCTTCCTAGGGAATTAAAATGCATAACATTTCCCTCTTGTTGCATCTCTCCTTGAATCCTATATGTATCTCTTGACCTTTCATGTAAGAGGCCATACACCCTACAGTCCTTCTCATCATGCCCCATAGATTTACAGAATGTGTAGCAAAGGTTGGTAGGTGTCTGGACATATTTTTGCATGTAATAGCATTCACCAAGGCAATGTCTATTTCTACACACCTCGCACGAGGGTAGAGTAACCTGCCTCAAAGGGATCGTATCTCCAGAGGCCAAATACTCATTAAATAGGGGACAATGATCCTTATCATGGCCCTTTGATTTACATATGATACACCAAATGTATTCTCTTTTATATTTTCCCTTTTCTTTCTTCATATCTTCGACCTGCAGAGATAAGCTAGTTAGATGACTCAAAATTTGGCTCATACCTGAGCTGGATCCTCCCATAGGGGTTGATTCTAGATTCATAGCAATCTCCAATGCCTCAGCCTATGAAGCGANAGGTTAGCTCTAAGAACCTTCTACGTTGTTTCTTTTCCTGCATAATTTCCTCTTGTGATGCCTTCATGTGCTTATGACATAATCAGTGGTCGTTCTGCTTCCATAACACATCTCTGCAAGATCTCATCAAGTCCCATATTATATAGTTGTCCAGCTATAAGTGAAAAATCTGCAGCATGAACTACCAGTCGTTTCTCCTGAATGATTGTATATTCGGGAGGTGTCATTCCTGTTGATAGGAACTGGACTATCTTGTCAAAGTGATCATCAACCTTTTTGGTGGCCAAAAACTATGCATCTGGTAATGTATCCTCCAAAATGGTAGGTTCCTCTCCATGTTCTAGCCTAGACAAGTGGTCAAGTCCCTTGCTAATTCTCCCTGGCTTGACCAAAATCTCAAAGTCATGTCCCTGGAATAACAGTAGCCATATGCATAGTCTTCCCCCAAAATTGGCTTGTTGACTAAGTATTTCAATGCAGAGTGATCAGTAAACATCTTAAAGTGTCCTCCCAGCAAGTAGTGTCAAAATGTTTGCAGCGCATACACCATAGCTAAACCTTCTCTTTCAGTGTTGGTGTAATTTATCTCAGTTGTAGAGAGCTTCCTGCTAGAAAAGGCTAGCGGGTGATCAATATCTCCTACTCCTTTTTTTGCTAATACTACTCCTGATGAAATAGATGACGCATTGACGTGCACATGGAATTCCTTACTCCAATCTGGGAAAACCAGAATAGGCGGAGTGACCATTTTTTGTTTTAGTGTGTCGAAGCTCTGTTGACATTCCTCTGACCATTGAAACTGACAATACTTATTTAAAATATTTTCCATGGGTGTTGTTATATGTGCATAGCCCTTGATGAACTTTCTGTAGTATCCAGTATGTCCCAACGCAGTGCACAACTGTCTAACTGAAGTAGGAGGAGGTAGATCAACAATGATGGAAATCTTGGAAGGATCTACCAGCAACCCCTGTTTACACACAATATGGCCTAGCAACACTCCAAATGGTGAAAATAAGATACACTTCTTCAGGTTGAGGGAAATCTAACATTGCCTGCACTTATCCAGCATTAGTCTTAAACATTCAATATGATTTTTCAATAAGCTAAAAACAGTCCAATCATCAAAATATGCTGCCAAACATTTATGCAAAAATTCCTTGAATGCTTTGACCACCACCCTAGAAAATATGGTTGGTGCATTATTCAATCCGAAAGGTATCACTTTGTATTGGAAAGAACCCCATTCTATTGCAAATGTGGTCTTATGGAAATCTTCCTTAGCAATCTTGATCTGGTGATAACCTGAAAACCCATCTGTGAAGGAGTAAATTTCTTGTCCTCCTACATTATCTAACACTTCGTCAGTAAACAGTGTAGGGAATGGATCATGTAAACATGCATCATTCAGTTTCCTCAAGTCTACACAGATTCTGATCTCTCCTGACTTCTTATCCTGGACCACCATAGGGCTAATCCACTCTGATTCTTCGACAGGTTTTATGATTTTTGCTTCCAACATTCTGTCTAGTTTGATCCTGACTTTCTTATTATACTTGGGATTTAGTCTGTAGGGTCTCTACTTGACTGACCTTGCATCTGGTTTCAAGGGTATCTTCATTTCTCCTATGGGCCCTTTAATTCCCTTCATGTCGGTGAACTTGGTTGGAAACAAGTCCTGATATTCATGCAGTAATTCTGTGATCTTATCAATAGTGGCATCATCCCAATAATATCAAACGTTGGCCAAGTTAGGTTCTTGCTCTGTTCCAATATTAACTTTCTTGATTTTGATAGGGTGTCCAATGAAAGGTAGTTCAACCCCCGACCCTTCTATGTCTCTCTATCCTTCATTTTATGCGATGTTCACATTCCTAGGGTCATCATATTCATCAACATTGATATTGTAGCAACCTTGTAATTTTCGAAGAGGTGCAATCCATTCATCTTCTTCTTGCTCCAAAGGGATGTTAGGTGCCTCCTCAAAGACTTTCTATATTACAACTTGTAAATCCTGATCTATTGTGGGGTATTTCCTTTCAAATAAAAATGTAGCTACAAATTTCTGAGTCATATCGTACCAATTTGAAGTGGTGAGACACAGTTCTGCTTGAAGATACCAATTCATAGGTGTTGTGTCCAAAATGTTAATGAACTTATGCACCCACTCCTCCTGGGGAATGTTTCTCCAGACCTCCTCACAACTTCACACATGGTCCTTCAGACATATTTGACCTGTGTATCGAACTTCGCACCCTTCGACTTGTTTCGAAAAGCGCATTGTCCTCAAAGTGAGACATTGCACCCAGTCCACGTTGTTCTTATTATGTGTTCTCCACCATCTCGTTGGCATTGCTTTCAAGGCTTCATCCAGTGCCAACAATATCTTTTGTAATGGTACAATTTCTTCAAATTCCAATAAGAAAGTTTCTAAATTATTTAAACCATCAAATGTGGGAAGATTACTTACTTATGTGCCAATCCAACGAAATTCCCTGGTCAATCTAGCACACCTTCGCGTAAAAACTTCATACATTTTGTTCTTCCGGTTCTCTAGTGCTTCTTTTGAATCTGATCAGCATGTGTTGTCACTTCACTGGCTTAAATTCCCATCTGATGTAGGATTAATGTAATCCTGCTAGCTTGTTGTCAATTTATATATATTCTCTAGCTCGTATGTGCGGTCTTCTTCTCTGATGGGTTCTGTGTATCTGCAACCTTCATTAGGATCAAGAGGTGCAATGAACCTAAGGCCATCACCTTCAAATTTCATTCTTATTTTCTTTAAGTCAACAACAGTGGAATTGTTTAAATCCCAATCAATTCCTAACAACGCAGAATAAGCACATCTTTCATCAACTATCTCAATCACCTCGAAGTCCGCAAATGTCCTTACCCCGTCGATGTCCACAAGGACATGCTCTAATCTTCCAAAGGGGATTACTGCCTGTTGATTAGACATCCTGAGCATGATAGGGGAGTAATTCAACTTAGGTTTTCCCATCAATGCCCAGGTCTTCTTCGTCATAATGTTGACTTCTGATCCCAAGTCGAGGACCACGTAATCTATGTCATAGTCCCCAATCTGAGAATTAAGGTGTAGTTCCTTGTTTGTCCTTCTCTTTCTGTATACTTCATGTACTTCTCTATTCAGTAGAGGATCTATCTTACCTATCTCATATTGTCTGCTCAAATTTTGTAGTTCTTGCACAACTCTTCCATCCTTAATCAAATCAATGAACGTATATAAGAAACTAACAAGCTTGCTTACCTCTTTTCCTTCTCCAGGTGAAGTAGATTGATCAAATTCCAGAGGCATCCCACATTCTCTCACTTCTGGTTGTGCCTTCGATGAAGAAGTTTGTTCTCCTTTGAATTCTCTTCTTGCCTCTTCAAATGTCTTCTTCTTCGTCCTTGTATCAAAAAATTGTGTCTTCTTTGCAGCTCTTCTGACCCTTGATTCTTCTGTAGTATTTCTTGGGGTCACTCTGTCTTCTCTTGTAACAATGCCTCCTCTAGTGATAATAGCGACTGTGGGATCCTCCCCACGAGGTTCGGCTGATATTAATTGTACTTGTTGGTTTCCTCCTCGTCTCTCCTAAAGTTTTTCTAACAATGCTGGACAATCCTCAATAACATGTTCAAATGAGTTGCAGTAGCTGCAAGTGATGAAATGGTTATGAAAATCTCTTTCCAAATGACCTAGCTGGGTGCATTTATAACAAATGATCTAACCTCGACCTCGACCCATGTCTCCTCCTCGTCCTCTTCCTCTGAATCCACCGTGAGGATTGAAGTTTCCTCTTCCTAGGGAATTAAAATGCATAACATTTCCCTCTTGTTGCATCTCTCCTTGAATCCTATATGTATCTCTTGACCTTTCATGTAAGAGGCCATACACCCTACAGTCCT
This sequence comes from Picea glauca, assembly GCA_000966675.3. Classification (NCBI taxonomy): domain Eukaryota; kingdom Viridiplantae; phylum Streptophyta; class Pinopsida; order Pinales; family Pinaceae; genus Picea; species Picea glauca. The sequence goes on from JZKD02S0224959.1 coordinate 17,938, forward strand.
TCTCATCATGCCCCATAGATTTACAGAATGTGTAGCAAAGGTTGGTAGGTGTCTGGACATATTTTTGCATGTAATAGCATTCACCAAGGCAATGTCTATTTCTACACACCTCGCACGAGGGTAGAGTAACCTGCCTCAAAGGGATCGTATCTCCAGAGGCCAAATACTCATTAAATAGGGGACAATGATCCTTATCATGGCCCTTTGATTTACATATGATACACCAAATGTATTCTCTTTTATATTTTCCCTTTTCTTTCTTCATATCTTCGACCTGCAGAGATAAGCTAGTTAGATGACTCAAAATTTGGCTCATACCTGAGCTGGATCCTCCCATAGGGGTTGATTCTAGATTCATAGCAATCTCCAATGCCTCAGCCTATGAAGCGACCTTCAGTTGCATCAAAGGAAATCTGATGTGTGGTAGGTGGGAAGCAATGAACCATTCCTTGTTTTTCTCGTCTGGGATCTGAAAAGTCAAACAACCTGTCAAGGTCTTAAACCTATGATCAAACTCCCAAATAGGTTCAACTACTCTCTTCTTGATTTCTTTCATTTCTGTAATGCACTGTGACTCTGACTTGGGTTTCTTGAATTTTTCACTTAATGTAGTCTTGATATCATTTAGCGGTTTAGGTTGTATAGTCCCTGCAACAAACTTCATATACCAACTCAGTGTGCGGTCTCTCAAGGTAGTACTAAATTGAGCTCTCTTAAAAACTTCGTCACTGACTTTCTTGATACTCCATATAGATTCACATAAAAACTAGGGTTGATTAGGATCTTCAGATCACTACTACATTGGGCGCAAATTACGACGGTTTAAAATTTCGTCGTATTTTTTTTCTTTTTTTGGACTAAATATACTTTTATTTTTCGGGGTCCAAATGTTGGTCGCTCTAGAGACCAACCTTCCAAGTTGGTCATTTTAACGACGAAAGCTGGTCAGTAGAGAAACCAACCCCCAGTTAGTCGCTATAACGACCAACAATGGCATGTGTGAGAATCAATGGTCATTTACGGCAAATCAATCCTATATATATCTCAGTTATGACAAATTTTCTATAGTTGCGACAATCATTTTCTACAATTGCAAAAATCATTCGGGTGTTTTGATGCAATGGTGTTCTGGTTTTTTATGAAATCTTGATTTCAATTCTCTTTCAATAAAAGAAACATTGAATTGATCAGACTCTACATAGCTGAGATTTTGAAGGTTAGTACTTAAAACTTTTCTTTGTGATTTAGTAATTTGGTGCTACTGAACTATTTTATGGTTTATTTTCACTCCTTAAATCAAATTTTATGGTTTATTTTAACTCCTTAGAAATATTTTATGGTTTATCCACTTTTGATAGAGTAAACAAATTATTGATTTATCTACAATCACTCTAATTTTGTTCTTATATTTCATGGCACTTCTTGAATATCTAAGTATCCTTGCCTTAGTAAATTTACATTTAGGGTTTCCTCCTTGAGTTGGAAAAGAACCAACTAGAAGTGAAGATCAGTGGCTTTTTTGTTGATATTGGGCATTAGTACTCTTATGTATCCCTAAAGCTACACTAATTTTTATTAGGGACTTAATATTATATAGTGTGATTTTGGTTGATAATAGATCCACCTCCTCTTATTCATGTTTCAAGCTTTTAGGATTCATGGTTTGTCCCTTATTTTTTCTGAACATGCTATATAATTTTCATTACAAATATCTAAATATATACCAAATTATTTTAATAGATTTGTATATTGTACTTATAATGTTTCAATGGATTTGTTGTAATAGGTAATTACAATGTCAACTCCNTGAATCCACCGTGAGGATTGAAGTTTCCTCTTCCTAGGGAATTAAAATGCATAACATTTCCCTCTTGTTGCATCTCTCCTTGAATCCTATATGTATCTCTTGACCTTTCATGTAAGAGGCCATACACCCTACAGTCCTTCTCATCATGCCCCATAGATTTACAGAATGTGTAGCAAAGGTTGGTAGGTGTCTGGACATATTTTTGCATGTAATAGCATTCACCAAGGCAATGTCTATTTCTACACACCTCGCACGAGGGTAGAGTAACCTGCCTCAAAGGGATCGTATCTCCAGAGGCCAAATACTCATTAAATAGGGGACAATGATCCTTATCATGGCCCTTTGATTTACATATGATACACCAAATGTATTCTCTTTTATATTTTCCCTTTTCTTTCTTCATATCTTCGACCTGCAGAGATAAGCTAGTTAGATGACTCAAAATTTGGCTCATACCTGAGCTGGATCCTCCCATAGGGGTTGATTCTAGATTCATAGCAATCTCCAATGCCTCAGCCTATGAAGCGAACTTCTGTTGCATCAAAGGAAATCTGATGTGTGGTAGGTGGGAAGCAATGAACCATTCCTTGTTTTTTTCGTCTGGGATCTGAAAAGTCAAACAACTTGTCAAGGTCTTAAACCTATGATCAAACTCCCAAACAGGTTCAACTACTCTCTTCTTGATTTCTTTCAGTTCTGTAATGCACTGTGACTCTGACTTGGGTTTCTTGAATTTTTCACTTAATGTAGTCTTGATATCATTTAGCGGTTTAGGTTGTATAGTCCCTGTAACAAACTTCATATACCAACTCAGTGTGAGGTCTCTCAAGGTAGTACTAAATTGAGCTCTCTTAACAACTTTGTCACTGACTTTCTTGATACTCCATATAGATTCACATAAAAACTAGGGTTGATTAGGATCTTCAAATCACTACTACATTGGGCGCAAATTACGACGGTTTAAAATTTCGTCGTATTTTTTTTTCTTTTTTTGGACTAAATATACTTTTATTTTTCGGGGTCCAAATGTTGGTCGCTCTAGAGACCAACCTTCCAAGTTGGTCATTTTAACGACGAAAGCTGTTCAGTAGAGCAACCAACCCCTAGTTAGTCGCTATAGCGACCAACAATGGCATGTGTGAGAATCAATGGTCATTTACGGCAAATCAATCCTATATATATCTCAGTTATGACAAATTTTCTATAGTTGCAACAATCATTTTCTACAATTGCGAAAATCATTCGGGTGTTTTGATGCAATGGTGTTCTAGTTTTTTATGAAATCTTGATTTCAATTCTCTTTCAAGAAAAGAAACATTGAATTGATCAGACTCTACATAGCTGAGATTTTGAAGGTTAGTACTTAAAACTTTTCTTTGTGATTTAGTAATTTGGTGCTATTGAACTATTTTATGGTTTATTTTCACTCCTTAAATCAAATTTTATGGTTTATTTTAACTCCTTAGAAAGATTTTATGGTTTATCCACTTTTGATAGAGTAAACAGATTATTGATTTATCTACAATCACTCTAATTTTGTTCTTATATTTCATGGCACTTCTTGAATATCTAAGTATCCTTGCCTTAGTAAATTTACATTTAGGGTTTGCTCCTTGAGTTGGAAAAGAACCAACTAGAAGTGAAGAGCAGTGGCTTTTTTGTTGATATTGGGCATTAGTACTCTTGTGTATCCCTAAAGCTACACTAATTTTTATTAGGGACTTAATATTATATAGTGTGATTTTGGTTGATAATAGATCCACCTCCTCTTATTCATGTTTCAAGCTTTTAGGATTCATGGTTTGTCCCTTATTTTTTCTGAACATGCTATATAATTTTCATTACAAATATCTAAATATATACCAAATTATTTTAATAGATTTGTATATTGTACTTATAATGTTTCAATGGATTTGTTGTAATAGGTAATTACAATGTCAACTCC
>JZKD02S0224970.1:0-21689 GCA_000966675.3 Picea glauca
CAAGCTTGCTAAGTCACCCCATCAATCACCCCAACAATGGTCAAGTGGATTAGTGTAAGATCCAAGCAGTCATCAGAAATGAAAGGAGCCTAATGCATATAAAAGAAGGTTATAACGATCAAACATGACACATACCATGATACCTTGGACCAATTACCTCATGGAGCAAGAGTCCTCTTCGATGCAAGTCCAAGCCGATGGTGATGGAAGTTGTTGTTGCTGACAGGACAAATCTGGCGAAGAAGAAGAAGGATGGGACCTCCAGGGCCATGCTCAGGTCAATTCTGCTCTTGGTACTTCATGTCTAGGACCTGTGGGCCTCGAGACATGATCTCCTAGTTATCCCTAGATATCGGGGATAACAAGCCCCTATCTTTAGCACACCCATGAGCATATGTGCCTAGCATTTCTTAGGTCTCATCATGCTTAACCCTTCACATGCAAGCAATACCACTCTTGTTGCACTTTTGTGTGCTTGTGCATGCACGACCAACACTTAATCTATAATGCACCATCGGTCCCATATCAACATCTGATCCACATGGTCCTAGCTCTAGTGACATCAACATTCAATTATGCATGCCACTTCAACTTTAGTTTAATATGACAAATTAGCAAAAATTTTCCTAAAGGTAGGTGTAATGCGAGTACATATGACCTCTATAATGAGTATAGATATGAGTTGAATTGAGTAAGTGATGCTATGCAATAAAAATCCAAGAGTTTATGTATATAATTGCTACAATGATATGGTAGTCAAGACAATCCTTTTAGGAATAGTTTGTCATCTTTGAATTACCCTACGCTTATAGGCATACCTCATCTTTGAATTACCCTACGCCTATAGGCATACCTAGGGCACTTATGTAAATATTGTATCATAATAATCTATTGGTTTTGTTAAAAAATTGTTTGGACTTGCAATATTGTATGTTAAACCTTGTATTACCTTTTGTTCTACATGCAAGGTGTATGATCTTTATGTGCTAAACAATTAATTACTTAAATGTTCGGGCTTTTGTAGTCTCACGTGCCCTATGCTGTTATGTTGTTATGCTGTTCACGGAAGTTAAGAAGTCTGAGTTCTAATGTGTTGCAATGCAATAAGGTTCTTTTTACAACAGTACATAATTCCTTCGCAGATAATGATTTGAGAACTAATGGTACGAGCCCAGAATCAAACCTATCAGAAATCATTCATAGAACCGATGACTTGATATCTATTCTCAATATTTTCAATGAATTAAGCTTCTAAAAGAAATAAAAGAGATTAACTGCACTTATCAAGGTGCAAAATATAAAGGAAGCGCACTTACTAAAATTCTACTTTACGCCAAGGTTCGTGGAGGGGTAGTAGGTCACGGGAACAAGGTTACAGTACTGCTGGGGTATACCCAAGAATTTTCAAGGGGCAGGCAGATGAGGATGACAACAAATATTAGAAAATATAGAAACTAACTTTTATAAATGGAGATTCAAAAACAATAAAATGCATCAACAGAAAATTATATTATTAGAAGTGACATCCTAGTATGTAGTATGTACCATGATGCATGACTCATGAATAGTAAATACATTAAACCTCTTGAGCATTCATGAACAAAATCATGATTTACACAACATAGTGTTTTTTCCAATATCAAGTTCAACTCATATATAGTAGATAAATCGTGATATTAAAATACCAAGATGAAAAGCAAATAGTACTAGCAAACGGCATGCATTTGTCTAAAATTAGTTTCTCCCAGGCAGTTGCGTATATTTTTCCTTTGACCAGTTTGCAGGTGAGGTTTTCTTTTGTTTCATTAACGGGAAGGTTGGATAACTTTCTCAGATGAGAAAAAATAAATGATGTTAGGGATGCCTAGACATCCTTGATAGATTGGGGTCATACTGATGCAATTGAAGCTTTGTACTCCTTACTGCCTACCCAGATGGGAAAACAAGCCTCTTCTGCAACATGCCACATCCTGCATTAAAACAGCTTATGCTATGCAACCAGTTTTAAATAATCAGTCTGTTTGCAATATCATTGTAACTATTAACAGGGAAAAATCTGACAGCAACTAGGGTGAAACTAACTCGGATCTCATATTCTGAAGAAATGTACAAGAATAAACTGTAACAATTCTACTAAAAACATTCATTCCCACTGCCACTCCCTACTGTCTCCTACCTCTATCCAAGATCTATTAGTGCTAATATTTTTGTACAATACAAGTGCTCAACAGTTATAGCAACATTTGTTACAAATGTTCCTTCCACTTCCAATTGACGAGTTTCCCTTTTGAACCTTTCTGCAACCAACTTTTGGAGCATTATTTGGTGAGATACAAACCATGTGTGCAATAACTGCAACTAGGCAATAGCTTTGCAATACCTTCGAGGACTCTTACCGGCCCACAATCTGATTCTGTAGCAAATGACTTATTTGCAACTGTTGCACTTTGCAGCTGGGTCACATACTGCTCTAGGTACATCAGCTGATGTAACTGGAATATGGGGCCATCCCCAATGCCAACCGGGGACATTTCCCAGCAACCCCAGGTCCCTAAGATGATAGGGAACATGGGTGAGTTGTTCCAAACCCTCAAGGATGTCTCTTGGGGAAACACAGCTGATTTTACATCCTTAACAAATTTCTATATATCCTAGAGTGTTGCCAAAATATTGTGCTCTATCCAATGATGGTGATATATATTATAAACCATCGAATTGTCCAATGAGAGTTACACCACCTATTAAAATTTAAGATGCCACATGAGAGTAATATGTCCCATATTATGAGGCTAGGCTAGCTACTAATACAGTCAAACCTAAGTCTGTTGGCAAATTGGCTCTACAAAATTGTTGCATTCTCTTTATTCCCTAACAGATCCCATATTATGAGGCTAGGCTAGCTACTAATACAGTCAAACCTAAGTCTGTTGGCAAATTGGCTCTGCAAAATTGTTGCATTCTCTTTATTCCCTAACAGAAATGAAAAGAAGTGCCTAGCCTACCAATGCAAAGTCAACAACCTACAGAAGCTTCTTCTGACAGAAACTCTTTCCATTAGCATCGCCAATATCATTATGAGAGCACAATCCATCGTTAGGAACTTTTGATGTCCCTAAAAATAATCTCCCAACAAGCTTTGAGATCATCTTTGTCAAGTATGACAGTCAATATACACATAGAGGTCTTGAAGACTAGGATAGATATGCCAGAACATGTGCTCATTCAACCAAAGATATTTCCAATTTCTTGCTTTGGTTAAAAACGATGTTGTGTTTCTCCTCCTCCAAATCATGCATTATAATCTTTGTATCAGGCAAATACCCTACTTCCCTCATCCGCAGAGCCAAGTTCTGCAATGTTGCATAGATTTTTTCTGTCTGTGGGTGTGATTTGTCTCCTGCAAGGAATACATGAACCCTGTTATTAACCTGGATCCAGCTGCATCCTGGCCTCCTTTTCAATCCATTTTCTTTGATCATTTGTCTTACCTTTTCAACATCATCCCACCTTCCTGCTGCAGCATAAATCTGTGACAATGATGCATAGTTTCCTGTATTTTGAGGCTCTAATGCAAAAAGATATTCTGCCACAGTTTCCCCTACCTCAATATTGTGATTGGCTCTACAAGCCGCAAGCAAGGCCCCCCATACACTAGCACTAGGCTCTAATGGCATACTTTTAATGAAGTCTTGTGCCATGTCTAGATGCCCAGAGCGGCCAAGAAGGTCAACCATGCATGCATAATGCTCCATGCTAGGTATCATGTCATAATTTCGACTTATGCTATCAAAGTTTTGCCAACCTTCATCTACTAGGCCTGCATGGCTACATGCAGATAAAACAGCTGTGAAGGTGATGTGGTCTGGTTTCAGTCCCGCATGTTGCATTTGATAGAAGAGGGCGAGAGCATCCTCACCATGCCCATGCATGGCATACCCTGAAATCATTGCCGTCCATGAGACTATATCTCTTTCTGACATTTGATCAAATATTAGTCGTGCATCCTTTATGCTCCCACATTTGGCATACATGTCTATAAGGGAAGTACCCACAAAAATATCTAGTTCAAATTCATTTCTAAGTGTAAAATTGTGAATCTCCTTTCCCTGTTGAAGCGCTGCTAGATAACCACATGCTGAGAGAACACTGGCCACAGTTATTGAATTGGGTTTCATGTCTTCTCCATGCATTTGATAAATGAGTTTCAAAGCAAGATTGTAATTCCCATTCTGGACATACCCCGCAAGCATTGCATTCCACGAGATCACATCCCTTTGGGACATGCTGTCAAATACCTTACATGCACTCTCCATATTTCTGCATTTTCCATACATATCTAAAAGGGAACTCCCTACACTAACATCCAACTCAAATCCTCTTCTGATTATATAGCCATGGATCATCTCACCCAGTTTCACGGACACTAAGCGGGCACAAGCAGGAAGAACACTAGTGATGGTAATGGAGTTAGGTATTTCATTAGCCAGTTGCATTTTGCGGAAAAGCTTAATTGCCTCCTTACAATGGCCATTCAACGTATAACCTGCAATCATTGTATTCCATGAAATTAAATCTTTTTCACTCATACTTTCAAATTGGCGGTATCCTTCTTCAATACTTCCACATTTAGCATACATGGCTAGAAGGGCATTCATCACAATGACATCTGGCTCAAATCCACTCGTAATGATGTAATCATGGACATGCTTGCCCTGCTGCAGATCTTCCAGGTGGGCACATGCTGACAGAACACCCACAATAGTGACCTGATTAGGTTTGATTCGTGCAAGCTTGATCTGATTAAATAATTTCAATGCCTCGTACCCACGGCCATTAAGGGAGTAACCTGTAATCATTGCATTCCATGAGACCACATCTCTTTGAGTCATATTGTCAAACAGTCGCCGTGCATCTTCTATACTTCCACATTTTGCATACATGTCAACAAGTGCACTTTCCAAAATGAAACCTGATTCAAATTCATTCCTGATCATGAAACAATGAATCTCCTGACCCTGTCGCAGAGCTGCATAATGAGTGCATGCAGGGAGAACGCTTGCAATAGTAACCGAATCAGGCTTCACACTTGCCACCTGCATTTGCCGAAACAACCCTAAGGCTTCATTCCCATACCCACTCTGGGCATACCCAGAAATCATTCCAGTCCATGATACCGCATCTCTCTGATACATTTTGTTAAACACTTGGCATGCATTATCTACACTTCCGCATTTTATATACATATCCACAAGAGCACTCTCCACAACCACATCAGATCCAAACCCACTTCTTATTGCAAAAGAATGAACCCTCCTTCCATCTTGCAGAACGCCGAGACCAGCACAAGCCTTGATAACACAGGGCACTGTAAACTTATCAGGCTGCATGCCAAACCTCTGCATTTGAGAAAACATCTTCACAGCTTCCTCGCAATGTCCCTGCATTGCATATCCTCTGATCATTGCATTCCAAGCAAAAACACTTGACTTAGGCATTTTGTTAAAAACATCGTGTGCATCCTCTAAACTTCCGCATTTGGCATACATACCCACAAGCTTAGCTCCCAAAAAATTGTTCAATTCAAACTCCTTTGCAAGCATGTGGGTATGGACTTGCTTACCTTCTTCCAACGCTTTCATCTTGGCACAGCTATCTAACAGAGAGCTATACAGTTCAGAGCCCACTGGAATGCCCTGCTGGTCCATAACGTGTAAAATGCCGAGCGCCTCCTTCAGATGGCCATCTCTGCACAATGCAGCCACATCTACGTTTATGGCACAGGGACCGTTTTTGGATTTAATGGCAGGGATTATATTAATTGTGGCAGTCACTGAAGTCTGTCTATTGCCTTGGTGTATCAACCTCATGAATAATGATAATCTCGTTTTGGGTTGGTTGGCCGCCACTGCCCGTAGTAATGTCGGTGGTTTTGCTGCTACTACCATAGTTGTTGTTTCAGCTCCTTCTCATGTGATGGATGCTTAAGAAGAAGATTCATTGAGAGTAAGAATTTGGTTTGAGCAACAGCGAAGGGTTTTAGAAGTTTTACCGCACTCTGTTGAGTCGTTGGAAACCCAAGGTGATGCCATTTCATTTTCACTTGTGAAAAGATGAAGTATGAGCAATCTTCAAAACACTGAAACTACTCGTCAGAGAGTTTTGTCTAAAATCCAAGTAGAAATCTTTGATCGATATGACGATGAAAAGAAAAATAAAATAGCTGGTCTGGTGTTTACAAGAACGAAGATACAGGATTGAAACTAGCACACTTGGCAGTCATTGCACGAGGTGACCAATTGAGTTTGAATAGTCAACTTGGTACTTTTTGCATGACTTGTGAACTTATTGTATGAGGTGATTGAATACTCAATTTTGTATTTATTGCATGGGTATGGGTGTGTGGTTGTATGAGGTGATGTTAACATGGATTAAGAGGTGAGATTTAAACTACTAAAATCAATCATAAAACATTTTAAAGATATGTACCTCTTAATTATAATTTTTAATTTTTATTCTAACATGATGTTGGTTCACAAACACTTAATTATACAGTTTTTCTTAAAAGTCAAGTACACATAATTTGCTACCTAATTGTAAGATTTTAACAAGTATTGTGTCTTATGAACCATTATTTAGAACTCTCTTCTCTTTTTTAAATATGGAGGGGGTTTTCATAATTCAACATTTTGATATGAGTCTTGAGGTGATTGCATTGACAATAGTGAAGAAATGGATTATAACAATTATAAAAATCAATTAATAAATAAACCAACATAGATGTGTCTTAATGTTAGAGCTTTTAAGCACGATGAGAATTACATCTTTATTTCTTTTGATGACTCAAAGTATGTGGAGAACTAAATGAAGATAGCAATATAGATAGAATCACATAGAGTTATTGTGGAGAGCACAAAAAAATAGTTAAACATAAATTCTATTAATGAATGAAATAGAAAAACACTACAATACATAAAGCAATACACATCAGGTAGAATGGTGGTAGCTTATATACGAAGAGAGACATGTCTACTACACTCATTCTCAAGAAGAAGATTACAAGAAGCCGAAATGATCTTTTAACATAAAGTATAAAGCCCTAAGATACCAAAAACCCTAAAGATCCACAACCCTAACCCTAGAAGATGAGGTGGGAAAATGAATGAAGGCATTGAAAAACCTAGTTGATACGTCAACGTCTTGGGGTAACAACTTTCACATACAAACTTTGTTTGGGCACTTCTTTGACCATTAAAAAGATTATTCTATGCTTTATGTATTTTGTGAGGCCCATAATCAAAGTTTGGGTTGTGCCAACTTTAAAAAAATGCATGGTAAATGTTCAAAAAATGTATTGAAAGTTAAGGACTTGCAAAATTGTAGAAAAAATTCCAAGATGTAGAACCATTCTAAGTCAGTGGAAGAGGTGGGTGGTCACCAATATCCACCTAGATCAATCATCTCCCCTTAGGAAGCAATGGTTCTCATTTCATCAATTTCCTCCATTAGATGAGGAAACTTTTGTTGAATTTGACTCCTAGTGAGCCACTTTCCCCGGTGGAGGACTTGCCCTACTTTGACAACCCAATAGAGTTGTATGCCTTGCTGACAAGTTCCCTTCATATTGGTTTCCGTGACTTGGTCAACCGTAACCTACTCAATGCAATAAAGGTTGAGTTTTGTAGGAGCCAAGTGCTCAACCACCTCCAAGGTGTTTAATAATGATGGAAAATATGGTTGAAGTAACTCCAAATTAAATACAGGGTGTAAGCCAAGGAAATGGGGAATACTCAATTCAAAAACATGCCCATACACAACCTTAGTGATAGTGTAAGGCCCATATCAGAGTGGTTCAATTTTCCGGTGGGGACTTGCAAGGTGTTGTTTCTACAAGTGCAATCATACCTTATCACTAACCTGAAACTTGTGTGGAACCTAATGCTAATTGTGTCATTGCTTGTACTTGGCATTGAATTTCCACAAAATATCATGAAGTTGTTGTTAGACATGTTGGGTTTGTTCAACAAATTTTGTTTCTTTATTGTCTTAGTCTAAGCATGGGAGGAATCTTCCCATGTAGATGCAATTGGTAAAGCTACGTCAATTAGGACCAATTGTTGGAATTCCAATCACACTTGAAACAAGATGTGGCTAATAGAGTTGTAAAGGGATATATTGTAGTTAGTTTGAACTAAGGAAAGCTCTTGTTCAATGTATGTGGATACTTGGAGTTGTAGATTCTCTAGATATACACAATCATCATGTTGATTGCCTTTATTTGTTCCTCAGTTTGCAGGTGGAAGGCAGTATATTTGGTCAACTTAGTGTCTATCAACGACCATAGGCTAGACTAGAAAGTACTTAGAAACCAACTATCTTATCTAAAATAATGGTTTGTGGTATCCCAAAATGAAACACACTTAAAGAAGATCTTAGCAATGGATTTTGTTGTGATACTCTTCTTATAGGGTGCCAAAATGACCATCTTCGAGAACCAATCAAAAACCACAAATACATAGTCATTACCATGATTGGTTGAGGATGAACCTAACATGCAATCCATGGACAGTAACTTCTAGGGCTTGTCCAAGGTAGGTAGAGAAGTGTGCAACCCTTGCTTCTCAATGGTAACCTTGGCGACATGTAATGCATGATCTAATATACTTGCTAACATCCTATCAAAGTTTTGACTAGTGGAAGTACATTTGCAACATTGTCGATTGTCTTCTATACATCAAAGTACCCTATTTCCCAACTATAATGTGCCTCCCAAATTAGCTTCTCACACTTACTTGAGGGAACACGGAGATGGCCTAGATGTCATAGAAGTGCATATCGATGGTGGAAATATGAAACTTGTTTACCTCCATCTAGTGTCTTCTATGTAGCTTGGAAGTCAGAGTGATTGTCATATAATTAGGGCCACCTGGAAACCTCGTGTCCAAAAGAGTTAAGAATTATAGTTAGCACCAAAACCAGAGGTTGATTGAGGTATCCTGCAACTTGATTTGTGTTTTCCTTCCTATACTTAATGTTCAAGTGGACTTATTGTACGTATGTGGACCATTTCCGATGGTAGTCATTCTATAACTTTCCTTATATCTACATGAATTCTAGTGGCTTGTGATTAGTGTAGATGATCGTTTCCTTTCCAAAAATATTATGCTTCATTCTCAACATGCCTACACAATTAAATACATCTCCTTGTCATAGGTGGGGCACCTGTGAACCACATCAAAAAGTGTCTTGTTGTGATAGGGAACTAGATGTCCATGTTGAGTGAGGACTACATTGATAGCATAGTTTGAAGCATTTGTCTCAATATCAAAGGGCTATTGTTAATCTAAATTGGATCCTCACCAAACTTTGTAATAAGCACCTAGTTGCTTTACCTCTTGTAAATTTTGTAATAAGCATGTCATTGGTTTAGTTTATTTTGTCCTTTTTGGAAAAATTGGAAGTGGAAATGAATCATTGTGATGGTTGGCCTTCCAAAGGTAGCCCATTAAAACAATGAGGGGTGAATTGATGAAATCAACACGAAGATGCAAGGATAACTTGGGAGGACAATAATAGAAATAATAGCTCGAAGAGGGTGACCTACTTGAATATCATTGGACGAAGGAGTCAATGAGCTTGTCTATGATGAGTAAAGGTGCTTTTAAGCCATGAATGTTTGCAATTTTGTATTGTTAGTGAGTAACAATACACAAAATCTATGTATAACTCACCCCTATGTATTTATCTCCTAAGCTTAATAAAATCCCCATTAAATGAAATTTGCGTGCCAATTGTGTGTTTTACCATTGTGCGATTGTTCAATTTCATGGCTTTATTTGAATATCTACATCTGGTTTGAGTTTGATTGATTGAGGGAAATGATTTGGGTTGTTCTCTTCATGAAATTGATCAGATATTGATGGGCACTCCTCATTATAATTCAAATTAGTATTATTCAACGTCTTTCCTTTTTCCACGGATTGTACACAACCATCTATTGCTTGTTGGTCATTTTTTCCTTGCTCGTAGGCCATCTATAGCATTTTGTCAATCACTAAGAGTTTTCCCTTGCCCACGGGCTTTCTACAACATTCGATAAATGGTTCTTGTGTCTGGGACATCGTCTTTCAATCTCATTTTGATTCCCCTAAGTAGTGTAATGTTGTTATATGCATACAAAGGCATCAAATATTTTTGTATGCTCATAATAGATCATTTTTTTAAACACAGACCACAAATCCATTTTTTCACACAATCGTGTTGTAATTAATTTTTATATCGGTTGTGATCCAGGTGGATATCGGTGGCCACCCACATATTCCAATTGTCTCACATACATATGTCATCTCAGAATTTTTTTTTCTAGCTTTTTGGGTCCTAAACTTTCAGGGTTGTTTTGAGACCCTAAATAACGTTTTTTTGGGCCCGCCATAGTCACACTATAGACGAAGTCAAAGTGTAACGAAATGATGTGTATTCCTTGGATGGTCCTTTCCAACAGGATATTGTGTGCCTAAAACAAAGATCATATGCAAAAGTTACAACCCCGTGAAGTTGATGTACCAACTTACCCCAACAGGGCCCACATGAATTTTGGCGCTTCATCTCCTAGGGTTAGGTTTTTGGATGTCTATGGTTTTGGCATTCATGTTTGATGTAAAAAGTCCTTTGGAGCTTCATTGTACTCATATTCTTGCGAATGAGTGTAGATGTCACATCTCTTCTCAGAGATAAGTGTGCATTTTACAGTTTCAACATATTTCTTGATTGAATAGAAGCCAAGTTTTATTGTATCTCTATATTAATAATATAGATATGTATTCATTTCATTATGCTCATAAAATCCAGATTAGTGGTATCAGAGTGGTTTGCTCCTTGTTGTTCTTAGTGCATGTCCCCGACGAGGTCAGGGTACAAAGAGTTGGGTCTCAAGCTTGTTTCTCTTGAGGACAAGAGATCTCGCACGTCCAAGCAACTTTCCATGGCAGGAGAAAATAAATACGAAGGGACAGGAGATCCTTTCAAACTGTTTCTAGAGGAATCCCTCGCGCAACAGAGGAATGAGATGATGGATAGTTTTGCGCAAATCCTTCGACGACTACTAACAAGTGATTCATCTTCCTCGAGTGGAGGCGCCACCCCCTTCAAGGTATAGATCAAATTTGATATTCCTATATTCAAAGGTAAGATAGATGCAAATGTTGTAAACAAATGGTTGAATCTGCTAGAAGGGTATTTTTATGTCCATAAATTTTCCAATAAAGAAAAGATTACATTTGCGCTCCTCAAAGTTTCCCCCCATGTCAAAGAATAGTGGGTGACTTTCTGTGAGCAAAAGGAAACATAGGAAACCTAATTATTTACAGTAGCACTCACATGGGAGTCTTTTAGAGATGATATTAAGGAACAATACTACCTTGTTGGAAGTTATGATGACATGTATACAAGATGGACCACAATTCGACAGGAAAGGGACCAAACAATCGTAGAGTTCACAAATATCTTCCATACCTTGCACACCAAGCTGGGTATCAAATATTATGAGCGACATCTGGTGCTCAAGTACCACGATGGTCTGCATAGATACATCCATACATAAATGGATTTTATGTACATCTCATCCTTGAGCATGGCCTATCTATATGTTGTCAAAATAGAGCAGAAGCTTAAACAAAAGACACGACAATTTGGGTCTGGAAACCCCTCATAGTAGAAGCAAGGGAAGGGAAACCCCAACCCGCAGAAAAAAGGGAAGTGTAAAGATGTACAACCTTAGGAAAACCAATCTAAGCCACAAACAAAGAAGGATAATTGAAAGAGGAAGAAAGACATCAGGAAGTGGTGCGACTTCCATAAGAGCCCCTATCATAACACTGCTAATTGTAGCTCAAAGCAGTCATTGTTGGCTGAGGTGAAAGCCTCTGAATCGGATGCAGGTTTTGACTTAGAGTCAGAACCAAAAAAGGGGAGACAAATTATTGATGCAGAACCTAATGCCATTGTTTCTACCAACAAGATCCATCCCGGTAAACTTGATGAGCCAGAGGAAGGCAGTTGCCTCTTTCATTCAAAGATGTGGGTGAAGAGTGCTATGTTGCACTTCATAGTTGATAGCGGTAACTAGAAGAACCTCATCTCAGTGGAGGTCATCAAGTAGTTGGCCCTACCAACAACGTTGCATCTGCATCCATGCACCATTGGATGGTTCTTCCAAGGAAGCAATCTTTGCATTATCCAACGGTGTTTCCTGTACTACAACATCAAGCCCTTCAAAGATGAGGTATTGTGTGATGTCTCTCCCATTAAAGTTTGTAATTTTCTTTTGGGAAAACCTTATTTATGGAAATGTCATGTTGTATATGAGTCTAGGCCTCACAATTTTATTATTACTGTGGACAGGAAATTGTACAGGATACTTGAGATAGTCCCACCTACTGCCATTTCCTTGATCTATGCCAAGAAATGTAGGAAGGTCATCTCTCATATCGAGAAGTTTGTCTTCTTTGTTATTCACTCTCAAAGTGAGTAGAAGGTTGCAATCAAATCCATGGCCTCTGCGACCGATCTCTCCATGCAGTAGAAGCAAGTGGATAAGGTCATGGAAGAATAAAAAGACATATTATCCTCACCCACTGGGGTACCTCTACACTGTCAGGTCAAGCATTCAATTGATCTGACCCCCAACGCACCACTACCCAATGGGACAGAATATCACCACTCTCTATTAAAAAATGAGGAGATCAAGTGTGAGATCCAATAATTGCTCCAAAAGGGGCACATCCAACCCAAATCATCACTGTGTGGAATCCCAATTGTTCTTGTGCAAAAGAAATATGGGACTTGGCGACTTTGCATCAATTACCGGGCCCTAAATAAAATCACAGTCAGAAATTAGTACCTGATTCCCCGAATCGATGATATCTTTGACCAACTCAAGGTGGCCAAATACTTCAATAAGATTGATATGAAGTCTAACTACCATCAGATCCCAATAGAGCAGACATATGTATGGAAAACTGCCTTCAAGTCCAAAGAAGGTCTTTTTGAATGGTTGGTCATTCCCTTTGGTTTGACGAATGCCCCAACAAATTTCACGAGGATAATGGACGATATCTTGTGGCCTTTCACCAATTATTTTGTGGTGGTGTATTTGGATGACATCGTCATCTACAACAAGAATTGGGCGAAACACTTGCAACATATTCAACAAGTTCTGCACACTCTGCGATAGCACAAGCTAGATGTAAATTTGGAAAAATGCTCCTTCAACATGGATAGGGTCCAGTACCTAGGCTACATTTTTTATGAGCATGAAGTGCATGTGGATCTATCCAAGATCTAGGTCATTCGTGAATGGTCAACGCCAACCACACTCACTGAGATTCAGAGTTTTTTAGGACTTGTCAATTTCTATCGTAGGTTCGTGTTGGGATTCTCCCATATTTCATGGGTCCTCAGCCAAGTAACCAGGAGTGGTGGTAAGGGGCCTTTCACAACAACAAGCATTCAATGATTTTAAGCAACACTTGTGCTCAACCTCGATGCTCTCATTACCCGACCTACAACAACCCTTTGAGATTGAGACATATCCTTTAGACTATGTTGTGGGCGTAGTTCTCACTCAACATGGACACCTTGTGGCCTATCATAGTGAGACACTATTAGATTTCATCTATAAGTACCCTAATTGTGACAAAGAGATGAGCTCCATTGTGCAAGCTTGCCGCCAGTGGAGGCATTACATTCTTGTGAAGGAGACAATCATTCACACCGATCATAAGTCATTGCAATTCATGCAGACGGAAGGAAAATTGAAGAATGACCACCATTAGAAGTGGTCCACATACTTGCATAAGTTCCATATCAACATCAAGTATAAGACAAGAATCACCAACCGCATTGTTGATTTCCTTAACCTCCCACCAGTTGCAACACTCACCATGATGCTAAACTCTTGTGGCCACAAGATCTTCGAATGGCCCCAACTCTCTGAGAGAGATCCTAACTTCGCCGCCACATACCAGATGTTGGGTGTAAACATAGATTTCATTGATTTTCATCTTCAGTACGGGTTGCTATGCCATATGGGCCATTTCTATGTTCCATTAAGCGAGTGAGCGAAGCTGATTTGGGAAGCCCATTACAGTCAGGTGGTGGGACACTTTGGGGTATAAAAGACAATGGCAGTGTGGCAACAACATTTCTATTGGTCAAAAATTCAACAGGACATCAACAAGTATATCAGGTCCTGCACTTCCTGCACCATTTCCAAACCGACCATTAAGAAACAAATCATGTACACTCCTCTTCCTACTCCTAAAAGGCCCTGGGAATCCATCTCGATTGACTACATGTCGGGCCTTACGTCAACCAAGCAGGGAAATGACTATGTTTTTGTGGTGGTTGATCATTTTTTCTAAAATAGCGATTTTGGCCACCTGCAAGAAGAGAATCATAGCAGAGACCACTGTTAAGATCTTCCTCGAATGAGTGTGGCTATATTTGGGATACCAAAAACCATCGTCTCAGATTGGGACAACTGGTTCCTTATCACATTATGGTTGAGCCTCTGGTCATTGTTGGACACCAATCTCACCAAATCCACTTCCTTCCATCCCCAGATAGATGGCCAAAACAAGGTTGTCAACCAGATGATTGTGTATATCCTGCACATGTACAATTCCAAGCATCCACACACATGGGATGAGAGTCTTCCTTATGTTCAAAACATCTACAACAGAGCCATACATAACTCAACTGGCTACAACCCCTTTCAGGCGGGGTTGGGATTTCAACCATTGGGTCCCATGGATGTTGTACTACCCCTTGTAGCCACCTAAGAAAACTCATCCCATGCTCAAACTAAAGCCGACAAAGCTACCCAGTTCATTGAGCTGATCCAACACATCCACCAACAGGTTCAAGATATTTTGAAGAAGTTCAATGCCAAGTACAAGCAATGCCATGATCAACACTAGGTTCCACACAAGTTTCAGGTGGGAGATAAAGTTTGGTTGCACTTGCAAAAAGAACGCCTTACAGGACCCCATCGAAATCTTCATCCACTCTGCTATGGACCTTATACCATCACCAATACTGTGGGTGATAATGATTTTGAGCTCAACGTTCCCCCCTTCCTTGGATTGCACCCAATGTTTAATGTGGATCTCCTTCGTCCATACTTTCCACCATTATTGGACACATCAGAGGTAGTAGAACAGTTGACACTGACAAAGCTCAACCCTGACTGCATGGAACATGCATCGACTGATCAGATCCTGGACACACAAGTAAATGGAACTTTCTAACAAAATTTACATCTTTATGGTGTTGTCAAAGTAGGGTAGCTCCTGCACCAAGGCAAATGGCTCACCTGGGGCCAAATTCAACAAAAAATTCCTCATCTGATGGGGGAACTCAACACAATGGAGACCATTGCTTCCTAACGGGGGAGGATTGATACATGTGGATATCAGTTTCCACCCACCTATTCCAACTGGCTAACATACAAATGTCATCTTTGTAGTTTTCATTTTGGCAGTTTTTTTCTAGCTTTTCAGGTCCTAAACTTCCGGGGCCATTTTGAGGCCCTAAACAATGTTTTTTGGGCCCACTACAGTCACAATATACATAAATTTAGAGTGTGATGGCACAATGTGTAGTCATCAAATAGAACCTTCTAATGGGCTATCGTGTGCCTAAAACGGAGATCGTATGCAAAAGTTACGACTCTAGGAAGTTGATGTACCAAGTTACCCCAACGAGGCCCACATGACTTTTGGCACTTCATCTCCTAGGGTTAGGTTTTTGGATGTATAGGGTTTTGGCATTCATATTTGATGTAAAAATTCCTTTGGAGCCTCAGTGTACTCATATTCTTCCGAATGAGCGCAACCGCCACATCTCTTCTCATAGATAAGCCACCACCATTCTAGCAAGCTTGTTTCAGTTTGCATTTTATAGTTTCAACATATTTCTTTAATGAATAAAAGCCAAGTTTGACTATATCTCTGTTATTTTTCATTGTATCTCTGTGTTAATAATATAGATCCGTATTCATTTTGTTATGTTCATAAAATCCAGATCAGGTTGTAAGCATTCCTAGCTATTCTTTGTAGCTTGAGCCATCAATTAACTTACCCACAAATGGTTATTCCCTCTTTCATGGATTCTATTGTTGCCTTGGTATGATCAACAACCCATGAAAAAATGATTTTGAGGTGTATCAACAATTCTGTAGAAAATTATTTCTTTTTCTAACTCAGAGTTGAAATGCAATAATGAAATATTTTGTTTTTCAGAGTGTTGATTTTAATTCCGTAGCATGGTGTTTAATTCCCCTTAGAGATGGAACTCATAGTGATGGTAGTAGAACATAGACAAGGGGTTTCAAATAGTGTCTCAATAACCGCGATTTAATATGGTGGAGAATATTCTAGTCTAAGAGTAATTGCAGAAGACAAAATAATTTTATTCCACATACGTATTGGTGAATTGTGTGGACTCTCGGTTCCTCAATTACAGATCAATTGTAGGTATGGAAAAATGAGCATTGGTGTCAAACATAGGTGGTGTCTCGGATCATTGAATGCTTTCTATTGTGACTCAACCTAAAAAAAATTGGCTTGGCTTCACCCTTGGTCACTTGGCTTAGAGGCCAAACAATACGAGAGAAGCCCAACATGAACCTATAGTACAAGTTGGCAAGGCCTAGGAAATTATAGATATTTGTTAGTTTCTTTAGGGCTATCCAAGTGCAAATGACCCTGATCTTAGCTGGATCCACATGCATACCATGGTCATTCATAATGTATCCTAGAAAATGAATTCTATGCATGTTGAATGAGTGCTTCTCTAGATTGGCATATAACTTGTGTCATTGTAGGGTGCTCATAACTTACTGAATGTGATGCAAATGATCTATCCAAGTTTTGTTAAGGATGAGGATAACATCCAAATATATGACCATAAAGGAATTTGTGAATGACTATAAGATATCATCAATCATCCTCATGAACATTGTTGCAGAATTAGTCAAGCCAAAAGGCATGACTAACCACTCAAAGAGGCATTCTTTAGACTTCAAGGTGTCTTAGGGTCATCAAATTTCTCACTTGGAACTAATTAATAACACGAATTTAGATCAATTTTACTAAAACAATTGGCACTCTTGATCTAATCAAAAATATTTTCAATTTGGGGGATTGGATACCAATTCTTGACTGTGATTTTGTTTAGGGCTCTATAATCAATTTAGAGTCATCATGTCTTGTCATTTTTATGAACCAAAAAAATTGGGCTCCTATAAGGTGAGGATATTGGTTGAATGTGACCCTTTTGAATTAGCTCTTGAATCTGGAATTTGATTTCTTCATGTCTTCATGAGAGAGAATTTGTATACCAAGTCAAAAGGTAGAGGAGCACTAGGTGTCAAATCAATTACAAACTTTACCTAACAATGCAAAGGCACCCCTATAGGTGAGGTGAAGATATCTCTTGGACTGAGAGATTACCTTCCTTCACTATTTCATTGAGATCAAAGAGACTATAGTAGCCATAACTATCTGGTACCCCATAGAGATGACCTTCCGAAGTAACAATGACACCATGTGGTCTAGACTTGTAAATAGCATGATGCTTCAACATATATGGTTATCCCTAAAGAACATCACAAACTTTAAGTGGGGAAACACCACAAAACACCTCATCTTTGAATAGATTCATGCCATATTGTAGGAAACTTTTTTTTTTGATATGGATGTGTCATTCTTGGTTAGCCAACCAATGGTGTATGGTTGGGGGCATGATCTTGTTAACAACTTCAACCTCTTGTTGACCTCTGTTGATATTAGGCTCTCTTGGATACCGCTCTCAATAATAAAATATAGTAGAGTCATGTTCACCCACATCTATGAGTGGAAGAGGTTCTCACCTTCCTCAAGATCCTATGGTTCCTCTCACTAGGTGTTTGTGGTAGTGATGGTAACACCAAGTCTATGTCGATGATCCATTTTTCCTTATACAACTTTGAATTAAAGTCTGACCCAACACATGATTCCAAGGCTTCCATCTCTACTAACAATGACTATTTGGAGTGGCATTCATCAATGTTGTGTCAATGTGGGTTTTCTGGAACTCACATCACTTTCTAGTGTCTTCCTTTGACTTTCCATTACCCTTCTTTGCAACTTGGACTGGTTTCTCTAAGGTTGGCTATCCTTGCATTGTCCTTTGATCTTTGAGTTAGGGCCACCTTTACCATGATTTTTTTGTGTCATATATACAAACTCAAACTCCCTCTTACTCTTTTGCTTAAACTTTTGGTCGATCTTGACAAAATAACAATAAGTGGCTCTTAGTGAGGAGATGTCCAAGAACTCCATCTCAATTTGTATGTATGTACATGTGTAGACCACTATGCTATTTTATAACCAAGTGGCATTCAGAGTCTTTGAAACCTAGATTTGAGCTCATGGTATGGAAGATATTGGTGTACTTTAGCACCATTTGGTCCATCTCTTGGTGTAAAGTTGTCCATCTTGTGTAGTAACTAGCCATCATAGTTTCCAACAAGGTTGAATTCCTCTTTAAAAGTATTAACAAAAGATTCTTAAGTGGGTTTTGTCCTAAATGTTGCAGAATCATCTTTGACATGTTGCACCCAATAAGTGTCCCACCAATATTTTACATGGGGAAGGGACTTAATGAGTGCGAAGGTGATCTTCTCATTGTTGGAAATTTTTTGAACATAGTAATAATCCTTTAGTAGACTCAACCATTTCTCCAAAGAATCTACATCTACTTTATGTTTGAATAAAGGAATGCCAAAGTTAACTTGTACCTTGTATGGTGTTGTATCTATGAAGTGATTATTTGTTGAGGGTGCCTTCATCGCCATTAGTAGTCATTGAAGGATCTAGGAGAAATTATCCATCATCTTGTTTCTCTATCACATGAGGGATTCCTTAAGAAACAACTTGATAGATTCTCCTACTCCATACTATTTTCTTTCAATAGACATGGGTGGCTACTTAGTTCTGCAATGGTGGTCTTCACCATGTTTGGTTAGTTTAAGTCCCAACTCCTTGTACCCTAACCTTTTTGAGAACATACATGGAAAAAGAACAAAGATCAGATTGCTCTCATACCACTATAGGTTGGAAATGAAATTAGGTTGAAATATGGTAGAATAAGGGGTGTACAATCACCAAAATAATGAACCAATGAACATAAGGTGATGTGGTGATGGACCCACCATAACTTACCCATATTAAACATGTATTTATATAACTTTCATGAAGTGGGTAAAGTACAAGGTGTGGATTTATAATAGAGTTTGATGTATTTTAATGTAAAGTTCACTTTAGTATTATAAGTGACTTTATACTTAAGGTGGGTTTTATATTGGGATTTATATCATAAAATTTAGCTTTACATTATAAATGTCTAATGTTCAAAACCTCTTGCATACCAAATATCTAGTGCAACCAAGCTTGAAAATGCCAATCAACTTTATGAGGGTTGCGAATTTGAGATCTGCGATTCTATTCTTGCCCAAAGAAAGTGTTTCTACAATGCTATAAAAGATCAAAACAACACCACTTACTCATTGTGCATGTTTAAGTGAATGCTTGCAATGACAATTTTAGCACTAATAGGTCGGTTTAGTGCATATGATAAAGTGACTTTATATTATCAAGTTATTGTGGTTTAAATGATAATGAAAAAGTGTAATGGAGTTCTATAAAGGAAAAATGAAGTTATGGGTTCTATCCCTACTCATTGCAAAGTGTTTCTACAATAATGTTTTGAAAGTTAAAGAAGACTAAAGAAGCATTGAACCAATGTATTCTTCTATCAATTTGTTTCTTTTTCACTTGGGGATGTTGTTATAATTGGAATAAAATGTGTGAAACTTGTGATTAATTTGGGCAATCAATGAATCAAAACTTGTGATCAATTGTCAAAGAAACTGCTTCAACCAAATAAAATAAAAACATAGTAGTACCAAATCATCCCTAAGTTTGGCCACAAATTTGACAAATGGCTAAGAAGCTTCTACTCTAACTACATTTGGCAAAAGAACAAAGAAAACATTCTCATTGATTAAATTTGACAAAAGCACAAAGTAAGCAATCTCATTGGTGGAGAGAAATTTAGTATTCTAACTGAATTTTGGGATTGAAGTATCTCTCTGAGTGGTTTGAAATAGAAATTTTTTTCTCATTGTAATGGATTAGAACTTCAAATAAACAATAGAGTGAGAAAGATTGAAAGAAAATAGGTCATTAGAAACTAAATATCTACTTGAACCGCTACTCTTCCTGTAGAAATAGATAACCCTTCTTCTTCTCCTTCTCCTTTCTCCATTCTCATTCTTTGTGCATGCCCAAAAGGTAGATTGTAATCATTAAATCCCATATGCTAGATTTGTCTTAACAAAGATACTTAGCTCCATTTGGAGGCCCAATGTATGTCATTCTAGAAGAGATTTAATGAAGAATGTCAGAGCACTAGTGGTGAATCAACTCCCCTATGAAATTCTACCTTTATTTTTAAGGAGTGGTCGAGGAGAAAGGTGAAGTAACCCCCCCAATGCCACTTTCTTTATTCTTGGGAATATTTTTGTTGTAATGGGCATGTGGTAAATCCATGATATAACTAAGTCAATGCAACCCCTAGTGATTTTTTCTATTTAACGTTCATTAATGGTAGAATTCTTATGTAAATCAACTATTATCTCTGTTACACAAATGAAATAAATTCATAGCCATTGGTCTTGCATTGATTATGTCTATTTGCTTTATGGGTATTCATTTAAACCTGTTGGATCTATTTTAAATGCCCAATAAGTTTATTGTCTTGAGTTTGCAACCATGAGAAATAGTTTATAAACAACCCTCCCTTCACTGCTAATCCATTTTCCTTGAGTTATTTTTCATAAAAAAATAGATTATGGTGCTTGTGGTTTAGAAGATAATTCCTATTGCTAATATCCATTGAACCCCCAAGATGTTTAGCATTTTGGTGACTCCCAAAACTATAACTCAAAACTCTTTTTAGTTTTTTGAGGCTACAACGATGTTATCTTCTTGAAACCAAGCCTATGCATTCCAAGAGGATATCTGATTAATGGAGGGTACCCACACTTTGACTCAAGATCTAGGTCAAAGGTCTAAAGAAAGGTAGGAGGTTTTCCTAAACATTATGCCCTGACTTTGACCCTGTGAGAATGGGAACAACTTGGGGGATATCATGCTCCATTAACAGTCTTACTAAAAGAAATTGCTTTTAGATGGAATGATTTATTTCTAGAATTTGAAAACATTAATGACTTCTACTCCAACCTTGGCTACCATTGAATTTATAAAGACGTTTGTTCTTGAATGTGATACATATGGGATAGGAATCAAAGTGATACTTATGTAGGAAAACCATCCCATTGATTTCTAAAGCCAAAGTGAAAATGAGCAAGTAAGAAAAATTAGTGCATGACAAGGAAGTGTTTGCAATAATTCATCTATTGCGAAAATGGAAACAATATCTACTTAGAGTATTTTATTTTTAAACTACCCACAATAATTAAAAATATTTCCTACATCAAAATTTAAACTTATCATTAGAACAACAAAATTGAATAAGTAAGATTTAGGTGTTTTTTTTTCAATATTTTTTTTCCAGGTCCTCTACAA
>JZKD02S0224981.1:0-11917 GCA_000966675.3 Picea glauca
CTGTGCAATGTCAGCCGGGATCTGCAACCTCAACTGCACCTCGCCTGGACTGCATCGATCTGTAGACTTCATCCAGCCTGGACTTCATTGATCTGCACTGTGCAATGTCAGCCTCCAAACTGGCCAATCAGAAATAGATAGAAATTTGTTTATTAAGATTATTTTTTGAGTTTTCACAAATATAACAACTCACTACCAAGTACAGTTAGTCCTATCACTTCCATATACTTGAAAAAAATAACTCACCACCAAGGTCCTTCAGTCACATCACTTCCATCTTAACAATCAAAAAATCACCGACTGCACCTTCTACTATATTGATCTGCAACCTCAACTTCACCGGCCTTGACTTCATTGATCTGCAACTTTGTCCCATCACTTAAATCTAGACCAATAAAATAATCACCCAGCCTAGATTGCACCTTGCGTGGACTGCATTGATCTGCAACTTGGACTTCATTGATATGCAACCTCTATTGCATTGATTTGCAGTGTGCAGTGTGACCCTCCAAACTGGCCAATCAGAAATAAATAGAAATTTGTTTATTAAGATTATTTTTTAAGTTTTCACAAATATTTGAAAAGAACAACTCACCACAAGGATATTTAGTCCTATCATTTCTATATATTTGGAAAGAATAGAATAGGTTAATTCGGGAGCAATCTTCCCTTCCACTGCATTGATTTGCTTTCTTCACCCTGCCTTGACTTCATTGATCTACAACCTCGTCCTATCACTTCCATTTAAACCAATAAAAAATCACCTCGCCTATAGTGTCAAGGATTTTCGACCACTACCTCAAGGTGCCCCCATGGCTTCAGGTTAGGCCCTCACAAGAATTGAACCTTGCCCAATGATGAAAAACTCCTCGCTTCCCACCATTGGAATCAACCCCTTTGGGCTATAGAAAATTGTATTATCAAAATGAAGCATTGTTGAATATTACATAGTACATACTGAATTGTACTCCAAAATTTTCTTTTAAAGAGTTGTCACTCCAGTGAGATATCTTAAATGCAACACCTTCATCTTCAAATTTTAAAAAAGAAACTTATCAAATGCAACACCTTCATCCTCAAGGTGACTTCAAAATTGAGTATATCTCTAAATATGGCATCTCAGCAAATGGTTATAAAATCAAACAATATGGAATTCACGGAGCAACCCTTCTTACAACAACTTACAACAAGGTAAAACAAAAAGTTGTAACAACAACAATGAACACCAATTAGAATTCTTTATTTAAAAATTTAAATGATAAATCCCTAAACCGTAAAAACAACAATATCAATTTTATTAGCGAAACTCACCTTGTATTTTCTTATTCAAAACATCAAAATTACTACTATTTAAATAGCATAACACTTCGCCATCCATAGATCCAAAATTGTCAAAGATGTACATCCCTGCAAAAATATATTTTAAATAAGAAATAATTTATAAGAGAGACCATTTAGAATTTCTTGCACGTTACCATATTAACTAGAATTTACAGAATATTTATATGCTCTATATCCAATTTGACAACATAGTGGAAAAATATTATGAAAGTATTAACCAACTAAATAATTTTCAACTCAATATAAAGCAATGTTACCTCTTTTTTTTGCACTCTTTAAAAATTTAAATGATAAATCCCTAAACCATAAAAACAACAATATCAATTTTATTAGCCATACTCACCTTGTATTTTCATATTCAAATCATCAAAATTAATACTATTTAAATAACATAACACTTAGCCATCCATAAGTTCAAAATTGTTAAAGATGTACATCCTTGAAAAAATATATTTTAAATAAGAAATAATTTATAATGCAAAAATATATTTTAAATAAGAAATAATTGATAAGAGAACATTTAAAATTTCTTGCACAATTTCTTGTTACCATATTAACTAGAATTTATAGCATATAAATATTTTGTTACCTCTTCGTTTGCACTCTGTTTATAATCAATTGAGTTGTAGATTGCAACTATATTTCATATTTCTTCAAGTAAAATATTCAACATACTAAAAAGCATCTTGGCATGAATCTTCCACTCTCAAAGAGTATGGAATACAAGGTAAAACAAAAAGTTGTAACAACAACAATGAACACCAATTAGAATTCTTTATTTAAAAATTTAAATGATAAATCTCTAAACCATAAAAACAACAATATCAATTTTAGTAGCCAAACTCACCTTGTATTTTCCTATTCAAATCATCAAAATTACTACTATTTAAATAACATAACACTTAGCAATCCATAGGTTCAAAATTGTCAAAGATGAACATCCCTACAAAAATATATTTTAAATAAGAAATAATTTATAAGAGACCATTTAGAATTTCTTGCATAGTTTCTTGTTACCATATTAACTAGAATTTACAGAATATTTATATGCTCTATATCCAATTTGACAACATAGTGGAAAAATATTATGAAAGTATTAACCAACTAAATATTTTTCAACTCAATATAAAGCAGTGTTACCTCTGTTTTTGCACTCTATTTAGACACTTGAGTTGTAGATTGCAACTATATTTCATATTTCTTCAAGTGAAATATTCAACATCTAAAAAGCATCTTGACATGAATCCTCCACTCACAGCTCAAAGAGTATGGAACACATGATTATAAGTTCAAATAGTATAGAACACAGCGAGCAACCTTGCTTACAACAACATGAAAAAAAAAAAAAATTGTAACAACGACAATGAACAATGATTAGATTTATTTATTTAAAAAATTAAATGATAAGACACCTAAACCATTAAATCAACCATACCAATTTTATTAGCGAAAGCGTCCTTGTATTTTCCTATTTGAATCCTCAAAATGTCTACTATTTAAAGAATAGAAAACTTACTTGGTTCCATTGGATAAAAACTGTGAAACCTATACGTCCTTGCAAAAATATATTTCAAATGAGAAATAAGTTATGAAAGACCATTTACAATTTACTGCAAAAAAAAAATTATAAGATAAGTTCATGCATTTTTCACTAGAATGTACAAAATATTTATATGCTCTATATCCAATTTGACAACATATAGTACAACCATAACTTTGTTCAATCTAACATTAAAGATAATAGTGGAAAAAAAATATTATGAAAGTACTAACCAAGTAAATATTTTTCAACTAAATATAAAACATTGTTACCTTTTTTTGTTCACTCAATTTATAACCACTTCAAGTTTAGATTGCAACTATACTTAATATTTCTTCAAGTAAAAATTATGTGTATTAAAAAGCATATCGGCATGAATCCTCCACTCACATCTCAAAGAGCATGCAACATAGTCTGATTATAAGCTCAAATAATATGGAACACAACCAACACTCCTTCTTACAATAACCTGAAACAAACAAAACAAAAAAAACTGTAATAACAAGGAACAATTATTAGATTTATTTATTTAAAAAATTAAAAGATGAACCCCTAAATCATTAAAGCAAGGAGACCAATTTTATTATCCAAAGTGTCCTTGTATTTTCCTATTGAAATCATCAAAATTCCTACTATTTAAAGAATATAGCACTTACCCATCCATTGGCTCAAAATTGTCAAACCTCTGCAAAAACATATTTTAAATAAGTTTATGCATTATTAACTAGAATTTACAAAATATTTATATGCCCTATATCCAATTTGACAACATATAGTATAGCTACAACTTTGGGCAATTCAATATTAAAGATAATAGTGGAAAAATATTATCAAGTATTAACCAATTAAATATTTTTCAAGTGAATATAAAGCATCGTTACCTCTTTTTGTTCACTTTGTTTATAACCAAATTTCTTCAAGTGTAGATTGCAACTATACTTCATATTTCTTCAAGTCAAAAATTCAGAATACTGAAAAATATCTTGGCGTGAATCCTCCACTCAACATAACAAACAAGATTGCATACACATTAAAAATTACTTTGTAATATAACCACAAATCACTTCAAAGGACACAAACAACTAACTTTCCAACTCTCAAAGGTCAAGAAGTCTTCTTGATTTTGTATCTCTCCATAACCCATATACTACATTCCTATCCACATTAGATAATTCAAGCTCATTCAAAGATATTCTCATTAGTGCATCTAGTGTATCCAACCCTGGCCTTGATTTTCGAATGTCCTTGATGATGTTTTGTTTAGAAAATCCTCTTTCACAATCCACTGTACTTGCAGGAATAGTGAGTACAACTTGTCATAATTTCATCATATGAGGATAAGTTTTGTGCCATTGTTTTGTACTACAAAAGACCTTCCATGCTTCTTTCATTGTTGTTGGAGTTACTTCACACACCTAGGATTTATTTTTCCTAAGGTTTTTCCTTGTTTATTAGTCATAATTAGTCATTATCCAGTCTCCTAGATTTTAGGGGAGAATATTTCATGTGGAGAATATTCTCTTTCAGTTGACACTTCAATCTGACTAGTTGACTTGAATTTAGATGTTGCATTGGTTTTATCACCATGCAACATTGGGATCATCACCATGCTAATTCAACCTTGCCTTGGGATCATCACCAAACTGGTACATTAGCCTTGATTCCCTGATTTAACTCCTCACTACTCTTTGTTTAGTTAGTTAACTGAAGACTAGTTGACTACTTAACTCAACTAGGTGGCAGATCACTCTCGTAACTGCCTGAGAGACTAGACTAGGTGGCAGTTCACTCCTGTAACTACTGGTGTGTGTCCATATCACTCTAGACCACCACTATGACACATTGGTTCACCTCCAGTGCTCACTCATTGAGCTATACAGAGTATACCATGTGTAAATTATTCATTATTCACAACGATTAATGATAATTCTTTCATTCTTTCTCTCCTTCTTCTTTCTCCAATTCTCTCTGCAAATGTGTGAATTATTGTTTAGCTAGATCTATTATGTGCAGGTTCAACACATTTACAATTGTGTTATGACATAAAGTTGTCTAAGGGCCGGGGCGACCCAATCCTTTTCTTGCACGAGTATCAGTCTCGATTTCAAAGCGCACCTTTTCAGAGCAACCCATTCCAGACTCGAATCAAGCAAACAGGCGAGTTCAGCTTCCAACGGCTGGGACTCCATGTGGAGTTCAGATCGATGGTTCGCGGGTGTTCGGAATCTGAAAGTGCACGAAGTATAGTGTTATAGAAAAAGGTTTGAAGTCCCAAGGTCGAGCAAAGGTTAAATCTAGACAATAGATCTCATCGGGAGAGATCGACGGTGGAAAATTATCGTGGGAATCGAGAGTTCAGAATATTGTTAAAGTTGTTCGTCAAAGGTCCGAAGTCCTGAAACCCGAAGTGAGCAGGAGTCGTCCGATCTAAAGGGACGCGTGGTGCCAGATCCGAGCTGCAAAGAAAGTCACTTCGAGAAATTTGAAATGAGAGATGCGTAAATCCCGAAGTGTCGAAGTGGCTGAAGCCCAAAGTTCCAAAGCGCTCAGAGGTGGAGCCCTAGGTCACAGCCCGAGGTCATATGGGGGGTGTGTCGGGGAAAAGAAACTAGTGCCCATTGCTTAGAGATTTCTTCAAAGCGGGCATCGAGAATTCTGTGGTCTGGTGTTGTGAAAATATCCAAAGGGCGAAATCCTATAGCGTCATATGGGATAAGCGCCAGGTCACAACCTGAGGTCACAAGCATGAAGGGGTGATAAAGAAGGAGCTTAGCACCTACAGTGCCCATATTGGTCACAGAGGAAGATTTGCAGAGCCTCGAGGCATCAGGATTGACTTGAAGAAGTCGTGGGCACCGCCTGGAATCATTCATGGGTGTCAGGCTTCGTCCTAATCCCAATGAAGGAATTTATTGAAGATAGGGGCAGCAATTGAGACCTCGTCTCACCCCATAAATGGAAAGTGTTGCAGAGAGCAGCCATGAAGGCGAACTGTCCACCCGAAGCTTCCTCCTGGATGGATTTTCCTGTAATATGCATAACTACACTTGTCTCGCATCTTACATGAGAAAGCTTGCACAATCTAACAGAACGGGCGTCGACTGGAAGCTTTGAATGCAAGGGCTCGATCACGCTCCTAGTAGTTTCAACAGTTCTAAGTATATATACTCAGTTTCGATATTTTTTTATGGTCGAATGGTTAAGCTAGGCTCCCTGATATTGTAATAATTTGATTGAGAACAACTAATTCTCTGGTTATGTATTTTTTTTTTAGACATCTTGGTTAATCTAAGTCATCTTTCTTACTTCATCTTATTTGCCTCTAATACTAAGAGAGTTCATGTTTGATTGATTCACATGGATTGTTGTAACTGTATTATGATAAATGTTTGATTATAGTACTGTTATGATTTCTTTTAGCTTCCTTGAAATTTGAATCCAAGAGGACCTTGTGTTTAAGTTTTTCCTCCTTAGGCTGCTGAAAAATCTAATGTTCATAGCAGACCTCTACACCTTTCTCACTAAATATTCCTCCTACTCACCCTTACTCCAACTTACCAACTGAAGTTGATTCCAGACCTCAATTGCTTATGCATGCTAGTCCAGATTTCTGAGTTAGAATGCTATTATTATTGAGTTTTCTCCATTTGACCACTCAAAAACAAATTACCTGTGACATATAAACTGATGGGTATTGGGATTACCTTTAATGCAATCTGAAGGTGACTTCTAGTGCTAACATTTATGGTGCCATTGTCGGGGAATGAATTGAACACATTTCCTTGGGATAGAACGACAAAGCTTACTAGTTCTGAAGATGCTTTAGAACTCAGTACATCAAAGATTGCAACTTGCACCGGGTGACTCCACTGTGTCGACTCCGCTATTTCGGTTGTGACTGCCTCTAGCACACCCGAGCTGACCTAGAGAACTTTTTCGAGAAGGATTTTAGCAACCTCTTTCTCAGCTTAAAATTTCCCTGGGAGATTGACAACGATCAGATCTAGTCTTTGATGGTGAACAAAGGCCAGACACATTCAGACTGCATATCATTCACCTGGTGACTCCATGATTAAAGGATCGATTGGTGACTCCACTGGTTTGAAATGGAAAAAATATTGGCTAGGAGGTATGCTCCTTTTAATTTCTCCTGTGTTCCTGGTTTTCCTAATGTTGTTCCTACTCCAAATGAATGGGGTGATTATTTTCCCATATTTAGAGAGTGTAAAGAGGACAACCCTGCTCAGCATCTCCTTGGGTTTCATGAACTCATGCATCAATGGGAAATACATCATGAGGATGTATTATTAAATATGTTCATGATCTCATTAGCAGGAGATGCTCGCACGTGGTACCGCTCCTTACCCTCTGCTAGCATCTCCTCCATGGAGCAATTTATGTGTCTTTCAATAGGCATTGTCAAAAGTTTTATTCCTCTAAGTTAATTTGTCATAGTTGTTGTGAGGAATATAAATACCATGTTCAAGACATAACTTATTCTTATGAAATTTGTGAGGATGAGGGGTGTACCTCGAAGGAGTTGATAAATCCGGTAAAATCACTTTCTGCAAGAATAGAGGAATTGGAGGCAGATTTTGCTTGCCACTCTTACGATGAAAATGGAGAGGATATTCTAGTCCTTGAAGAAGATGTTCTTGGCAGCCCTGCATATGATAAGAAGTGATGTCAGATACTAACCAAGAACAAACAAATTTTGATGGATATCCCAGTGAATACGACGAAGAGAAGAGCTTTTCCATGGTTCAAAATTATGATGATTATGAATCGGATCCTTGGGAGAGCCATGAAGGAGAAAAGGAAGAGTTAAATGGGCAATTTATCTCACGTCCAGAACCTGTAAACAAGTAGGTATCACCTGGGATTAGCCAACCTACATCAATCCTCCACCCACCTATACACTTTGAGAACATCAAACGACAGGTGAGAAATAATGAAAGAAATGAGGTCATTTCCAACCGGTTGAGCATGCCTGATTATGAATTTTGTGACCCTGTGGGGTTATATATGGAGCTGTGTTTTCCCAAAGAATTGGAGCCTACAAAATTTTTCATATTATCATCATTTGGGGGTATAGTCAGTGTTCCAAACCATGTTTTCATTCTGCTGTCATACTTCCCTAACCTTTTGTGGATCATCTGCAGTGAAGAAAATAATTATATCAACAGACAGTATGGGTGGCTATGGCGGAAGTTTTCTTTCACCTAGCACTTTGTAAAAATCGGTTAGCTTAGGTTTGTACATAAATAATCTCCTTCTGGAGCATGTGTGTTTTCTTTCTTTTTGTAAGTAGAGAAGTGTACATATTTCCCTGTTTTCTTCGGTGAAAGTTTTGAGCTAGACTCCATATCCCAACAGCTAAGGCACTGGAACTGCGCGTTCTTGGCAGCTCACAGGGAGCATGCCATCCCCTGTGGAGCCAAATGTTATCACATAAAGTTGTCTAAGGTCTGCAGGGTGACCCAACCCTTTTCTTGCGTGGGTATCAGTCTCGATTTCAAAGCGCACCTTTTCAGAGCGACCCATTCCAAACTCGAATCAAGCAAATAGGTGAGTTCAGCTTCCAACGACTGGGATTCCATGTGGATTTTAGATCGACGGTTCATGGGTGTTCGGAATCTGAAATTGCGCGATGTATAGCGCCATAGAAAAAGGTCTGAAGTCCCAAGGTCGAGCAAAGGTTAAAAATGGACTGTAGATCTCATCAGGAGAGATCGACGGTGGAAAATTATCATGGGAATCGGGAGTTCAGAATATTGTTAAAGTTTTTCGTCAAAGGTTTGAAGTCTCGAAACCCGAAGTGAGCAAGAGTTGTCTAATCCATAGGGACGCGTGGTGCCAGATCCAAGCTGCAGAGAAAGTCACTTCGGGAAATTTGAAATGAGAGATGCGTAAAGCCCGAAGTGCTGAAGTGGTTGAAGCCCAAAGTTCTGAAGCACTCAGAGGTGGAGCCCCAGGCCACAGCCCAAGGTCATATGGGGGGCGTGCCTGGGAAAATAAACTAGTTCCCATTGCTTAGAGATTTTGTCAAAGAGGGCATCGAGAATTCTATGGTCTAGTGTTGTGAAAATATCCAAAGGGTGAAATCTCGAAGCGTCATATGGGATAAGCGCCAGGTCACAGCCCGAGGTCACAAGCATGAAGGGGTGATGAAGAAGGAGCTTAGCACCTACAACACCTATATTGGTCATAGGGGAAGATTTGCAGAGCCTCGAGGCGTCAGGATTGACTTGAAGAAGTCGTGGGCACCGCCTGGAAGCATTCATGGGTGTCAGGCCTCGTCCTAATCCCAATGAAGGAAGTTATTGAAGATAGGGGTGGCAGTTGAGACCTCGTCTCACCTCATAAATGGAAAGTGTTGCAGAGAGCAGCCATGAAGGCGGATTTTCCACTTGAAGCTTCCTCCTGGATGGATTTTCCTATAAAAGACATAATTGTGCTTGTCTTGCATCTAACATGAGAAGGCCTACACAGTCTGACAGAGCGGGCGTCGAATGGAAGCTTTGAATGCAGGGGCTCGATCACGCTCCTAGTAGTTGCAGCAGTTCTGAGTATATATACTCAGTTTCGATATTTTGTTATGGTCAAATGGTTGAGCTAGGCTACCTGATATTGTAATATTTTAATTGAGAACAACTCGTTCTCTAGTTATGTATTTGTTTTTGAGACATCTTGGTTAATCCAAGTCAGCTTTCTTACTCCATCTTATTTTCCTCTGATACTGAGAGAGTTCATGTTTGATTGATTCTAATGGATTGTTGTAACTGTATTATGATAAATGTTTGATTATAGTATTGTTATGATTTCTTTCAGCTTCCTTGAAATTTGAATCCAAGAGGACCTTGTGTTTAAGTTTTTCCCCTTTAGGCTGCTGGAAAATATGATGTTCATAGCGGACCTCTACACCTTTCTCACTAAATATTCCTCCTACTCACCCTTACTCCAACTTACTGACTGAAGTTGATTCCAGACCTCAATTGCTTATGCATGCTAGTCCAGATTTTTGAGTTAGAACGCTATTATTATTGAGTTTTCTCCATTTGACCACTCAAAACGCAATTACCTGTGACATATAAACTGATGGGTACTGGGCTTACCTTCAATGCAATCTGAAGGTGACTTCTAGTGTTAACACATTGAAAAACCCTCACAAGCTAGATTTAGTGAATCAACAAAAGGGTGCAGCTCTCTTTTACAAGATTTAACATAAAATAAAGGGACAAGTCCAACCTCCGTTGATATGGTATGTTGCAAATGTTGAAAGATTTTAAAAAGCCAACGCTCTGAATTTTTCTTAGGACTATGATGCTCTTCTGGGTAATAACAAGGACTGAACAATTATGTTGCATTAAAAAGATGAAGATATGGGAATCATTCATTCGAAGAGTCTATGAGAGACTTAATATAACCTTTCGTGAGTTGTTGGCAGCTCTCTTGTGTGCCTTCAATACAAGGTTTCATGGTTCGTTTTCTTATATCACTATAATCAATGTCCATAGTTGGTATAGAAATGTATTGCAATTCATGTCTATCTATAACTACCCCTTCATCTTTAATTTCAATATATCCATATTGAGAATCACTTAAAAAATTTGCAAGATACTTTTTTCCTTCTACAAATGTTTCTTTTCTCAAAAACCATCTAGACAATGTACTTATAGTTACATCAACAGCCAAGCCAATAGTTGTAATATCTACATTTTATTCTTGAAAATCCTTGTTCATCTTGTTCAATTCACCCAACACATCAGCCAAAATATGAAAAAAAAAATTAATGGAGTAAATTTGTGTCTTATCATACCATGATGAAGTTTTTTTTTTTCATTTTTCCACAAAGTTAAAATCGTTGGCATAAGCTTCACAAGCCTTATAATAACTTTTCCCATCGATAACCATCTCACTAAGTGTATCTGTAGAACATCAAGAACATCGATTTGCATAAACTTAAGCAAATCATTAATTCCATTACTTCTCTTTGGTGAATTTTGAACCCATGAATACACTTTGTTTGCAATTTTTTCAACATATAATAACTCGGGTATTTTCTTAGAAGAATTTGTTGCATCTAAAGACTCACGATGAGCTACACAATGAACTGTAATAAGGTTTGGAGTGTTTTTTTTTCAAAAATGAAATAAAACCATTTTCATGTCCAATCATTGTTGAAGCTCCATCTGTAGAAACAAATATCAAATTTGTATATTGAAGCTCTCTAACATTTATTAATTTACTAACACTGTCATTTATTGTTTTTTTTTTCATCTATTACATTCTTGAGTTTCATAAACTATGAAATAGGTGACCCAACACCCTTTGAATCTAAATAAGTTGTATAAACAACGAGGTGTTGCTCTAAGTTGTGATCAGTGCTTTCATCAACCATTAATGAAAAGAAATGACTTTCCAACATATTTTTTGTCTGAATCTGCT
This sequence comes from Picea glauca, assembly GCA_000966675.3. Lineage (NCBI taxonomy): Eukaryota > Viridiplantae > Streptophyta > Pinopsida > Pinales > Pinaceae > Picea > Picea glauca. Next base: position 11,330 of record JZKD02S0224981.1, read on the forward strand.
CAAGATGTCTTGATATGCAATATATAAAATCATTTGCAGACTTATGATTCGTGTATGAAGAATAATCTTGAGACTTTGGCATATGCGGTGTTTTTGCATCCATGAGAAATTTGCAAAGTTTTTCATACTTTAATAAATATAAATCTTCTTGGCGGACAAAATATGATATTTTCATTGTGGTAATCACTCTTTCCTTATTTTCATCTTCCATCCGCCTAATATGATATGGAATTGGCTTCATCTTTCTTTCTAATTCATTAATCCATCTTCCCTTAGCATCGTTATGTACCAGTGATATTTCATGAGTAACAAGAGCATTATGTTGTAATGTGGTACAACCATTCCCTAAACCCCATGGTCCACTCATCCTATACTTCTCACAATAACTACATTTCATAGTGATTGTGTCATCATGCGTCACATAATTCAGTGAATCAAACTTATCTAACCATTCCATACGAAATTTTATTTATGTTTTCCCTTCGATTTTCTCTTGATTGTTATCATCTTCTTCAACTTCGTATGTTTCTTTATCTAGATCATCCTCAAACAAACTTCCAAAAATTTCATGCAATTGTTGTTCCAATT
>JZKD02S0224992.1:0-21688 GCA_000966675.3 Picea glauca
ACAAGGTAGCAACCAGACCACGGTTGCTTCCCTATTATGATATGATCCGATGGGCATTGGATCACATAGCCTTACCCACCAGAACTATCATGAATGACCAGCAGGTCACAGTCGAAACTTTTAGACCAGAGAACATTCAAACCATGTATAAGCTACCGACAACATATGAATACACATATGATGCTGAATTCCTGGAGGAATTCAAAGAGAAAGAGTGTAAACAGTATGACAAAACCATGTCCGGTTTGATCAAATATTGGGTTTCACGCGCCCCTAAGTTCAAAGCCAATGAACAGGGTGTATATTCTATCGCTTCTTTGGAGCCACAGTATAAATATGTGGCCATGATGACATGTTGGCTATTTGGGAGAGAAGACACCTCGCATTTCTACATCGCATGGGTGCCTCTCATATTTCGGGTTGCAAAAGTTTGCTCGTTTAATTGGGCAAAGATGCTCTCAGACAGTTTGGCTAACAGGGTCACAGAGTATCGGGAGCAAAAGGCAAGCAGATGACCATCCTCATTTTTCATGTCTGCATATATCATGGATGCAATATGTTCCATGACACCATTCCCTTTGATGAATTGGGCCTGGAATCCAGCCCAAGAAAAACCTGTACATGAGTACCACGAAAAACTGTGGGAGAATAAAGCGAACAAATTCATTTACGAAATTTTCAACTGGGTGATGGTGCCCTTGCACATCGCTATTTTTGGTCTTTCGCCACCTCGTATCTCGAACAACATTGCTGCAAATATGAGTGGTATAGTGGACTGGTACGTAGAAACAGAGTTTTCCTATTTCAGAGTGTTCGGAGCTACTGTTCCCCCACTTGCGCTACCACTGTTCATCCCCAACAAACTGGTGTGTTGCGAGATAGCCCGACAAACAGTGATTGGTGGGGTGAGTAAAGAGCTCAAAGCATCTTCGAAGAATGTATGGCCGTTTTTCCCTGTTCAGCTAAATTCTTATTCTTTATTGGATTTCGGGCATGCTAAAGCCGAGGCTGCATCCCTGGAAGACCTGAGTTTGGTCTCCATTGAATATAAAAAACATGATCCTCAAAAAATTGTAAGCAATCATTTAGCAAATTGTGGGCTGAAGAAGTTTGAACACGATTTTTCACCCTCGAATGGAATTTTCCGAAGGGAGAGATCTTATGGGGAAGTGCTAGTTCGGATCCGATATTTAGCACCCGAAGACATGGCGTCTGTATTAAAATTCCAAGAACACAGATGAAGAAGCCTTCCCACTGTGTTGGGAGGTTTGGGTATTTCTGAGGCGAAACAGAAGGATGCTGAAGGTTCTGAGGACCAAATTTCTAACCTCGGAAAACACCAGGAAGGGGAGCAAGTGAAGAATCCTGAAGCAGAAGAGGAGACTATGCACCCACCCAAGGAACAGAGTTCAGAGGCGGAAATAAAAACTCCAGTCCCACCAGGCGAACAAAAGCTAGAGATTGAAATAGAAGCTCTAGGTACGCCAAAAGAGCAGAACCTTGTCAATACTCCAAAAGAGTTGGCAAAACAAATAGGAAAGCCCATCACCTCGGTCACACCCTTGCAATCGGCACAGGGAAATGTCAGCGAGGGATGGATATTTGGTGAAGAACTGAGGCCTATTAGAGAAGAAGAACTTCCTCCAAACAAGTTCTTTTTTGACAAAAAGAGGAAAGCAGTGGTGAAAAGGGAGTTCTACCAGGACGAAGGATCAACTGCTAAAAAATTCAAAGTTATGACTGATGGAAAAAACAAAAAGAATGAGGAATTCGCCAAGGAGATCGCAGGAACGCTAGGAGCGTATGCATCGACAAATCAATTCTAGGTCGGGATGTTGAAAAATCAACTCAAAAGAAAGAATCGCCTGATCAAAACTCTCGAAGCCAGAGTAGCTTCGGCCACAGAAAGCACTAAAAGTCAGGTGAGTGGGGAAATAGAAATGGCCTGACTAACTGATAAAAAGGAAATAGAAGCGCTCAAAGCCAATTTGGAGCAAGCGCATCTAGTGATCCAATATGGTCAGATACAGGCGGGTCAACAGAGAACTATGATCGCAGATTTTCAAGCTCAGGTAGAGTTCGCTAAAAATAGGGTGATCGACATCGAGGGTTTTAAATCCCGAGCGATCGATATCCGGAGCAGGATCACTTCTACACAACAAAGTTTTCTAGGTAAAATAGGAACAATCCGAGAGGATTGTCTGTTGATGCATCGATTTTCCGAGAACCTGGCTGACAGAGAAAGAGATGCAGGAGCAGCTCGGGTCGCCTTCCAGGAGGCGGTGATAGCCATGAATGACAGAGTTTCAACAAGTTCCCCCGGACTCACTCTCCCAGAACAAACTAGAGGTAACATTTTGTTGAAAGATTGGGAGCATAACATTACCCTGGGCAAGGAACAAGTGCAAAAAGTGACCAATTCATTAGAATAAGCCTTCAATTCTATAGAGGGCAAGCTGTTGGGTATGGACACTGGAGGCGATGCTGAAATTTTAATACAAATGAATGTAGAACAGATCTTGCTCGATCTGAAAGAGAAGGAGGTGAGAGATTTGGTAGATATCTCTCAGATAGACAGGATGGACATGGGTCGAGTTGATAAGCATTTGATCCAACCCAGCGCACAAATAAGTTCCCTCGACATCGTCGATGCACAAACGGGGGACAAGCTGCAGCAGTTAGCCCTAGAATTCTACTTCGCCGAGGCCAACTGTCAAGTGGAATCTTCACAGCTCGTATCTAAATTTGTGGATAGATGCATTGCATACACCGGATCTACGCAAAGATGAGCACCTGGCACCAAGTGAAGATAGGGCAAGAGAAAGGGAGCGATCACGCTCCTCCTAGTTGTAACCGAATTTGTGTAACCATTGAGAGTGAAATAAAGAAGGTTGGACCTTTTTGGTATCGATTGTAATAGAGTTTTTGTATTGGAGAAAGTAATACAAGCAAATTTGGAGATTCTCGATTCCATCCAGACTGTGTTACAAGTTTGTTTCTTAGTATTTCATGTTTCATTTCATTCCATTTGTTCATAATTGATGTGCTTTGTTATACTTTAGTACGACCACTACTATAACAAAAGGATTCTGGTTTTCTGTATTTGTTTATTGTATTTCCTCTGCACCAGCTATCAGCGGGTGTAAGACCAATTGGCATTTTCAGAATTCTACATTTATTCTTTGCTATGTCAGTTATTTTCTTACTAATTTCCTCTTCTGTTTGTATGTGATTTTTCTCTTTGATAGGAACCTTGTGTTATATGCAGCTAAATGTTTCTCTTTCACATCACACCTTTATATTAAAATATAATACAATTACGGGAAAGAGCCTTCAATTTGCATTTCTATTTTATTCAGAAAATGTAAAAATTCTCTTTATTTCGACCAAATCAAGACAACATTCCATCTCTCTTTAAATCCTTTCCAAATCTTACTATTCCTCCATGACTATCCCTGCAGCGACAAAGCCTAATATCGAACCCGGACTATCTAACCAAACACATATCACCTAAAATCTTTTTGACATAATCCTTAAAATTGCAAATGACTGGGACAAACTCGAACGTTCATGGGAAGCCATTGAACAAGATATAACTACTCAGGAACAGTTGGAAGCTAGACGACGAGAACGTAGAAATCTTCCCTAGTTTCCTATACTGAAATTTGACGTTACTCTCTCATCCATATTTCATCTATTTTCGGATGCCTTGACATTGTATTTTCAAGCCTTAGTACAGACTTAGGAACAACAGTTTCAACACTCAGCCTGGATGGGATTTATAAGTGGCTATTGAAGCAAAGGATTCAGAGTGAACTATTGTAAAAATGGACAAAATTCATTCTTCGAGCATTCAGGATGCTAAGAGGGTGTTGAGGGAACAAATTGGTAGTGTTCAGAAGCTCAAGAGGTATAACAGTTTGATAAACCATGACCGATATGGTATTGGGTTGCAGAGTTAAAGTTGGGCCCTTGGATCTGTTCGAAAGGAGACAGATCTTTCACATTCATTGGATCTAGGGAAGATTCATGGAGGATAAGCACCAAAGTCCATTAAACTTTTCCCCTTCTTCCATTTTGAAACTATAAGTAGAGAAGACGGTCGAAGTCTCGAAGTCTGTAACCAATCTGAACCAACTATTACAACATATACATGTCTAAACATTAATAAGGTTTGAAGTTTCGGCACTTTGAAAGAAATGGTATTTGGTTGTGCGGGAGGAGGAGACCCCAAAGTCCTCGATCATTGAAGTGAAATGACAGGATGACGTCACCAGTGGTGACATGGGCCAGTTTGAAAATTCAACAGTTCGACAGCTTGGGAAAAATGCCGAATGCAAGATATCCCCGAAGTCATGAAGCATAGGGTATGACCTGGAAAGATGATGTCACCTAGGGTGATGTGGACTTACCTATATCCACCACATGTCACTCATTTCTGTAGTTTTCATAAGCCCTTAGGATCGATTGGAACCTGACATGTTTCAATAGAAGGAGTGGCCACGTGTCACCCCTTTGATTGGTGAAAACTATACTTTGTGGGCCACAGAAGGTTAAATAGTTCGAGAGTTTAGTGTTTGGGAAAAATTGTTGGAATAACTTTCGGACCTCTGAACTATCGAAGTCTGATAGTTGTGAAGTGACATGGCATGATGATGTCATAGGCGGGGAGGGGTGACACGGACCTCCTCTAGGTACGCCATGTATCATCGAGTTTTGTAATTTTCGCAGGCTCTTAGAACCAATAGCGAACCAACACGTGTCGCTTGATAGTGGGACCACGTGTCACCACATAGATTGATGATAACAGAGCTAAGTGGACCTTGGAGGGTTTTGAATTTTAGGGGTTCGACAGTCCATGGGTTTTGTGATGTTCCTAAGGAGAATATTCCAAAGCCAAAGTTTAGAGTGACATGGATGGATGATGTCACCAAGGGTGACGTGGACACACTAGACGTTTGCCACATGTCCACTCCATAAATCTGATAGGTGGCACACTGGAAAGTGGATGCTGATGAGACACTAGGAGTTCATCAATCTAGGCATTCGGGGGACAAAAGGGTGTAAGTTGCATGAAGCTCCGAAGCAACGGACCCTTGAAGCTATAAAGATGTATTGTGCAAGGGTTTGTTGGTTCGACGTTTGGTTAGAGGGAGGTATGAAGTAACAAGATATTTTGAAGCTGAAGTTCCAGAGCCCCTAAGATATCAAGGCTCTGAAAAAGAACCTATCTGATAACACTGGATCACATCCATGGTCACATGTGTTCAGGGGATAAAGAAAAGGGTCTAGTTCCAGAAAATTATGTTTGAAATAGAGAAGGATCCCATGAGGTCCTTGATTGAAGAAACCTACATCCAAAGAAGTAAGGAAAAGGATGTTAATCCAAAGAGAAGATCTAGCACAAATCCAAGATCCAATTCAACTATGAGAATTAAGAACAATTGAACATAGATCACATTCCAGGAAGCACCATTTCTCAAATAGTCATAACTTCTTGCTAAAAAATAATAATTGAGAAAGGGAGTAGTCGTTGGATAGGTCTGGAACAATAGAGGGAAATTTTTCACCCTAAAATTGACTATGGCTAGTAAATCTCTCGTAAAATCAATAGAATTAATTATGATCATTTATAAACCAGAATTGTAAATGTTTTCATGGTTTTATTTAGATAGTTAGCCTGACAAGAGTTTTTTTGGTTGCACAGTTTTGCAGATTTTCTTACTGCCAAAAAAAAATAGAATATTCCTGGAGTGAAGAAAGATGGAGGATGCGCAAGAGGCTTACAGTCAGGAAGATGAGGTTATAGGAATGAATGTCCATCTAGGAATTGAAGGAACAAATTCCAATGGACATGGAGGAGGAAAGGATGAAGACATCAATCTGGTGGAGACCATCAAAACATTTCAGGCAGATGTACAAAGCCAAAAAGATGATAATGAAATACTTGTTAAGGCCAAAGAGCAGTAGGAAGACTTCAACATGAATTTAATGAAAATCCTAGACATAATTGAGAAGAAGTTAGAAAAGGATAGTGAATCCAGAAAATCGGGAAGCCACAAGACACCTGAGGAAAAAGAAAGATCAAGGAGTGGTAGTAGACATCACCATCAATTCCAAAAGCATTCCCATAGGAGAGAACACAAAAACTCAAGTCCATCCCCTATGAGGAATCATAGGAGGTATGGGGTGGATAATTTGAAGGGAGAAATGAACAAGATGAAAAATCCTACTTTTGATGGAGAGCACAAGAAGGATGAAGATGTCAAGACATGGTTGCTAGGTATGAGGAAATATTTCCAACTGCATAATTATTCCTCTCATGCAGAAGGGAGAATTGAAATCTACGAGCTTGTGCAGGTGCAACACATTAAGGAGAAAAATGTGATGTGGAAATAATTCAATAAGTATTTTGAGAAGAAATACTTGACCAAGAGGCATTATGATAAAAAGATGAAAGAGTTCTTTGAACTCAAGCTGGGAAGCATGACCATCGATGAGTATGAAAGGACATTCCTAGAACTGCTGAAGTATGTCTCCTTCATCAAATATGAGACACTGAAGATTCAGAGGTATCTGATTGGACTACCATATTTCATGAGAGGCAAAATACAATATGACGATCCCAAGACTCTGGAGGGAACTATAAGGAGAGATAATTTCTTGTATGATCAACAAAAAAGAAATCCTACCTTCTAGAAGGCTTGGGAGGAAAATAAGAAGTTTAGTAGAGATCTGAGGAAGAAGGGGAGAAAGATTCCATTCTTAAGAAATAATCCTAAGGGACAACCAACTTTTAGAGAGCCTAACATGGTTGAGGAAAGTGGAAAAAGGCCAACGAAACCACCCATTCAATGTTGGGTTTGCAAAGGAGATCATATGTATAGATATTTTCCTCACACAGCTGAAAAAGCGAGAGTTTTACACAATGTCCAGCAAGCAAAAATAGTGGACATGGGAAGAAGTGTGCCAAGGATCTATGCAGCCCTAGACAACAAACAAGAAGAGTTTCAATCACACATGATTCAAGTAGAAGGTATTCTCAAGAACCATTCCCTTACTATTTTAATTAATTCAATGGCTAGTCATAGCTATATAGATCCTAAGGTAGTGGGAATATTGCAATTTCCAAGATGCAAGCATGATAAATATTGGTTGGTACAACTCGCTATAGGATCCAAGAGAAACGTTGTTGAGTTGGTTAAGTCATGTCCATTGGGCATGAATGGGATGAATACCAAGGTAGATATGAACATCTTTCCTTTGGTTTCATATCACTGTCTAATTGGTATGGATTGGTTGGAACAACACCATGCCATCTTAAATTGTCATAAAAAGGAATTCACTTTCCTAGATGAGGAAGGAAACTCAAGAGCAGTCCAAGGAATTCCTAGGGTAGTTACTGTCCAAGAAATATCAACAATGTAGTTGAAAAAGTGTTATAACAAGGGTTGTCAAGTGTTTGCATCTCATATGGAGGAAACACCTAAGTATAGGGTGCCATATCTAGAAGATCAAGCAGTCCTAAAAGAGTTTGAGGATGTGTTTAAGGAGATACCAGGACTACCCCCAAAGAGAGATATTGATTTCTCTATAAATTTTATGCCTCGAGTAGCTCCAGTGTCAAAGACTCCCTACAAAATGAGTAGTCCATAGATGAAGGAGTTGAAAATTCAGCTTGAAGAGCTATTGAAGAAGGGGTACATATGCCCAAGTGTGTCACCTTGGTGTGCCCAAGTGTTATTTGTAAGGAAAAAAGATGGGACCTTGAGATTGTGTATTGATTTTAGGTAGCTAAATAAATTAACCATGAAGAACAAGTATAATTTTCTAAGGATTGATGATATCTTCGATCAGTTGAAGGATGAAAGGATATTTCAAAGATTGATTTCAGTTCAGGATACAATCAGGTAAGTATTAAAGATGAATACATCAGTAAGATTTTTTTCAAAACAAGGTATGGTCACTATGAGTTTATAGTGGTGCCATTTGGGTTATCAAATACACCAACTATTTTCATGTGCTTGATGAATGGTGTCTTCTGAGAGTACTTAGACAAGTTTTTCATTGTATTTTTGGATGAAATCCTTGTATATTCCAAGACAGAAGAAGAACATGAGAATTTCTTGAGGATGGTTTTGCAAGTGTTAAGAGAACACCAGTTGTATGCCAAATTGAGAAAGTTCTCATTTTATCAGAACTAAATTCATTATTTGGGGCATATCATATCCAAAGAAGGGATAATAGTGGATCCTGAAAAGATAGAGGCCATTAGAGGATGGCCAATACCCAAGAATGTGATAGAAGTCAGATCCTTCATGGGTCTAGCCGACTACTACAAAAGATTTATTGTAGTGTTTTCACGGATTTATCACCCAATCACTTCCTTGCAAAAGAAAGGGGTGAAGTTTCAATGGACAATAGAATGTGAAAAGAGCTTCCAACAATTGAAGCACTTGTTAAACAATGTTTTGATTATGAGAATTATAGATCCTAATGAGGACTTCATGGTTTTCATAGATGCATACATAGAGGGACTTGGTGGAGTCCTAAGTCAGAATGGTTTGGTAGTATGTTTTGAATCCATAAAGTTGAAAGATAATGAAAATCTCTGTGCCACTTATGATTTAAAGTTGGAAGCCATAGTACATGCCTTAAAGAAGTAGAGGAACTACCTCATTGGAAAGAAATTTGAACTAAGTACAAACCATAGTGGTTAGAGGTATTTGTTTGATCAACCAACTTTAAATGTCAGGCAAAGAAGATGGTTGGAATTCCTCTGGAAGTATGATTTTGACATCAAGAACATCAAAGGAAATGAGAAAAAAGTGGTTGATGCACTCAGGAGGAGAGTGCATGAGATGCATTCTACAACCATTAGCATGTATCAAACATATCATAAAGGTAGAATTTATGAAGATGCAAAAGCCGATTTGTAGTACATAGAGATGGTAACCAAATTGGAGCAAGGTAAAATGAAACAGGAAGATGAAAATTACGAATTGGGAATTGATGGAATTCTCTTGTACAGGAACATAGTTTATGTACCCGATTCTCTTGAATTGAGTAATGTGATTTTAAAATAAATGCATAATGTTCCCTATGTGGGACACCCAAGATATAAGAAAACAGTGGAAGCAATCAGGAGCAAATACTATTGGCCAGGTATGAAGAAACAAATTGTTGAGTACATTTCCAGATGTATGGAGTGTCAAAGAGTCAAGGTTGAGAATAAACAACCACTTCGGTTGCTGCAGCCATTACCCATTCCTGAGTGGAAGTGGGAAGTGGTGACAATGGATGTCATCAAGAAAATTCCAAGGGCAAGTGTTGTAGGAAAATTCCTCTGCGGACAAGTGATTATCCTCTTGGATCTTAGACCCCTATGACCAAGATAGAAAAATGCTAACATTGAACACTGACATTCCTTTAAATGTAGCTAAAATATTCAAAGGGAAAGAGGAAGAAATCATGAGTACCTTTTTCTGAACTTTGTCCTTCTTCAGTTCAAGTTGAATTTGATCTTAAATCCCTTTAATGAGTTTTGTAATTCAATAGAAAACAAAGACAATGCATGCTTCCTATTGTACCAAGATTAGTTTAAATTAGATTTATCAAGAATAGACAAGCCCATGAAAATATACAAAAACTTGAAGGAAACAAGCCAAGCATATATATATATATATATATATATTAATGAGAACATAGCAAGGTGCTTACAATCTGTAGATGCAGATGCAATAGCCTCACCAAGTCATCCTTGTCCAACCCCTTTCTCAAAATATCCACGATCAGAATGACAATACTTTTCACTGATATTCTCCCCCTTTCACCATGATAATGCCTCCTTATGTAGGCCTTAAGAGGCTCAACCACCTTATCTATTCCTACGATATGTTGATGATATGACTCCATCAATTGTGGGATTTCTCTTAGATCCATTATTTAACCTGGATTCGAGCCAAAATGACTCGGATGTTTTCTTAGTTGTCCTTAGAGATAAGGGGGATTCTTCCCCAAGATTCTCTCAATAGATCGACACTCCCTCAAAGTTGGCCAAAGAGCACTATAGCGCTCCCTGCTAAGAGGAAAAGGAGCGCTAACACTCCCTGCAAGTGGGCAGGGGAGTGTTGATCTCAAAAAATACTTTTAAGATGATTATTCTTCAAGGTAAAAGTTTGTAAAATTTTCCAAATGACATGTTTTCCTCTTCTAACAAGTATTAGAGGATGTCCCAAGTGTTCTTATGATGTTGTCTGCAATGCGACACATGCGTTGTGAAAATATGAATTTTGAGACACTTGTGACAATGAAAATGAGACATTATCGAAGTGAGGAATTCTAGCGTGTAACATATTTCCCCCCAAAGTGCGAGGTCAGAAGACATAAACTGATGAATGAAGTGATTTGTAGACTTTTGAAGAAAGGGTATGGAGTTAGAGAACCTGGTAGAAGTTGCAAACAACCATAAAAAAAATGTGATGGTATGTTTCAAACCCAATGAAGGCATACCTATGCTTGAGTGATAAAGGACTTTAAGGTATGGCTTCCATCAAATACACTATAGATCCATAATCATATTTACTTAAGGGTACAGACACCAAATATACAATGTGTATCTATACTTCCATGACATGAACTGATTGTAGCCATGAGAAATACACAGTGGGTCTATGAGATAACAAAACATAGCCACAAACCAATACAAAGTGGATCTATGTGACAAAATATATATCAACATGCTCAAATGATCTCCTTTTGCAGCCTCAGTAAAGAGGATATCAGAGTGAACACTCAACCCAGGGTCTTCATCCGAGTCATGATGTGGTATGAATCTAGCCATGTGAATAGATGTTTTGATGTCAAACATGGTAGAAACCACTTGATTACCGGTCATTGAGGTAAGCCATTAACAAGTGCAAGGGAAATCACCAGTGATGTCAATGAATCCCAAGGTACCCTAGTACAATCCAACGAATGTGAATAGATGATTTGAAGTCTAACATTCTTGGAATCATCCGATGAGAGGTCAATGATGTAAAATTACTGTCGGAGGCAAGGATGCCTACCGTTGAGGTTGCAAGTCCCCAGGTACTAACTGGTTTCTAAGTCAAATTTCCCGGATAATGTTTTGAAGTTGACAGGAAAAGACTCGCCGAAGGAGGGCCTTGATGTATCCCTCATCAACGACACAAAACTAACATAAATATGTACGATGGTGAATCAAATGAGTATGGACTGACAAGGGTATTGAAAATGGAAATTTGTGATGGTTGACTCTTGAGGAAGATACTTCCCTTGAACACTGAGGCACAAATAAAAGAAAGTCAACATATACCAAAACATGATGCAGTGGATACTGTGACTTTTGTTGGGTGACCCAAAGGAGTAAAGAAACTTAGAAGAGTGGTCTAGTGTAGAGGTTCAGTGGATTAAAATGTATGTAAATAGAATGTGTCGTGTTCAAGGGTGACTGCAAGAGTGACTTGTGACGATTCTAAAAAATGGCTTGTCTTTCTTCCTTCAATTTCCCCCCCATCTAGATAGACAAGTACCTCTTTTTTTTTTTACGAGCTCGAGGAGGATAACACATGATCGATATAACTCACCTTTGGTAAGTTCCTCTTCATTTGTTTAACGATCTATAAGAAGTAAGGGTTCGGTCCCATATGGGCCCTTCAAAGTGTAATTTTTAACAAGTCCAAAGAAGGAAATATCGGTGTTTTTTCATGTTTAGAGAGTTTAAAAAGAACTTAAAGACGACTCCAGGGTTTCCCTTTTTCGTAATATTAGTCTCTGAAGTTCGAAAAAGAGATAAATTTCTACTTGGGAGATGCCCTTGCAAAACCTTTTAAACGAATGTGAAGGGAAGCAAGATCACTCAGAAATATTTTCATGTTTAGAGAGTCTGAAAAGAGATTAAAGGAGACTCTAGGGGTTTCTTTTTTGTGTAACCCTCACAAGTCCAAAAAAGAGATAAAAGTCTACTCGGTTACATTCAAGTGTTTTTTCGAGCATGAGAAATAACAAAGACCATGTTCGTCAGTGTTACAATTTTAAATAGAAAGATACTGCTTTGAAACCTACAAGCGAAGATAAATCTACATCTAGGGTATTAGTGACATCTTTGAAAAATATTTTAAAACACAAAAGAAACATTATATTAGAAAAAATGAACCCTATAATAGTGAAATAAGGTTAAAAAATTTATTGACCATTTCATTTTCAACTATCTCTTCTATCATTGGTATTTTCAACCTCAAAGGGTGATTTTCAAGCTGTTGGCACCGGAGCTGCGGCTAACCATTCTCACATATGTCTAGATCAGGTTGGTCACTAACCCATTCTAGTCATTTCTCATGGTTTAGAATTTCGTTTTAGGTAGTTTTTATTCTTGTCCTGAGATCCCTAGGAATCCCTAGGCATCAAACTAAATCGATGCTTGCTCAAAGGGGTGAGGGGAGCACCGATCATGTTTTCGGCACCCTAGTTTGTGTGCCATGGGAGCGCTAGCACCCTGTGGATGAGTTTAGGGTAGTACCAGCATAGGACTGAAAAATTTGTTGCTATTTATGCTAAAAGTACCCACATTTTTTCTATGAGAGGATGATTAATGGTTTTTAAATGTATGTTCTTTCAATTTACACGGAAAAAAACCAGGATCGAATGGAAAGAATGTGAGCATGATATCGATGATATAGATGCATTGAAAAACCCCGATACAAGGGCCACTTTGAGGAATTGTGGCCTCCTCAAGTACTTCAAGTTGCAAAATATGAAAAAGGAAGTTTTACTACTTGAGTATCTGATTGGACTGTGGGATGACATCGAACAGATGTTTCGTATTGGGACACAAATGCTCAAAATTGAGCTCGATGACATATAGTTTTTGAACATCCTCTCAAAAAGAGGGGATCTTATCACTTTTTCCATGAAACATGAAAATCCTCATTCTGTCTAGGTGTACATGGATGATCATTGTATTCCAGGGTCATGATTGGTTGGGGGATGAATCATGATCAAGGACATCAGAGATTTGATGCTATTATCTATCTTGTTTTCCATAACCAACCTGGCATGTAGCATGAGTGCACATTTGGATTCAAAATCCCAAATGTCTTATTATCTACAATGCGTGGAGCCGATATTATTCAAATGGAGTGTGGGATTCCTTCTTAATGTGAAGGATCAAATCACGAAGTGCAAGACTGGGAAACATAAACAAATCAATTATAGTTCCTTCTTGGTTTTGTTCTTTCTAGAGAGAATACCTCAGATGCAACTGAAAATTGTGTTGATGGCATGACTGGTGGCTGAACGACATATGAAAAGGTGGATAAGCTTTTCCCCAAGATTTGGGACCGACTTGGAGTTCAATTTCATGGCTGTCTTCTTCGCTTGGTGGATGTTGGAACAGGGGCATACCCAGGGTTGAACGCTTCAACAACGCACCAATAAAACCCTAACTATCATCCCTTTCGGCAACACCTGTGAAGGAGATGAAGTCTCACCTGAGGTAGAGGCAGGGGGGTTGCATGAATCAGGTGTCGAAAACCTATCTGGGACACAGATCTATGATTAAAACACTTAACATATCACTTAGCCAACAATATGCATTAAGTTATGGTTCTTAGTCACATTGCTAATTAAAACCTAAGTGCCCAACATTGCAGTAATAACCAGATCAAACACTTCCAAGCACATATTATTAACTCAGATCTAGCATTCGTTTACCATAAATAGAGCACTAAGCATCCATACATATATCTAACCTACATCAAGATCAATTCACTAAGCAGATAAATACATAAACAACATAAATAACATTCCACAAAGAACATCCACAAAGGATATATTTGGCATCTACTTACATCGCCTAGCTACTTATTTATACATTACAAAAGGAATAAACATTGGTAAACCCATGGGCCGACATCCCATACCTATTACATAAACCCTAACATCCCAAAAATCATATAAAAATGGGCAATATGTCGTGATCTCTGCTTCGCCTGGGCGGTCCGTCTTCAGCCAGCCTATTGAAGTCCCAAAAATGGTCAAACACGACCAACGTTTCATCAAAAATTGGTCGAGGGACAACAAGCCCCCAACACTCACCTGCAACTTGCCTCGAGTCACTCTGATCTAGGTAATACCACTTATAAGGCCTCGAGCTTAGCTCTAGCTGCCTCGACTTGCTGCTTCGCCAGATCCCCCTTCTCGATGAATTCTCGAATTACTTACTTGGTGACAGTCCCTTCCAGGCTTTGTTCCACTATTGTGACCACTTGTTCCAGCAGTGAGCCTTGTCCCTCGATCTTTTCTAAAATCATGCAGGCTTTGTCCTACATCGATTAGAGTCTCTATGTCACCTCCATAACTCTGCTCTGGATGGCAATAACCTACTTTCAAACTACGCATTTCTCCTACGACCTCTTCATCTTCTCTACTACAGTAAGAAACTTCATATGTGTTTTCACAGTGGACGCCTGCTACTTCACCTCCTAGAGTTGTTCTTCCAATCTCCTCAGCTCTGTATCTTTTGCAAGGTGCTCATAGGTCTGCGCACTTCAATCACTCAATTTTTTAAATTCTGAGGCTAATGCCCTGATTCTTTCTACTGCACTCCTGGAATATTCTTCCCTTTGATCCCACACTTCTTGCAGAGTGCTCAACACTGCTTGAAGTTATAATTCTGCTACTCTTTCTTGAAGTTGTTGAATGGCCTTAGATAGCTTCCCCACTTGCATTGCAGTTGAATCTAGTTACTCCTATTCCAAGCCCGACATAGAGCGAAGTGCTCTAGTCACTACCTCCTTGACCACAGTCTACTCTGCAAGAAGCTAGTATTTTTCTTCCTTCATATTTTCTTTGTTCTCTTTGAACATCGCCCTAATTTCACTTTTCTCCCGCTACGCAACTTGAAGTTGCTCTAAGGCCACTTGCTTTTCTTGCTTCATGGATTTTGTATCTTTTTCTTTTTCTTCTTGGGCTCGACAAAGTCGAGCCTCTGTCGCATCTGCTAACCTTTGCAAATGGGTGGGCTCATCCACCAATTCTAAATTTTCTGCTGAGGATGGTGCAGTAGGCACTACACGGATTGAATGGATAGATTTTTGGATGTCTCTGAGCTCTTTCTCTATTCTGTCGTACATGGATTCCTTCTTTGCCCCATGTTTCTACAAGATTTCTTTTTAAGCATCTTCTACAATTGTGATGATGAAATCAATGTCATCCACTATGAGCACGTTCTTCGACTGAGGTTTGCTGGCGCGAGCCTTCTTCCTTGCCGAAGGTTGTTTTTAGGAAACCTTCCTCTTCTGCGATGCTTTTGTTGTGGTGAGGGGATCCTTCAGTGGTGTATCTTCGCCTTTGTCCCAGTTTTCTCCTTCTTCCCCTCCTTCCTCTTGGTTCACTTCTTCTCCTCCTCCTCCTACAGGTGAGTCAGGTGTAGTTTCCTCTGATGCGTTTTCCTTCTCATCACTTTCTATGTCTTGGACTTCATCATTTTTCTTATTTTTCTTGGCACTTCTATGTCCATCATGTTTGACCTGGTTGACTAATGGTCTTTTGATGATATCAGGGTCAGAGATTTATGCATCCTCCACTGGTACGCGGAATTTTGTTGGCCATTCCTTAGTGATTTATTCCATGTCTTCCTCACTCAACTTATAATAAGACTGTAGCTCCTCCTTACTTTCACCCCATGCGCAATGATCTAGATGAAGTATCAATCTCAATGGTCCAATGGAGATCTTTCCATCCATAACTGTGTTTCTAGCCGTTCTGGAGCATCATTGTAATGGTCGGGATGCATCCATAGATCGTATAGCTTCGTCATGGTGAAGTCCCATTCTACGCAGTTATGCTATTCTAGTGAGGTTCAATTTCTGCAAGCCTACCTTTTGCGAAGTCTTTTCCGGGACTTCTCGTAGTTTTTCTAATTTTTCTTTCTTCTTACTAAGCTTTCTGGCCTTATTTCCTATAATTTGAGTCTATGGATTCATCTTTCCATTCTTATTATTTTCTTCCCTTAGTGTAGTAACTTCGCACTACTAAGGTTCTTCCAAAGGTTTCAAGGGTAATACCTCTTCTCTTATTATTTCCAAGGTGAATGTACATCTTTCCTTTATGGACAGGTTCTTTAAGCCTTCTTGTTTTCTTTCCACTTCGACAACTAATTCTCTGGCCCTCTCTTGCTTCGACTTATTATCTTGTTATTAGTCATGAAGTCCCTTAATTCTCTCTTTTTCTGTTCTATGGCTTCCTCCTCTGCTTTCCTTCTAATATGGTCATTCTCAATCCAAGTCTTTCCTAATAAAAGTGAAAAAGGAGCGCTTCTCTCAACAAACTTAATGACTTCAAATTCTTCTTCGGTTGATGTTCCATGGGCTATCATAGGTACATTACTAAATCTTCCACATAGGGTTATCATCTTTCCTGTAAACAATCCTATCCTTCCCAATGAAGGAACCATAGAAGGCTTTCCTAAAATTTCCCAAGTGCTTTTTGGCATAAGGTTCACATGTGTTTCCTCATCTCATACAGAGTCTATGTTGAAGTCTCCTATTCTTGTTTCTATGCACTGTTTTTCTTTTAATATCTCTGGTAAAGTGAGGTCTTTGTTATCATTCANAGTCTATGGATTCATCTTTCCATTCTTATTATTTTCTTCCCTTAGTGTAGTAACTTCGCACTACTAAGGTTCTTCCAAAGGTTTCAAGGGTAATACCTCTTCTCTTATTATTTCCGAGGTGAATGTACATCTTTCCTTTATGGACAGGTTCTTTAAGCCTTCTTGTTTTCTTTCCACTTCGACAACTAATTCTCTGGCCCTCTCTTGCTTCGACTTATTATCTTGTTCTTCTATTAGTATCTTTATTTTTCTAGTCATGAAGTTCCTTAATTCTCTCTTTTTCTGTTCTGTGGCTTCCTCCTCTTCTTTCCTTCTAATATGGTCCTTCTCAATCCAAGTCTTTCCTAATAAAAGTGAAAAAGGAGTGCTTCTCTCAACAAAATTAATGACTTCAAATTCTTCTTTGGTCGATGTTCCATGGGCTATCATAGGTACATTACTAAATCTTCCACATAGGGTTATCATATTTCCTTTAAACAATCCTATCCTTCCCAATGAAGGAACCATAGAAGGCTTTCCTAAAATTTCCCAAGTGATTTTTGGCATAATATTCACATGTGTTTCCTCATCTCATACAGAGTCTATGTTGAAGTCTCCTATTCTTGTTTCTATGCACTATTTTTCTTTTAATATCTCTGGTAAAGTGAGGTCTCTATTATCATTCAATGTTTCTTTCAACTGTAATAACATAGTCTCTGATACTTTCTGTTTCTTTAACATATCTTTAGTTCCTTGACCTTATTCATAGTTTTCTTGTCTCATGTTCATCTATTCAACTTTAGCAATGATTATAGGGAAATCCTCAACCTCATGACCAATAGATTTATAACAAAGACAAATAGGACCTATACCAGGGCATTCCTTAGAAAGATGTCCAAATCTTCTGTAATTATAACACAATGGCAATCCTCTCTTTCTTTTAAATTATCCCCAACCCTTCCTGTACTACGCACTAGGGTCATAGTGATGGACCTACAATCTACAAAAAAATGTTCTAGGTTCCTGCATCCACTTATTAGTCCAAAAATTATTTCTATGCATAGGAATAACATATATTTCAATATCTTTATCAAAATTATTCAGATCCATTCTTTCTTCTAACTATGCCCTATTTTTCATACTAGGACATAATATATCAAACATACCTAGCTTCATACTTTTGAAGCAAAAATTTCCACATATATTACCATTAGCAGAGCACAAAGCTTTGAGATATTACCTCTTTTCTTCAGATCTAGTTCCTTTATTAGCATAGATATTCGCAATTTAAGTAGAATACTGCACACAACAACAACATATCTATGCACAAAGCTTTATATTTTCTTCAATTCCCAACAATCACAGTTTCAGTCCCAACAACGAAACCATTTGTTGGCACAGGGGCAGACCCAGGGTTGAATGATTCAACAACGCACCAACAAAACGCTAACTACTAGCCCTTTCAGCAACACCTGCGAAGCAGATGAAGTCTCACCCGAGGTAGAGGCAGGGGGGTTTGTAGGACTCAAGTGTCTACAACCTAGAAGGGACAAAGATATGTGATTACAACACTTAACAGATCACTTAGACAACAATATGGATTAAGTTATGGTTCTTAGTCACATCGCAGATTAAACCGTAAGTATATAAAAGGACAATAATAATCAGATCAAACACTTCCAAGCACATAACATTAACTCATATCTAGCATTCATTTACCATCAATACAACACTAATCATCCATACATCTATCTAACCTACATCAACATCAGTGCACTAAGCGGATAAATACGTAAACAACACAAATAAAATTGCACAAAGCACACCAATACAGGATATATGTGGTTCACCCCAGTGTAGGGCTACATCTTCAAGCTTCTTACATTCCTGAATATACGTCTTCAAGATTCTTACATTCCTCTTCTCTTGTGCAAAAATCCAGAGATCCAACTCCACAAAGAACATGAGATCTATGGGTGCCTCGCCAAATCCTCCTTCCCTGAATTAGGTCAGGGCACAAAGACTTACACAGTTTGTGGACAAAGTCTCTTACAATCACTTTCACTTATCTCTACAAGCCTTAACATACACTAGTCATGCACTAAGTCCTTGAACTCTAATTTGACATCTACTTACATCACCTAGCTACTTATTTATACATTACAAAAAGGCCTTAACATGGGTAAAACCATGGGATGACATCCCATACCCCTTACATAAACCCTAACAGCCCCAAAATCCAATAAAAATGGGCGAGATCCTACGATCTTCGCTTTGCCTGGGCTCTCCGTATTCGACCAGCCTGTCGAAGTCCCCAAAATGGTCAAACACGACCAACGTTTCCTCAAAACTTGGTCAAGGGCCAACAATGGAGAAAGAAATTGATCATCATAGAGGAATTTCCATATGCAGGACTGGATTTCCGGGGTAGCCTGGACTTAGTACCTCCAGAGGGTATTGAGGGGGATGCGTCAAGTACAAAACCAAAACCTTTTCATGTTTATTTTTATTTTTAAATTTATATTATTTTTATGCGTACAAAGAGGGTTTTTAACATACATATTGTTTCATCATGAATATAGAGGTGCATCACGTCCGACAGAGATACCGACACTAGGGCATCACGGAGATGTGCAGATAGTTGTGGAGCACGAGGTGGTGGTGGGAGGTCTCTAGGAGGTTGAGAGGAACCTCCGAGGTCTCACTATGGGTGTCCAACCTCTCAGGAGGTGAGACATACCTCTACATATGGAGAGGCATACAGTAGGGGTACCTGATATTTTGAACCACTTGCTTCGATGAGTGGTCCGTGCAGTGGTGTGCTTCTCAAAGAACAANTTCACATGTGTTTCCTCATCTCATACAGAGTCTATGTTGAAGTCTCCTATTCTTGTTTCTATGCACTGTTTTTCTTTTAATATCTCTGGTAAAGTGAGGTCTTTGTTATCATTCAATGTTTCTTTCAACTATAATAACATAGTCTCTGATACTTTCTGTTTCTTTAACATATCTTTAGTTCCTTGACCTTATTCATTGTTTTCTTGTCTCATGTTCATCTATTCAACTTTAGCAATGATTATAGGGAAATCCTCAACCTCATGACCAATAGATTTATAACAAAGACAAATAGGACCTATACCAGGGCATTCCTTAGAAAGATGTCCAAATCTTCTGTAATTATAACACAATGGCAATCCTCTCTTTCTTTTAAATTATCCCCAACCCTTCCTGTACTACGCACTAGGGTCATAGTGATGGACCTACAATCTACAAAAAAATGTTCTAGGTTCCTGCATCCACTTATTAGTCCAAAAATTATTTCTATGCATAGGAATAACATATCTTTCAATATCTTTATCAAAATTATTCAGATCCATTCTTTCTTCTAACTATGCCCTATTTTTCATACTAGGACATAATATATCAAACATACCTAGCTTCATACTTTTGAAGAAAAAATTTCCACATATATTACCATTAGCAGAGCACAAAGCTTTGAGATATTACCTCTTTTCTTCAGATCTAGTTCCTTTATTAGCATAGATATTCGCAAGTTAAGTAGAATACTGCACACTACAACAACATATCTATGAACAAAGCTTTATATTTTCTTCAATTCCCAACAATCATAGTTTCAGTCCCAACAACGAAACCATTTGTTGGCAAAGGGGCAGACCCAGGGTTGAATGCTTCAACAACGCACCAACAAAACCCTAACTACTAGCCCTTTCGGCAACACCTGCGAAGCAAATGATGTCTCACCCGAGGTAGAGGCAGGGGGTTTGTAGGACTCAAGTGTCTACAACCTATAAGGGACAAAGATCTGTGATTACAACACTTAACAGATCACTTATACAACAATATGCATTAAGTTATGGTTCTTAGTCACATCGCAGATTAAACCGTAAGTATAGAAAAGAACAATAATAATCAGATCAAATACTTCCAAGCACATAACATTAACTCAGATCTAGAATTCATTTACCATCAATACAACACTAATCATCCATACATCTATCTAACCTAGATCAACATCAGTGCACTAAGCAGATACATATGTAAACAACACAAATAAAATTGCACAAAGCACACCAACACAGGATATACGTGGCAGTGTGGGGCTACGTCTTCAAGCTTCTTACATTCCTGAATATACGTCTTCAAGATTCTTACATTCCTCTTCTCTTGTGCACAAATCCAGAGATCCAACTCCAGAAAGGAAATGAGATCTATGGGTGCCTCGCTAAATCCTCCTTCCCTGAATTAGGTCAGGGCACAAAGTCTCTTACAATCACTTGCACTTAGATCTACAAGCCTTAACATACACTAGTCATGCACTAAGTCCTTGAACTCTAATTTGACATCTACTTACATCACCTAGCTACTTATTT
This sequence comes from Picea glauca, assembly GCA_000966675.3. Classification (NCBI taxonomy): domain Eukaryota; kingdom Viridiplantae; phylum Streptophyta; class Pinopsida; order Pinales; family Pinaceae; genus Picea; species Picea glauca. The sequence continues at coordinate 21,007 of JZKD02S0224992.1, forward strand.
ATACATTACAAAAAGGCCTTAACATGGGTAAAACCATGGGATGACATCCCATACCCCTTACATAAACCCTAACAGCCCCAAAATCCAATAAAAATGGGCGAGATCCTACGATCTTCGCTTTGCCTGGGCTCTCCGTATTCGACCAGCCTGTCGAAGTCCCCAAAATGGTCAAACACGACCAACGTTTCCTCAAAACTTGGTCAAGGGCCAACAATGGAGAAAGAAATTGATCATCATAGAGGAATTTCCATATGCAGGACTGGATTTCCGGGGTAGCCTGGACTTAGTACCTCCAGAGGGTATTGAGGGGGATGCGTCAAGTACAAAACCAAAACCTTTTCATGTTTATTTTTATTTTTAAATTTATATTATTTTTATGCGTACAAAGAGGGTTTTTAACATACATATTGTTTCATCATGAATATAGAGGTGCATCACGTCCGACAGAGATACCGACACTAGGGCATCACGGAGATGTGCAGATAGTTGTGGAGCACGAGGTGGTGGTGGGAGGTCTCTAGGAGGTTGAGAGGAACCTCCGAGGTCTCACTATGGGTGTCCAACCTCTCAGGAGGTGAGACATACCTCTACATATGGAGAGGCATACAGTAGGGGTACCTGATATTTTGAACCACTTGCTTCGATGAGTGGTCCGTGCAGTGGTGTGCTTCTCAAAGAACAA
>JZKD02S0225003.1:27009-40348 GCA_000966675.3 Picea glauca
GGAGCGTGCACTGAATAACCTCATGGAGATTTGTGTTTGAGCTGGTGCCAAGCTCTTGGATGATGAGGCAGGTTCCATATCTGCATTCTACGGCCTCAGATCTATCACTAAGACACTGGTATGGTTACATATTGTCTTGATAGATATTATTGTTTGATATATTGTGAATGCTTAGGGCATTCTTGGTATGGATTCTATGATGTGGCTCAGTTTGGTTGATTTGGTTGATGGAGTGAGCAACACTCTTGTGATTCAGTAGTGACATGATTTCTATGATATACTAGCTATTTATACATGATTGAGATAGCATTCATATTGACTTGTTGTGGAGCATAAGCAAGATATTGGACAGCTTGGATGTGTTGTGACTGTCTGTGGGTCAGTTTGGACAATGGAAGACATAAGGGTTCTAAGCACATGAAGAAAAGAAAAACCCTAGTTGCTTAGAAGCAGACGCTTGTTGCATTATACACTGGCCACGTTCACACGCGGATTGTAGTGAGCTAGGGCGCGTTTACATGCGAGCTGCACTACTGACAGGTCACGTACCTGTTGATAGATTGATATATATTGAGGATTGTTGCCTCATCTCAGTTGGTGCTGAGGATGTAAGTTGAGTCTTGCATATAGAGCTGATGCTCTTGTAGAGTTGTACTCTATTCAGTTGTTGTTGATAAACTCCAAGGATTGTAGTCCGCAATAAAAAGAAAATTGTACATACATCTTGTGTTCTTTGTGTTCATTGTGGTGATGACTCGTTGATGATATATTGCTGATATATGTTGCTGATATGTGCTCACATCTAAATGGTTATAAATGACAACAATGGGTAATGAATAAATGTTGAATGTTAATTGATTAGTTTTTGTGAAAGAGGGAAGTTTTGGGAAAAAGAGCCCCACACTCATTCACCCACCCTGTAAGTGTGGTAGGTGCATGCAAATGAAAGTAACCAGAAAATATTTAATTTTGTGAAGGAGAGAGAGAAGTTTGATAGGTGGAATCCTTGGGATATGGGGTCTTCTGGTGGAATGTTGAGGGATTTTATTCTCGAAATCTTTGGAGTATGTGGAAGGTTGTGCCAGGCTAGTCCAACCACTTCTCCAAATATGAGGACCTGTAAAGAATTAAGAAAACTTGCAAGAAACCATTAAATATCGGTGCTCCCTACACAATAAACTTAGATAGCATGATAATTAGTAGAAATACACATGCAAATCTTATGTCTCTAATATAGGAAAACGATAAGATCTAAAAAATAAACTAGTTTAGTATATATTATCCTACTAGGTGATAATTCCCCTTCAAAGGCCAAATTAACTAACCTACACGCAATAAATTAAGCTATAGTTACCTTATATATGAAATGCTAAACATCAAACATCCACACAATTCATGCAAGCCACCTTCTTGACCTATAAAGTCTTCTTTTATTCCAAATACTGTCACAATATTAGTACAATACACAAGCAATGCCCAAACTCTCATTAACCAAATGAGGGAGAGGAAGGCTTCTTAAATGCAAAGAGGGGATCACTTTCCAAGGAGGGAGGGCACACATCCCAAAGTCAATGAGACAAATGGAAGGATAGATTGTTGCCACATCTCAAGAGAAATCAAGCAAGTGTGCCACCACTGTAAGCTAAGGTGACTGAGAGGGTTCCACATAGCAAGAGGGAGGTGTGCACCTTCCTTGGGATTGGTGCCCTCAAGGAGAGTGTGCCACCTCTCAAGAGAGGGCACACCTCCTCTTTGGGATCTCCACCATCAAGAGTTAACTTACTCATAACTTGCCACTTAACTCCCCCTAACTCATATTTAAGTGTCACTAACCACCAGCGAGGTGGAGTGAACTGGAGATAAGCTAGAAACATGTTTTCGACATGTTTCCTTAAAAATAGGGAGCCGATTTATTCACCTTTTTGAGGAAATAATTGTTTTTGTGAGTTAAAATCAATAATTTTGCTCGAAAAAGGGTAGATTATGGTAAATGAGTGTTTTGGGTTAGAAAACGATACCCCCAGAGGCATATAAAATCTAATAGTACCATTTTTTAAATGTTTACATCAATTTACAAGGTAAAATCCCGTTTTGCAAGAATTTTACATTTTATTAAAACAATTAAAAAAATCCTAGAGGGCCCTAATGCATGTCCATAAGACTCTAGACTAATGATTAGCATGGTAATATACATTTGACACTATACTCGGACATAACACACCAAGGCCTAACCATTAGGACTTACTCCAACTTTGGAGGAAGTGAGTGAAAAAACTTAGAAAATTGTAAGTCGTTGAAAAACGAGGAATAATTAACCAAGTGAAAAAATAAAACACTCTAGAGTAATGAACTAAGGACCAAGTCTTGGGAAGCTGAGTATTTTACGTACAAAAAACCTCATACTAAATCATTTTATTGCAATTCCCCCATGGGGGTATGGAACATGCATAAAGAAGAAGAAGAGAAGAAGAAATGAAGGGGCAATAATGCCATGCAAGACTTTTGAATTTTGAATTTTGACCAAGTGCCTTGTTCAATATTTATGGTTCATACATCAGTCCTTCCTAGTGCAACTAGGGAGGTGACTCAATCCCTCTTAGGTTTTCAAGAAAGAACAACGTAACATGCAACACATTAACAATATAGAGCATCCATCAACATATACCATGAACAAACACTTGAAAAAGAAGACTTACTTATCTAAGTCAATGTTCAATGAAGAAACCCTAACTCACAATCATTCACCAAGAAAAGAGAAATAATCCACCATATCCATCCTCCAAAAGTGTGCACAAGACAAGTAGAATGGAAAGAGAAGTAAGAGAGCAAGTAGTGGTGATCTCACAAGTGTGAGAGTTGTGTCCTATCAAAATGAGGGCTAGCCTCATTTATATGAGGTAACCCTTGCACATGCTAATACATGGTTTGACACCTCAAATAACCTCTAACAATGCTAATACATGCTAATACAACTCAATATGGTCGCACATGTGGTGACGTCAAGCTCCCAAAGGGTGAAGAGGGTATCCCAAAGCCATGTGTCATCATCAAATGGTGTAAGCAAGGTGGAAGATCCTCATCAAGTGCCACATCACATCTCAAGCCATCAAATGCTGTCCTAATGGAAAACAAGCCCCAACATCATCAACAAAACCTAGCACATGATGTCATCATCAATAGCCCAACGTCAAGGGTGAGAAGGTCAGGGTCTAGGTGGAATGATCATGCATCACCTCTCTAAGTGGTGTCTAAGCATAATCAAGTGCAATATCCTCCATCGAATGTTGAATAAGGTATGGGGTGCATTGTCCAAGGTGTGGGATTTTTGCCTATTATCACATGCTTTGTACTTGTGCAAATTCCTGTACAAGATCCCAATATTGTGTAACAATTGGAAGTTTCTACCATTATCACCTAAGTAGAGACTTCCCACTTAATTAGAATGTCGTAACTTACCAAAATTTACATTATATTGGACATAGGATGATGATATAGACAACCAGGATTAGGGTTTCTATTGTTGCATAAAACCCTAACTCAATCTTGTTAGAGCTTCCACAACTAAAAGTGCATAGTCACACTTAAGAAATACATGTTTTTCTTTTAAACTGTAATTTATGCCCTTTTGCAGAAATGCACGTCGGGCTTCATTAAAATGCACGACCAGATCTTAACACCCCTACAATTTGAGTGGTGCAAGTTTCTGAGGGTGTCTTATATAATTTTACACCTTTCTACATATTTAGATTTTCATTTGCAAACATAAAAGTGGTTGCTTTGCAAAAGGAGCAAATTCTACATTGTAAATTGAGAGACCAAAACAATAGAAAGTGACCGAATGGAAATGCACGCCCATGATTCTATATAGCTCCAAATTTAGTTATCTAAGTTTTGGGGTGAAGTTAATAACATACATAGTGCATTTTAAAATGGCTAAGGACTTCTACCTTGAACCAAGATTCCAGACATTTTGTAAAATGCAGGGTAAAACTGTTTTACTGTAAAATGCATGCCTAAGACTCATATGACCTCCAAATTGAGTGGTTCAAATTGTGGAGTTTGTATTTTATCATTTTACATCTATTCATACTTTAGTTGTGCATTTTGAAACCAAAAACCCTCTATTGTGCATAAAGGCTAAAATTTGCCTTGTAAATGCAAAAAAATACATAAATGGGAAAATGCATAAAAATGCAAGAAAACAAGGCATGATGAGAAATGCATGCCCTAGGAAGAAAAATCCGTGTATGGTGTTGTTATTTTACAAGTTACGTGGCTGTGGATTTTTTTTAAACCCTTTAGAACGAAGACTAGGGTGATTTGTGCCCAAAATTTAGTAAAGGGTTGAAATATACATGAATGTTTGACAACTGTGCACACACACAAACTAAAATGGCAAAATGAGTACTAAATACCTGTGTCCATGAGTTTGATAAGGCAATAACTTGTACAACCACATCATACATAGACTAGTTGTTAGCTGCATTTCCATTGCGAAGACTACATAAATCATCAAAGAATACAAGGGTATATGACTGAATAATAATTAAATAAATAAACAGACATATCAACATGTACGAGACTCTAGAAATACTAAAACAAAATACTTGATTGAGCAAAATACTTATTTTTCTCTTAAACTATAATTTTTGCATTTGTGCATAAATGCATGCCAAACTTTACTAAAATGCACGCCTAGGTATTTACACGCCTGCAATTTGAGTGATTCAAGTTTCTGAGGGTGTCTTAGCTAATTTTACATCTGTCTACATATTTAGATTTTCATTTGGAAATACAAAAGTGGTTGTTGTGTAAAAGAGACAAAGTCTACCTTGTAAATTGAGAAACCAAAACAATAGAAAGCGACCTAATGGAAACATACACCCATGTATGGTTTTGGTAATTTACAAGTTACAAGTTACATGACTGTGGCTTTGTTGTAAATCCTAAAGATTGTATACTAGGGTGATTTTTGCCCAAAATTTGGTAAAGGGTTGAGATATACATGAATCTTTGGCAACTGTGCAAAGACACTAACTAAAATGGAAAAATGAGTACTAACTACCTCTGTCCATGAGCTCGATGAAGCATGAGCTTGTACAACCACATCACACATAGGCTATTTGTTAGTTGCATTTCTATTGCGAAGACATGCACAAATCATCAGAGAATACAAGGTTATATGATTGAATAATAATTAAATAAATAAACAAACATATTAACATGTACAAGACTCTAGAAAGACTAAAATGGAATACCTAATTGAGCAAAAATGTTGCTTTGCTTTTAAACTATAATTTCTACATTTGTGCAGAAATGCACACCATGCTTCACTAAAATGCACGACCAAGTCTTTACATGCCTGCAATTTGAGTGATTCAAGTTTTTGAGGGTGCGTTAGATAATTTTGCACCTGTCTGCATATTTAGATTTTCATTTGCAAACATAAAAGTGGTTGTTGTCTAAAAGAGACAAAGTCTACCTTGTAAATCGGGAGACCAAAATAGTAGAAAGTGACCTAATGGAAATGCACACCCATGTATGGTTTTGGTAATTTACAAGTTACTTGACTGTGGCTTTGTTGTAAACCCTAAAGATTGTATACTAGGGTGATTTGTGCCCAAAATTTGGTAAAGGATTGAAATATACATGAATCTTTGGCAACCGTGCAGAGACACTAAATAAAATGGAAAAATGAGTACTAATTACCCACGTCCATGAGCTTGATGAGGCAGATATTGTACAACCACATCACACATAGGCTAATTGTTAGTTGCATTTCCATTGTGAAGACCAGCATAAATCATCGGAGAATACAAAGTTATATGAATGAATAATAACTAAATAAATAAATGAACATATCAACATGTACAAGACTCTAGAAAGACTAAAATAGAATACATGATTGAGCAAAATACTTGTTTTTCTTTTAAACTATAATGATGTTATGGTGTTTGGGCATCGTTGCCACCAACACCATCTTCAGGAGGAGGCTGTTGAATTTTTCTGAATAATTCCTATAAAAAGAAAACATATTTTATTCAGATCATATAAAAGTAGAAAAACAAAATTCATAGATGAACATGTGTGATAAGTAAGCTTTTTAAAAAATGGTGCTTACCACATATTGTTTTATTTCCTCCATCAAAAATTTGCATCTTTGTGTGATCTCCTCCGTTGGTTCACGCGTACACAATTCAATAAGTTCAATGTTTTTTTTTTCACATCGTTTTTAATTGTCTCAACCGAGTCCAATTCAAACATGTTGTCATCATTGCCAACATTGCCAAGTACATGAGGCGTTGCCAATTACATATATCAACAATTTTTTTTTTAATTCAATTATAAAAACAATAACAAAATTCATTTTAAATGGATATGGATATTGTTAGTCCTTTACTTGCTTTGAGGTTGGTGCCTTCCCACGATCACCCTGCCACAATATAAGAAACATTACATATTAAAATGTTACCTTATAATATGAGAAGCATGAGATATTAAAATAATTGTTAAAGATAAAAAATAAGAATAATCAAATAGAGGTTGGTTGAAGTTATGGTGTCAACATCCATCTTAAACAATGGATCAACATCCATTTTCATTCATCTTCCTACGAACACCATTCATATGCGCATAATTTATTTATAGACATAACTCTGCTGCAAATGCAAAAAAAAAACACATAGAGAAAAATGCGCAAAAATGCATGAAACTGGGGCATAATGAAACATGCACGCCCAAGTCTTAACACACCCACAATTTGAGTAATTCAAGTTTTTGAGGGTGTCATAGATTATTTTACGTCTTCTACATATTTAGTCTTGTGTTTGCAAACACAAAAGTGGTTGTTGTGTAAAAGAGACAAAGTCTACCTTGTAAATTGAGAGACCAAATCAATAGAACGTCCCCTAATGAAAATGCACTCCCATGCTTCTATATAGCTCCAAATTTAGTGACCTAAGTTTTGGGGTGAATTTAATAACATTATGAATCTATCTATATCATCCAAAGTGTATTTTCAAATGAAAAATGACTTCTACTTGGAACCCAAATTCAAGACCCTTTGCAAAATGGATGGTAAAACTAGATTACTATAAAATGCACGCCTATGAATCACATGACCTCCAAATTGAGTGATAAAAGTTTTGGAGTTTGTATTTTATCATTTTACATATATTCATACTTTAGTTGTGCATTTTGAAACCAAAAACCCTCTACTGTGCATAAAGGTTAAAAACTGCTTTGTAAATGCAAAAAAGTGCATAAAGGGAAAAATTCTTAAAAATGCATGAAACCAAGGCATGATGAAAATGCACACCCAAGTCTTAACACACCTGCAATTTGAGTGATTTAAGTTTCTGAGGGTGTCTTATATTATTTTACACCTGTTTACATATTTAGTGTTGTGTTTGCGAACATAAAAGTGACTGCTATGTAAAATAGGCAAAATCTATCTTTTAAATTGAGAGACCAAATCAATAGAAAGTGCGTAATGGAAATGCATGCCCATGCTTCTATATAGTTCCAAATTTAGTGATCTAAGTTTTTAGGTGAAGTTTATAACATTATGAATCTATCTATATCATTCAAAGTGCAATTTCAAATGAAAAAGGACTTCTACATGGAACTCAAGTTCAAAACCTTTTATAAAATGGATGGTAAGACTAGATTACTAAAAAATGCACACCTAGGAATCACATGGCCTCGAAATTGAGTGATAAAAGTTGCAGTTTGTAATTTATCATTTTACATATATTCATATTTTAGTTGTGCATTTTGAAACCAAAAACCATGTACTGTGTATAAAGGTTAAAAATTTCTTTGTAAATGCAAAAAAAATGCATAAAGAGAAAAATACTTAAAAATGCATGAAACCAGGGCATGATGAAAATACACACCCAGGTATTAACACACCTACAATTACCATATGTATCAGATATCTATAATTTAAAGGGAATCGATGGATGGATTCAAAAGAACAATACAATAAAGCATACAATGTATCCCTATTACAACTTCACAAAACACTTAGGACAACGTCATGCTTAATACATTCAACTATATCATAATATCACTTAGGTAAAATTTAATGTACATGAAAATTACTCAGTAAAATATTCCCTTAGGGAGATAGGCGGGTGCCACCCGATTCGCCTTGTCTTCCCAATGGTAATTTATCAAATTGACACAATATTTTCCAATGTTTTCCCATCGAATATTTATGATCATTCAAGTTTCTTATTGCCTCATCCAAATTAGTGCATTGCACATAAACTGGGGGAGGTAATTTCTTGAATATCATTTTCAGATTGTGCAACAACTCAAAATCTTCTGCCAACAATTCTACTACATCTTGCCCCTTCAAAGTGCCATCAAGCTTTTCGAACTTGTTGTCACTGTTCCTCTTGTCTATAGCTTCTGATAATTTTTCGGATACAAATCCCCATTTGCATTCCAGAATGATGGTAATCCATGATTGATGAAATCACTAAAAATCTTCTTAAAAGTAGAGATTTCCCTCATAAGCTCATGGCACTTAGTTTCTGCATTTTGCAACAATATCATTTTTGTAATGACTCTTTCAACATCCATTATAATGCTAGTTCTATCATTGATTTGCAAATCCTTCAACTCCTCTTTAGTTCTATTGTTCAAGAAATTTATTATATTAGTTACCAAATCGAGTTTATTCTCCAACACATTTGTTGTTCCTTTTATGTCTTTCAAGACCACAATGATTAAATCAAGCTCATCCTGTACCATGGTAAAATAAGACCAATTCTTAAAAATTGTTTTAGCTATATTGTCCCAAAAGATATGCTTAGCTCCTTTCATGGATGGTCTCCCTATGACCCTTGCCTTCAGTTTATTTGCTTCCTTCTGAGCTTCCTCTTTAGCACCATTGATTTGTGCCAAACATGATTCTCTTCTCTTCACCTGATATTCTAGTTCTGTTACCTTGGCATCTCTTTTTTTGAACAAGTTTGTCACAATGTCCAATTCGATCTCCTTCACACTGAAATCAACCATGACTTTTGATAAGTCCTCTATTGGGTCTAATAAGCATTTTGCACTGTAGCTAACTTGGTTGCATGCAATCGCTGAGTTTGCTGGTTTTTCAAGGTTTCAATTTCAGATTGTAGGCATTCTATGATCTTTCTACTTTCCAATAATTGCTGGTAAAGATGCTCCTTTTCCTGATGACTAGACTACAACTCTAGGTTTTGAACATGTTGTACATTAGGAAAATTTCTAGCTTTTTCTTAAGGATCTCAATCTCGTTATCCTTCTCTTTGATTAGGTATCCTACAATGGTCATCCTTTTAGGATTTGGTCCTAGAGAAATAATCTTCCTCTCCAACTCATTAATCTGAATTCTATTAGCTTTAGTGGCCACCCTCTCCCGCATCAATTTCTTTTCTATTTTGACTACCACATTTTTCATCTTCCTCTCACTAGAAAAGGATTGCAAGACCCCTCTATACAACATATCACTTGTTTGATGGTGCAATTCAATCATATCCACATGGTGGATATCCCTAATCTTTACTCTCATTTGAGTGGCTTTGTAATCTGTAGGAAAAAGAGGCTTAAGCACCTTTGAATCTAGTACAACCAAATTGAATATACCTTGCTAGTAATCCACAACATATAGTAATTTTGTTTGAGTTGTGTTTTCTCGCCAAGCCTGAGGATACATTTCCTTTTTGACCCCTTGATTTTTTCTCTTTATATCCAAATACTGTGAAAAGAGTGAGGGCTACTTATCAAAGGTTCCTTTAGCTGTAGAGGTCTGTGAAACTTCTAGTGTTGACAATAGAGCTGAATTGATATGCTCAATAGTGATAGCAAGTCCCTTTGAGGCTGAACTAGCTTCACTTGATCCTTGTCTGATTTGCAATATACCCTTCCCTTCTCTTGTAAACTCAGCGAAGAACCCCTCTAAGTCTAATTCTTCATCACCTTTATTATTTTTTCTTAGCTTCTCACTAAGTTGACCATCAATATCCATTTTAGAATGCATGTATGAAAATGTCCTCTTTCCAAGTTGTAATTCTTGTTTCCAAGGACTTTGAATTAGATTGGATTGGTCCATTGACTGAGTGGTAGTTTGATTTTGGGTCATTCTTTCAGAATCTACTTAACATCTTCCCATGAATCTCGGTTAACATTTCTTTCCACTACAAGATTTGGCAGATGCTTGTACATGGGCCTTCTGGCTGCAATCACACCATGTGGGTCATACACCCATTTACTTCCTTTTTCAAAATCTAGCTGCCATAGAATTTCTTCTGTAACAACTAGAGAAGTTCTAAGATTTATAAATAAAGGGCCAACCTCTTGAGGCATCTTGAAAGTGATGTCCTCCTTATGTCAGAAAAAATGAAATTGATCTGAAATGAGCCTTTGTCTCATGTATTCCAAAGAAAATATTCTTGGAGTTAGGAAAATTGGTAGCTTGTATGGCTCTTGTTCAAAACCATATACTATAATGATGGTGTTATCCTCATCCAAGTACCAATATCCTAATATGGTATATTTTCTCAACTACAATATCTTTTTAAACTCAAGAAACATTCTAGGACGCTGAGTGCCATGGAGCAGAATGTAGAATGCACTCATGAACTTGTTTACATAAAGGTTGAAACATTTATTCTGGTCTAGTTTCCTCACCTCCTTAGTCCACTTAATTAATGGCTTGGTTTTACTTGAATCGTCTATTGTTTTGATACCAAAGATCTCAAACAAAGAAGAATTACTAAATAATATGAGGTGCACCAAGTAGGCCTGGTACCTAAAAGACTTATTGATGTGGAAGTTTGACAATTGGAAGTTTATGACTTCTTGTAGGAACCGACAATAATAAATTTTTTGAGGATGATTTACTTTGGTGGACATAAGACAAAAAATAACCCTAAAATGGTCTCATCCACTGATCTATCATGTGCATAGCCTAAAACCTGATAAATCTTGGCAATAGTCTGCCTGGCTATTTTAGGGAAGATGGTGGATTTGAAAGGAGGTGGACTAGTCGGTAATGGGGCGTCTAGGGCTAATATATTTTTCAACAACTTCTCTCTTTCAAACTATGATAATGCTTTGTACTTAGAGTCAAGCTCACCATCATCCATGATTTCATATACAACATGGTTTGGAACTTGGAGAATTTTGAAAATGGATTCTTTACTTATTTCACAGACTATCCTAGAATCATGTACACAAATTATTTGATGCCTATCCACCTGGCAATTGATAGCACACCAATTGACTAATTCTGGAAAGCAATAAGTTTTTGGAACAATTTATTTGGCTAGGTTCGATTTCCATAAGTTCAACTAGTTTCGACCATTGTTAGCATCAACCTTGGCTCTCTAAATTAATTGGAAGATAGTGTAGGGTCGAAAACATCCCTTTCCCTGTCCTCCAAGTGGTCATTGGATATAATCATTTTCTTGGATGGTTGGATTTGGCTAGGGTTCGATTTAGTGGCCATTTGATTACTTTTAGGGGAAAAATATTGACTACCTTTCTCCATCTATTCTTATTTTAAACAATTTGAACACATTTGAAGTAAGGAAACGAGAACAATACTCGAGCTTATTTGTCGAAGGAGATTTTGTTTTCTTTTATTGGAGTCTACTGTACTCATAAAAATTTTCATCGTGTGCATTTACCTCTTTTACTTTGGGGGTAATTTTTTTAAGTTTAAAAAAAAAATTCTTTGTATTGCATTGACGCGGCACATTATTTATTTGGCTTACATCACCGTGGCACCTGTCATCAATCTATGCATTTTGAGGGTGAGCCAAAGTGGTTTCATAATACCACCCCTGTGTACTGAAATGAATAAGATGAAAATGAATAAGGTGATGACACGTTATCACCCATTAATACGATGGTTCTGAGTTTAGGCCTCCGACCCCTTGTAATCCAACGTGCACTTTCACCGGTGTAAATAAGTTGAGACCATCGTTCTTGGATCTATATTAATGGTCCAATCATGTCTATTGAATTTTCATTTCAAACCATGTTTTCTCTCTATTTTCCTACATAAATATGTCAAAGTGATGTAGTATACATCGTATCGAACCTAAACTAACGAGTGAATGATAGGGACAACTTGAAGCGAATGGAACTCAAACATAACCATTGTGAACCATTTAATATGGAACAAACAACTACATGATCTACATTTTCTACCTATATCAACAATGAGGCTACATACCGATGACATTATCGGGTCGATCCCTCTTACTCATAGGTTGGGTTGGTCTTTCTTTGTCCCGGTTCACTCCTTCGCACACTGTCATTACTGGTAGGCATCGATCCAATGCAAATGCCAACGGGTTGTTCATCTCCGTAGTCGTACTGGCTGGTGGGGTCGATCCAATGCAAATTGCAGTGGGTTTCTCCTCTACACACTCTCCTCACTGGTAGGTGGGATCAAAAAATGCAGTCGTCAACCAATTTCGGAGATGGTTTATTTGCTTGGGGTTTGGCACCATAGTGTTTTTTTATGTTTGAAATGTATATTTTTTATTTGTTTTACTTTTTGTTTATTTTTTATTTGTTATTTGTTTGTAATGTAAGATAAACTAATATTTGTATTTAATATGTGTTTTATAGTTATATATAAAGGTATAGGGTCGAAGTGGAGGTAGGTTCCTATGCATAGAGGGTGAGAGGGAGAGAACTAGAAGGAGGGAGATAGCCAACAAGAGCAGTCTATTTCATTTTTAACGACACTGTTAGCACATGCCTCAGTTTTCCCTGCCACCTGAAATATGTATATGGGATTCATTCCATTCATGAATTTTCTCATAAGTTAGGGGGGTAATTCAGGTACATAAGATTCGTAGGTATTTCTTCGTCTTATTCATCTAAAACATCTAACTGCAACCATGATCAAGTTTGCAACCATGGTGATTCTCTCAATATTTGTCCTAGTTAAGATTATGCAGGCCCCATGGTGAACAATTGGGACCTATGGGCTTAGAATTGAAAATTCTTTGAGTTATATGGAAATGGTTAGAGCACTAGGTTGAAGGTGTAGGGGTTGTGCTCAAGACCATAGGAAGAGGGATGACCATAAAGAGATTAGATAGGATCGGGTGTTGGGGGATCGAGGTTAAGTTGGGTTAGGTATAGGCCACCAAGGCCTAGGGTTATATGGGTATGCTAGGTCCACAGTGGAGGTAGTTAGTTCTTATGGATGGAGCTAGAGGAGAGGGATAGAACGAGCTGAGGGAGGGAGAGAGCCAACAAGTTGAGCCATATTTTTCATTTTTAACAACACTGTTATCATGTGCCTTGGTCTTCCATTTCACCTCTATCTACC
>JZKD02S0225003.1:65306-86087 GCA_000966675.3 Picea glauca
CTGGTGGATTGTTTACAGCTAGACTCATGTACCAATCTAGTGCGTGGTCTCTTAGCATGGTAGCTAATTGCTCAAGTTTTGTATCCTCATATGTAATCTGCTTTGCTTCCCAGATCTGCTCGTAGATAAATAAATCTTTTTCAGGGTCCTCAGATGCCTCTCCCCAAAATTATAGTAACCTAATGGTGGGATCATGTCCTTCCATCTTGAACTGCGATGAACTACTACCTCTGCGTGATGTAGATATTTGACTACAAATTCCTGAATTGGCTCCTCCAGTTGTTGCTCCTTGGCTAGATGTACTTCATATTGTCTTTCTTCCACTAAAATTCAGTTGTCTAAATGGTAGTGTTCTTCCTGGTGTATTAGTCGCACATAGGGTTATGGGTTCCACATTGACACTGACATGGATAGGATTTTTGCCTTATGTTCCTACCCTTGGACCTCTTGTCTTCCTTTCATATGTTGCGAACAAGATTTCCTCAATCTTCTCTAGAGCCCGGAGATCCTCTACCTCTTCTTCATCACTTGCCAAGCCCTCTCTATCTACTATGGCTCTCTTCTTAGTATTCATCTTATATTGGTAGGGTACTCCACTGCGTGTTTTTAGAGTCCTTTCCATGATCTACTTGATCTGATCTTCCTCCATCATTATTGGGCCCATGGCCTCCTCCTTCTTTCCCTTATCCATCTCTTCCTCCATTTCTCCAGCTCTTGTCAATGCTTCCCCCATGCACGTAGGGAAGTTTAGTTATATGCTTCCATATTCATCACACATTTGTTATACAATAAGATCTTGATTGAAGTTTAGAGCAATATGATATACCTACCTCTGGGTCCTTTTAAGAACTCTTGCTCTGCTGCGATGTAAGACTTCGTAGTATCTACTGCAAATTCTGTGATGAACCCTACAACAATATTGTCTAACCAAAAATCTATTGAGCGCATGAATTTGTTGTTAACTTGTTGTAACTGTGCGATCTCCAAAGGATTCCACTCGAGTTGTCTAATTCGATTCGTAGGTTGGTTGTCTTTCAACCTCAATAGCCACTCCTACAACACATGCGATAAATCACAGAAAAAAAGACCTCATGCAAGTTGCTAAACACGTACTTGTCCATATATTTGTGCAGTGTTAATTTAGGGTTTTTGTTCTCCTTCTGCGCAAACTCAAGCTCCTTTGTTTTCAACTATCTTTCAAACTTCACCTTCATTGGATTCCATGGTCTGAACATTCCTTTCTATACTTTCATTCTCTGCACGATTCTTTCCTGGATCCCACTCACTCAATCCCATGCAATTCCAGCCAACAACGAAACCATTTGTTGGTTACTACTCTCTCTTCCTACTCTTGGGCTGACCTAGGTTCAGATGTGAACAAGTTTCCAACAAAAACCTTTAAAACTATCGAGCCTCCTGGTAAACCAGAAGGAAACATAGCACACATAATGTATTGTGCAATCTCACTCGAGATAGTCCTATGGGTGACTACAATTCCCATATGCTTGCAGTCTAGAAAAGAGTGGGGATATGGGATTGCAATTCATCTTTTTAAGCCTTGATCTGGTTGTTCTTTCTATTATTATTAATATCCATTAATATGTTAAATCTATGCATGCATTCTAACAGATCTAACATATAACATATCTCACAGAATTATCCATCCATCCATTCATAGTCTAACTACTTATAGAAGTTAAACATGCAATCAATCACAACACATAACATAGGTTTTACCATGGCTCACCCCCTCTTGTGCTACGTCCACAAAAATTTGGCTTCTTATGCTCTTTTATTTAGAATTATGTAATAGATGGTGTTGTGCGCACTACAATTCTGATCATACAATCTCAAACAAGTTCAACGATCCTCTATGAGGCTGACTAGATCGCACCAGGCTCCTCATCCTATGATCTAACCCTCAATATCTAGCTACTTGACTCTCCTACAACTCAACACCTTACAAAAATGGTATCATATCTTATAGTAGTTTCCTTCATCGAACATTACAAAACTTTGGAACCCGGACCTAGACCTCCTAGGTACTTATTTATACTAATTTCCAGCTTATCGGTCATTACAATCTCTTACAAAAACCATAACCCTAATGTGGTTAGGTTTTCCTGCATGCTTTGTTCCTTTACATGCGGCTTTCCCTCGCACTTGTTTCTTTTCCTGCCAACTATCTTTTTCCGAATTAAGCTTTACTTTCCAAAAATGGACTTTTCCTCAAACTNCATCACTTGCCAAGCCCTCTCTATCTACTATGGCTCTCTTCTTAGTATTCATCTTATATTGGTAGGGTACTCCACTGCGTGTTTTTAGAGTCCTTTCCATGATCTACTTGATCTGGTCTTCCTCCATCATTATTGGGCCCATGGCCTCCTCCTTCTTTCCCTTATCCATATCTTCCTCCATTTCTCCAGCTCTTGTCAATGCTTCCCCCATGCACGTAGGGAAGTTTAGCTATATGCTTCCATATTCATCACACATTTGTTATACAATAAGATCTTGATTGAAGTTTAGAGCAATATGATATACCTACCTCTGGGTCCTTTTAAGAACTCTTTCTCTGCTACGATGTAAGACTTCGTAGTATCTACTACAAATTCTGTGATGAACCCTACAACAATATTGTCTAACCAAAAATCTATTGAGCGCATGAATTTGTTGTTAACTTGTTGTAACTGTGCGATCTCCAAAGGATTCCACTCAAGTTGTCTAATTCGATTCGTAGGTTGGTTGTCTTTCAACCTCAATAGCCACTCCTACAACACATGCAAGAAATCACAGAAAAAAAGACCTCATGCAAGTTGTTAAACACGTACTTGTCCATATATTTGTGTAGTGTTAATTTAGGGCTTTTGTTCTCCTTCTGCGCAAACTCAAGCTCCTTTGTTTTCAACTATCTTTCAAACTCCGCCTTCATTAGATTCCATGGTCTGAACATTCCTTTCTATACTTTCATTCTCTGCATGATTATTTCTTGGATCCCACTCACTCAATCCCATGCAATTCCAGCCGACAACGAAACCATTTATTGGTTACTACTCTCTCTTCCTACTCTTGGGCTGACCTAGGTTCAGATCTGAACAAGTTTCCAACAAAAACCTTTAAAACTATCGGGCCTCCTGGTAAACCAGAAGGAAACATAGCACACATAATGTATTGTGCAATCTCACCCGAGATAGTCCTATGGGTGACTACAATTCCCATATGCTTGCAGTCTAGAAAAGAGTGGGGATATGGGATTGCAATTCATCTTCTTAAGCCTTGATCTGGTTGTTCTTTATATTATTATTAATATCCATTAATATGTTAAATCTATGCATGCATTCTAACAGATCTAACATATAACATATCTCACAGAATTATCCATCCATCCATTCATAGTCTAACTACTTACAGAAGTTAAACATGCAATCAATCACAACACATAACATAGGTTTTACCATGGCTCACCCCCTCTTGTGCTACGTCCACAAAAATTTGGCTTCTTATGCTCTTTTATTTAGAATTATGTAATAGATGGTGTTGTGCGCACTACAATTCTGATCATACAATCTCAAACAAGTTCAACGATCCTCTATGAGGCTGACTAGATCGCACCAGGCTCCTCATCCTATGATCTAACCCTCAATATCTAGCTACTTGACTCTCCTACAACTCAACACCTTACAAAAATGGTATCATATCTTATAGTAGTTTCCTTCATCGAACATTACAAAACTTTGGAACCCGGACCTAGACCTCCTAGGTACTTATTTATACTAATTTCCAGCTTATCGGTCATTACAATCTCTTACAAAAACCATAACCCTAATGTGGTTAGGTTTTCCTGCATGCTTTGTTCCTTTACATGCGGCTTTCCCTCGCACTTGTTTCTTTTCCTGCCAACTATCTTTTTCCGAATTAAGCTTTACTTTCCAAAAATGGACTTTTCCTCAAACTNTGTGTATTTATTTAAAGTACATATTTAACCATTTACAAGAACATTTCCTCATACATGAACATTTAAAAGAAGATGAATAAACTTAGCACATAATATATCTTGCATATTTTAACACATGAAGCAAGGTCCTGTAAAGTTTAATTTAATGAAGTAGAGGGTGCTTGCATAGCATAACAAGTCAGCCTTCTATTTTCAGATCAAAATTCTATGTGTTGTTTGATCCCTATCTGACTCGGGGTACCTGCAGAATAACCCTTGCAAGCAACCTGTCTGGATACCTAGATCAGGAAACTAAGGTCACCATGGTATAACCAATGCTTGGGCTAGTAGTCGCAAGTGAGGTCCACCGTATGGGCAAGGTAGAAAATCCTGAAGCCTCGAAAGCATTGCCTCGCACAGAGGTAAAGGTACTAGTGAAACCCCCAGATACGAATAGAACCCCATAAATATCTCTAACACTAGGAAGGTATTAGAGGGATATCTCTGCAACCAACTTTGTGTGACCTCCTCCTTAACTCTGGTGTTAGTGGAGCCTCTTGAGGACACCAATTATACAATGGGTTTCACCACTCCCTAGATAGACACATATGTTGAATTTTGTATCCTTGGAGAAGTTTACTCGCAAAATCATATTCCAAGGCCATAAATCCTAAACTTGTTTGTGTACCTTGAAAAATAAAATCGTTTCTAATCAATTTTAATTATTGAGTGTTAATTTTAGTGACTTCTTCTTACCCAAGAGGTGCAGTAGTGAAACTAATGGTGTGATGATTCAGCATATGAAATAATCACATGTAAAAACATTGCTAAGTACTAGTCTTATTTTTCAATAGAAATGGTATGCTCCTAAATTTCGTGCACAAGATGCAATCTCTTCAATTTTAATGACAATGCAATCTTTCCTAAGATTCCAAGACTAATGCAATCTAGAAAAAGGTAAAAATGCTTCAAGTGAAATTCAAAAACATTTTTTCTTTGTATTTTCAATATAAGGTAATGAAAATGCAAAGAATGAATAAACAAACTCTCAGACAAACCCTACTACCAGCATAGGAAGACAAGCTAAGTAGGACACCAAGAAGCTACTACTCAAATTGATATGCATGGACTAAAAAGAAAATGAGAAAAAACACAAGAACCAAGTTCGCCCAAAAACTCAACAATAATACAGCTTCCTATCACTTTGCAAGCACTCGACAGACAGGATAGAGACCCAATAAGACTCAACAACACTCAGAACTCACCCAACAAACACCACATTGAGCCAAAAAGGATTAGAAAAAGGTTTACGCAATTGTTTAGGGAACATAAGTGTGTGTATGCATCCTAAACACAGAATGCATGCGTATGTACATGACTGATAAGGGAAAACCCATGGATTCCAATAAAAGCACTGACTGGGTAAGGATTAGGCCAAGCAACTCAGATGTAAAGCAATGTAGAGGTTGTCAAGCAACAGGTGACACAGAAACTCAGGAAAATAGAGAGCAATCAAAGAGAAAAATCACCAAATAACCCCAAAAGGGAGAAATTCCCTAGTGGTGTCATCAATTATGTTACTAGGAACAACTCTCTATGGTTTGGGGTAATACCACAACAGACAGAATGACACCCAAAAATCAACTCTAGTCCCAAGTATGCTAGACAAATAGAAATGCCAACAAAAGAAAGGCTATAAGCCTACCTCTTTCGAACCTCCGTAGGAGACCACCTGAGATCACAATCCAATGCTTGATACCTACAACTTATACTCAACATCCAATATACACAAGCATATGGATAATATATGAAATGTTAGCATATAAACTAACATATTCCATCAACATGNCTCTTGAGGACACCAATTATACAATGGGTTTCACCACTCCCTAGATAGACACATATGTTGAATTTTGTATCCTTGGAGAAGTTTACTCACAAAATCATATTCCAAGGCCATAAATCCTAAACTTTTTTGTGTACCTTGAAAAATAAAATTGTTTCTAATCAATTTTAATTATTGAGTGTTAATTTTAGTGACTTCTTCTTACCCAAGAGGTGCAGTAGTGAAACTAATGGTGTGATGATTCAACATATGAAATAATCACATGTAAAAACATTGCTAAGTACTAGTCTTATTTTTCAATAGAAATGGTATGCTCCTAAATTTCGTGCACAAGATGCAATCTCTTCAATTTTAATGACAATGCAATCTTTCCTAAGATTCCAAGACTAATGCAATCTAGAAAAAGGTAAAAATGCTTCAAGTGAAATTCAAAAACATTTTTTCTTTGTATTTTCAATATAAGGTAATGAAAATGCAAAGAATGAATAAACAAACTCTCAGACAAACCCTACTACGAGCATAGGAAGACAAGCTAAGTAGGACACCAAGAAGCTACTACTCATATTGATATGCATGGACTAAAAAGAAAATGAGAAAAAACACAAGAACCAAGTTCGCCCAAAAATTCAACAATAATACAGCTTCCTATCACTTTGCAAGCACTCGACAGACAAGATAGAGACCCAATAAGACTCAACAACACTCAGAACTCACCCAACAAACACCACATTGAGCCAAAAAGGATTAGAAAAAGGTTTACGCGATTGTTTAGGGAACATAAGTGTGTGTATGCATCCTAAACACAGAAAGCATGAGTATGTACATGACTGATAAGGGAAAACCCATGGATTCCAATAAAAGCACTGACTGGGTAAGGATTAGGCCAAGCAACTCAGATGTAAAGCAATGTAGAGGTTGTCAAGCAACAGGTGACACAGAAACTCAGGAAAATAGAGAGCAATCAAAGAGAAAAATCACCAAATAACCCCAAAAGGGAGAAATTCCCTAGTGGTGTCATCAATTATGTTACTAGGAACAACTCTCTATGGTTTGGGGTAATACCACAACAGACAGAATGACACCCAAAAATCAACTCTAGTCCCAAGTATGCTAGACAAATAGAAATGCCAACAAAAGAAAGGCTATAAGCCTACCTCTTTCGAACCTCCGTAGGAGACCACCNTTGTATTCAAGGGAGGATAACAACAACTCTTCATACACTAAAGAAGAAGAATATGAACCAAATACAATTCAAGATGAAAAAATTATCATGGCTTTAGAGCAACAAAGATTTGATCAAGAAAAAACAGAGACAAAAGAGTGTGAAGTTGTAGTCGGCATGGAAGGAGAACTCATTAGTGTTCTGGAGGAAATCTCCCAACTCAAGAAAACAAATAGACTAAGAAAAGAAAAGTTACAAATTTATAAAGAAAAAGACAATGAGATTAGAGAATATATAATCATTTTAAAAATCCAGCTAGAAGAAGCCAAAAGAAGGGAAGAAATATTGATGAATTGGATAAAAGAAAAAGAGAACATTTGTGACAAACTAGAAGTAGAAATAGTATCCTTAAGAAAATATCTAGAGAAGTCCAAGACTCAAATGAATATAAAATTCATAAGAGGATTTGAAATCCTAGATAACATTCTCAACAATCAGAGATCACCAGATGACAAGACAGAACTGGGATATAAGGAAAGTTTGAACATTGTCAAAGGTGAGTCAAGCAACAACACGTCAACTATCGAGAAGCTCGCAAGCTATGCCAATTCTCTCAAGGGAAACAACAGTCAACCTAACAAGTCAGGAAATGAAAAGAAGAAGTAGTCAAAACTGGATCAGCCCAACCATGCAAACAAATATGAAGCAAGGAAACAGCATATGCTTGAATCTTATCAAGTTGGAAGACAAATACCAATTCCTTCAAGTATGTTTTTCATTCCAAGGAATCCAAACTTTTTCTATGGATATTGTTTCTCTTGTGGTAATTTTGAACATAAGGTTGTGAGTTGTAGGACTTTAAGATATAACATAAATGTAGGAATGGGATTCAATAAACCTCAAATGGCAATGGGTCAAAACTCTTTCAACAATGCATTCTCTCCTTTACTAAATGAAAGCAAGTGCCACATATGCAATCATTTTGGACACGGGGAAATTAAACGCAGAAGCAAGATGTTGCTATCTTTAAACAAGATAGACAAGAAAATTTTACCAAGTTTTGGAGGAAGAAAAATTAAAACAAAGAAAAATGTGGACTAGCTCTATATGCCAAAAATCAAGAAAATCAATGGTATATTGACAGATGTTGCTCCAAGTGTGATGTCTCGTTCCCAAGAGTAGGCTAGCAGGGAGTGACATAGTAGTCTATGTGTTCCCATAGACTATATAGTCAGGCACAAACAAGGAACAAGATGGAGAAATAAGGGTGAATTGATGGCTAAACGATGAATTAAGCCAAAAACTTAGGAAAAGTCACTTAAGCCTGAGTCAACGAAGAATTAGAATGAAAAGGTGCTAAAGGGGGAATTAATTAATTAATTATGAGGAAAAGTGCCTAGCTTAAGTGAGTTCAATGGTGAATTAGGTTGGGAATGATATAAAGGGAGGAATTTGACCTAATTCCTCATTATGCATTGTTATGATTTGATGTTGAGAGTTCCCAGAGGAGGAAGAGAGTTGACTTTATTGTTTTGTGGAGTTCTGGAGGAAACCACCACCATTGATCGGTTTCGGTGTTGAGAGACACACCCTAGCCCATTGGAGATACCATCGAGTTATTTCACTGTGCTATTCAAGAGTACCCAGTGCAGAGTACACAACTCAGTCAGTGAGGGCGCAAGTCAGATTGAGGGTTTGTGGAGATGCACGAGTTCCGAGCTCGGTCTGAGCTCAGATTGTAGTTTCGTTCCGACCCAGTTGAGATCCAGCCAGGGCGCTCAGATTGAGCTAATTTCCATAAGATTTTGAGGGTCGAATCTTGCAGGGTGCATCATCGAGCCATTTAGGGCGTAGCTCTTCTGGTAGGACATTTGAGGTTACAAACAGAGCATCAGGGAAGATCTTGTGAAACCCTTCTGACCTAGTTCTGCATTTGGCAAGATGATTATTTTGAGTTCTATAGAAAAAAATTATGTTGGTGGAATCATTTGGGGTGCATCGAGTGTCCCAGGAGGTGTGCAAACCCCCTAAGGGTCCAGATCCAGTGCCTTAGAGACCAGATCTGACATCGGACTCTCATCCATTTCAGTCTAGAGGCCAAGGCGCTTCTATTGGAGCAGTTTCTAGCTCATTCTGACAGTCTATCCTTTAGAACGAGTTTTCCAGCTGGTAGCGGTTACCATACTTCTTTAGAATCACATATGTTTGTCGATATATCCGTGCATGCATTAGATCTGCCTTCATCTTCTGATCATAGGTATTTTTATGCTATTTGCTTGTATTCTAGTGACGATCCATGAGATCTAGCTGACGATTATACTCTATATATCGAATATGTTATTGTATTTCCATGCTTGAGTCACATAATACATGTTATTGGGTAGTTGATGTTCTTTACTTCTGCATGCATCATTTATATATTGTTTAAACCATAAATACGCAACATGCACATGCACTAACCATAAATATCTCAAACACACAACTAAAAGGCATCCGAAAACCCCCAGTGTATCAGATTTGCGAGACAGAACATTAGATCAATAACAAATATCTTGATCAACTAGATCGGGGATATTTCAGTGGTATCAGAGCTTTATTCATGCCAGCCTGTGACTAAAGACAATTAGTACAACAAAAGAACTAGATGGTTGTGAGCACATAGGTGACGAATATGTCACTTACAACAGACGCAAGGAAAGAAGGTCTAGGCCTAACTTTCCTCCTTTCCCTCCCAATTCAGAGGAAGAGGAAGAGGCACACAGAGAAGCAGAGAGAAGAGTAGAGCGTGAAGCAGAGAGGAGGCTAGGTGAAAAATATGAGCGACCAGAGGGCAGTGGTAAGGCCCCCATGGATCCAGATGCAACCTTCATTCAGGTTATCAGTGATATGTTAGCTAGTCAGTGGACCATGTCTCAGTCCTTGGCTCAGGTAGCGGATAGATTGGCTATGGTGGACATCCCAGGCACACAAGCTCCACATGAAGCACAGGGGAACTCAGGGGCAGGCAGTAGACCCCACCCACCCACTTGCACATACACCTCTATGAGTAGGATTCCACATTCGTTGTTTCCTAGTTTCCAGAGGGAACCCCCGGTAGCAACACAGATACCGATAGCACAGGGACCACCCACTCATGCAGAGGACATTGTAGAGTATCAGAGAGAGTATGCAACATTGGGTCATGACTTCCATCAGGATATGACCCTAGTCAAGTATTGTGGGCTCAGACTCAGGAACTGCTCCAAAGAGCCACAAAGAGGAGGTTCGCAGTCGCAACAGCAGCAGGGGCATAACATTGATTTCATTCAAAAAGTTGGTAAACTCACCATACCTTCTTTCGATGGATCATCCAAATGCACCACCAAAGCTTGGGTGCAAAAGCTTGACACCTAGTACAAGCTCAACCAGATGACTGAGACAGAGGCCATCAATTTCTCCACCTTACACTTAGAGGGTGAAGCACGGGAGTGGTGGTATCATGGATTGGTGACATTGGGCCACAGTCACATCACCNTGTGACAAACTAGAAGTAGAAATAGTATCCTTAAGAAAATATCTAGAGAAGTCCAAGACTCAAATGAATATAAAATTCGTAAGAGGATTTGAAATCCTAGATAACATTCTCAACAATCAGAGATCACCAGATGACAAGACAAAACTGGGATATAAGGAAAGTTTGAACATTGTCAAAGGTGAGTCAAGCAACAACACATCAACTACCGAGAAGCTCGCAAGCTATGCCAATTCTGTCAAGGGAAACAATAGTCAGCCTAACAAGTCAGGAAATGAAAAGAAGAAGTAGTCAGAACTGGATTAGCCCAACCAAGCAAACAAATATGAAGCAAGGAAACAACATATGCTTGAATCTTATCAAGTTGGAAGACAAATACCAATTCCTTCAAGTATGTTCTTCATTCCAAGGAATCCAAACTTTTTCTATGGATATTGTTTCTCTTGTGGTAATTTTGAACATAAGGTTGTGAGTTGTAGGACTTTAAGATATAACATAAATGTAGGAATGGGATTCAATAAACCTCAAATGGCAATGGGTCAAAACTCTTTCAACAATGCATTCTCTCCTTTACTAAATGAAAGCAAGTGCCACATATGCAATCATTTTGGACACAGGGAAATTAAACGCAGAAGCAAGATGTTGCTATCTTTAAACAAGATAGACAAGAAAATTTTACCAAGTTTTGGAGGAAGAAAAATGAAAACAAAGAAAAATGTGGACTAGCTCTATATGCCAAAAATCAAGAAAATCAATGGTATATTGACAGATGTTGCTCCAAGTGTGATGTCTCGTTCCCAAGAGTAGGCTAGTAGGGAGTGACATAGTAGTCTATGTGTTCCCATAGACTATATAGTCAGGCACAAACAAGGAACAAGATGGAGAAATAAGGGTGAATTGATGGCTAAATGATGAATTAAGCCAAAAACTTAGGAAAAGTCACTTAAGCCTGAGTCAACGAAGAATTAGAATGAAAAGGTGCTAAAGGGGGAATTAATTAATTAATTAATCACCTTAGGAGGAAAAGTGCCTAGCTTAAGTGAGTTCAATGGTGAATTAGGTTGGGAATGATATAAAGGGAGGAATTTGACCTAATTCCTCATTATCCATTGTTATGATTTGATGTTGAGAGTTCCCAGAGGAGGAAGAGAGTTGACTTTATTGTTTTGTGGAGTTCTGGAGGAAACCACCACCATTGATCAGTTTTGGTGTTAAGAGACACACCCTAGCCCATTGGAGATACCATCCAGGTATTTCACTGTGCTATTCAAGAGTACCCAGTGCAGAGTACACAACTCAGCCAGTGAGGGCGCAAGTCAGATTGAGGGTTTGTGGAGATGCATGAGTTCCGAGCTCGGTCTGAGCTCAGATTGTAGTTTCGTTCCGACCCAGTTGAGATCCAGCCAGGGCGCTCAGATTGAGCTAGTTTCCATAAGATTTTGAGGGTGGAATCTTGCAGGGTGCATCATCGAGCCATTTAGGGCGTAGCTCTTCTGGTAGGACATTTGAGGTTACAAACAGAGCATCAGGGAAGATCTTGGGAAACCCTTCTGACCTAGTTCTGCATTTGGCAAGATGATTATTTTGAGTCCTATAGCAAAAAATTATGTTGGTGGAATCATTTGGGGTGCATCGAGTGTCCCAGGAGGTGTGCAAACCCCCTAGGGGTCCAGATCCAGTGCCTTAGAGACCAGATCTGACATCGGACTCTCATCCATTTCAGTCTAGAGGCCAAGGCGCTTCTATTGGAGCAGTTTCTAGCTCATTCTGATAGTCTATCCTTTAGAACGAGTTTTCCAGCTGGTAGCGGTTACCATACTTCTTTAGAATCACATATGTTTGTCGATATATCCCTGCATGCATCAGATCTGCCTTCATCTTCTGATCATAGGTATTTTTATGCTATTTGCTTATATTCTAGTGACGATCCATGAGATCTAGCTGACGATTATACTCTATATATTGAATATGTTATTGTATTTCCATGCTTGAGTCACATAATACATGTTATTGGGTAGTTGATGTTCTTTACTTCTGCATGCATCATTTATATATTGTTTAAACCATAAATACGCAACATGCACATGCACTAACCATAAATATCTCAAACACACAACTAAAAGGCATCCGAAAACCCCCAGTGTATCAGATTTGCGAGACAGAACATTAGATCAATAACAAATATCTTGATCAACTAGATCGGGGATATTTCAGTGGTATCAGAGCTTTATTCATGCCAGCCTGTGACTAAAGACAATTAGTACAACAAAAGAACTAGATGGTTGTGAGCACATAGGTGACGAATATGTCACTTACAACAGACGCAAGGAAAGAAGGTCTAGGCCTAACTTTCCTCCTTTCCCTCCCAATTCAGAGGAAGAGGAAGAGGCACACAGAGAAGCAGAGAGAAGAGTAGAGCGTGAAGCAGAGAGGAGGCTAGGTGAAAAATATGAGCGACCAGAGGGCAGTGGTAAGGCCCCCATGGATCCAGATGCAACCTTCATTCAGGTTATCAGTGATATGTTAGCTAGTCAGTGGACCATGTCTCAGTCCTTGGCTCAGGTAGCGGATAGATTGGCTATGGTGGACATCCCAGGCACACAAGCTCCACATGAAGCACAGGGGAACTCAGGGGCAGGCAGTAGACCCCACCCACCCACTTGCACATACACCTCTATGAGTAGGATTCCACATTCGTTGTTTCCTAGTTTCCAGAGGGAACCCCCGGTAGCAACACAGATACCGATAGCACAGGGACCACCCACTCATGCAGAGGACATTGTAGAGTATCAGAGAGAGTATGCAACATTGGGTCATGACTTCCATCAGGATATGACCCTAGTCAAGTATTGTGGGCTCAGACTCAGGAACTGCTCCAAAGAGCCACAAAGAGGAGGTTCGCAGTCGCAACAGCAGCAGGGGCATAACATTGATTTCATTCAAAAAGTTGGTAAACTCACCATACCTTCTTTCGATGGATCATCCAAATGCACCACCAAAGCTTGGGTGCAAAAGCTTGACACCTAGTACAAGCTCAACCAGATGACTGAGACAGAGGCCATCAATTTCTCCACCTTACACTTAGAGGGTGAAGCACGGGAGTGGTGGTATCATGGATTGGTGACATTGGGCCACAGTCACATCACCCCCTACCGAGAGTTCACAGAGAGACTGATGGACAGATTTGACAGGAGGGATCCAAAGATCCATTTCAGAGATCTAGCCCAGTTGAGATAAATTGGAACAACAGAGGCATTCATCTCAGAGTTTCAGCGGGTAGTAGTGGCAGTGATAGATATATACGAGCCCCGACTAATCATGTTATTCACAGAAGGGCTCACAGAACCCTTGAGAGGATGGATGAAGGCATATCGACCTCACACCCTGCAAGATGCCATCCTACGCACTAGAGATTTGGAAAATTCAGTGCCAAAATCTAAACCCTTTTCCAAATCCTTCGTACCACAGAAGGATCGGGACCGGAAGACATTACAAAGGGAATGGAAGGGTAAGGAGAAGTTGGATGATGAGACAAAGCGAGAACTTATGAGGAAGAAGCTTTGCTTCAACTAGAGAGATCATTGGGTCTCAGGCCACAGATGCATGGGCAAGGGAGAGATTCACTATATTGAGGTGGTCGCGGACAGTGTGGATACTAAGGAGGAGGAGGAGCAGGACAATGAATCCACCAACTCAGATTAGGAGCCAGAGCAAGCAGAGGAACAACCTCCCCATAGACCACCGACACCGGCAGGGACCCACCCACCGGTTGTTCCACAGCCTCCTGAGCAGGCTAGCAGACGGAAACCAGCAAAGGGAGAAGTCATAGAGACCCTTTTTGGTGTACCCAGGTACGACACCCTCTGGATCAGAGGTACTATTCAGGGGCAGCGGGAAATCACCCTGATAGATGGTGGGGCCACCCACAACTTCATCAACGCTTCATTGGTATCGAGACGGGCCCTTCAGACAGAGGAGTTTGAGGGATTTGATGTCTTAGTAGAAGATGGCCATACAGTGGATTGTCTAGACAGAGTTTCGGACTTGGAGATCAGGTTGGGAAACTACACCATGAGAGATACATTTTATGTGGTAGACCTATCAGACACAGGTGTAGTTTTGGGAGTTCAATGGTTGATCACCTTGGGTAAAATAGCCACCAACTACCAAACCTTAAAGATGGGATTCAGATACAATGATGGGAAGAGGGTTGTCCTAAGGGGCATGTCGACAGGGGCACCCAAGATAGTCTCAGCCAAGAGGATGGAGAGGATCTTCAGGCATGGGGAGGCAGCATTTGCCACAGAGTGGTTGATCACTACGTAGAAGGATTCTGAGGGTCGACAACAATATCAGACAGAGATCAGGAACTTGTTGGGACACTATCAATAGTTGTTGGTTCAATTCCACCAAGGAGACCTCCAAACAGGGGATTTTAGCACACCATGGAGTTGGAGGAGGGGGTCAATCCCATGATCACTCCCCCCTATTGTCATCCTAAGAGGTTCAAGGATGAGATAGAAAAATCAATCAAGGAATTGCTAGCAATGGGACACATCAAACCTAGTAGCAGTCCATTCGCTTCTTCAGTTGTCTTAGTCCTAAAGAAGGATGGTACCATGAGGATGTGCATCGACTACTAAGCTTTGAATAAGAAAACCATAAAAAATCGGTATCCTATCCCTCGCATTGATGAGTTGATGGATGAGTTGCATGGGGTAGTTTTCTTCTCGAAGATTGATTTATGCTCTAGATATCATCAGATCAACATCAGAGAGCAGGACATAGAGAAGATGACATTTCGGTGCCACTTTGGCCATTTCGAGTTTATGGTTATGCCATTCGGGCTAACCAATGCACCAGCTACATTCTAGTCTTGCATGAACCACATTTTTAGGGGGCAGTTGAGGAAATCAGTTTTGGTTTTCTTCGACGACATTTTGATCTATAAAAAGACATGGCAGGAGCATATGGGACACTTGGAGGAGGTATTGAGCATCATGGAGGCATAGTCACTGTACGCCAAAGAGTCCAAGTGTGAGTTTGGGATGACCAAGTTTCTTTACTTGGGCCACATCATCAGTGCACAGGGGGTTCAGGTACATCAGGAGAAGATTAGGGCCATTCTGGATTGGCCAATACCCAAGAGTTTGACAAAGTTAAGGAGCTTATTTGGGTTGTGCAGTTATTACAGGAGGTTTTTTAGGGAGTTTTCGCAGTTAGGAGCACCACTCACAGATTTGACCAAGAAGGGTGCCTTTTAGTGGACAACGAAGTCACAACAGACATTTGAGAATATGAAGGAGGTTATGAGCACATGCCTTGTTCTATCCCTTCCTGAATTCTCACAGTCATTCGTCTTGGAGTGTGACACATNACTATTCAGGGGCAGCGGGAAATCACCCTGATAGATGGTGGGGCCACCCACAACTTCATCAACGATTCATTGGTATCAAGACGGGCCCTTCAGACAGAGGAGTTTGAGGGATTTGATGTCTCAGTAGAAGATGGCCATACAGTGGATTGTTTAGACAGAGTTTCGGACTTGGAGATCAGGTTGGGCAACTACACCATGAGAGATACATTTTATGTGGTAGACCTATCAGACAGAGGTGTAGTTTTGGGAGTTCAATGGTTGATCACCTTGGGTAAAATAGCCACCAACTACCAAACCTTAAAGATGGGATTCAGATACAATGATGGGAAAAGGGTTGTCCTAAGGGGCATGTCGACAGGGGCACCCAAGATAGTCTCAGCCAAGAGGATGGAGAGGATCTTCAGGCATGGGGAGGCAACGTTTGCCACAGAGTGGTTGATCACTACGTAGAAGGATTCTGAGGGTCGACAACAATATCAGACAGAGATCAGGAACTTGTTGGGACACTATCAATAGTTTTTGGTTCAATTCCACCAAGGAGACCTCCAAACAGGGGATTTCAGCACACCATGGAGTTGGAGGAGGGGGCCAATCCCATGATCACTCCCCCCTATTGTCATCCTAAGAGGTTCAAGGATGAGATAGAAAAAGCAATCAAGGAATTGCTAGCAATGGGACACATCAAACCTAGTAGTAGTCCATTCGCTTCTTCAGTTGTCTTAGTCCTAAAAAAGGATGGTACCATGAGGATGTGCATCGACTACTGAGATTTGAATAAGAAAACCATAAAAAATCGATATCCTATCCCTCGCATTGATGAGTTGATGGATGAGTTGCATGGGGTAGTTTTCTTCTCGAAGATTGATTTATGCTCTAGATATCATCAGATCAGCATCAGAGAGCAGGACATAGAGAAGATGAAATTTCGGTGCCACTTTGGCCATTTTGAGTTTATGGTTATGCCATTCGGGCTAACCAATGCACCAGCTACATTCCAGTCTTGCATGAACCACATTTTCAAGGGGCAGTTGAGGAAATCAGTTTTGGTTTTCTTCGACGACATTTTGATCTATAGAAAGACATGGCAGGAGCATATGGGACACTTGGAGGAGGTATTGAGCATCATGGAGGCATAGTCACTGTACGCCAAAGAGTCCAAGTGTGAGTTTGGGATGACCAAGTTTCTTTACTTGGGCCACATCATCAGTGCACAGGGGGTTCAGGTACATCAGGAGAAGATTAGGGCCATTCTGGATTGGCCAATACCCAAGAGTTTGACAAAGTTAAGGAGCTTATTTGGGTTGTGCAGTTATTACAGGAGGTTTTTTAGGGAGTTTTCGCAGTTAGGAGCACCACTCACAGATTTGACCAAGAAGGGTGCCTTTTAGTGGACAACGAAGTCACAACAGACATTTGAGAATATGAAGGAGGTTATGAGCACATGCCTTGTTCTATCCCTTCCTGAATTCTCACAGTCATTCGTCTTGGAGTGTGACACATCAGGGGTGGGAATTGGAGCAATGTTGATGTAGGGAGGCCATCCCATTATGTTTGATATTAGGAATCTCAGTGAGTCAGAGCGATTCTACCCTATTTACGACAAGGAAATGCTAGCAATTATGCACGCCTTAACCAAATTCAGGCAGTATCTGGTGGGCAACAGATTTGTAGTGAAGACTGATCACAACAGTCTCAAGTANTAGTGGACAACGAAGTCACAACAGACATTTGAGAATATGAAGGAGGTTATGAGCACATGCCTTGTTCTATCCCTTCCTGAATTCTCACAGTCATTCGTCTTGGAGTGTGACACATTAGGGGTGGGAATTGGAGCAATGTTGATGTAGGGAGGCCATCCCATTATGTTTGAGTTAGGAATCTCAGTGAGTCAGAGCGATTCTACCCTATTTACGACAAGGAAATGCTAGCAATTATGCACGCCTTAACCAAATTCAGGCAGTATCTGGTGGGCAGGAGATTTGTAGTGAAGAATGATCACAACAGTCTCAAGTATTTCTTGGATCAGAAAGACCTTAGTGAGAGGCAACATAAGTGGCTCTCGAATATCCAAGCCTTTGACTTTGACAACGACTATGTCAAGGGAAAAAGGAATGTCGTGGCAGATGCCTTGTCTAGGAGGCCACCAGGGTGTTCGATGATGGACATTTTGATCCGGATTTTATGAGCAGAACGAAATGAATACATATTATTAACAGGTGCTTAACACAAAATAACAGAGATACAGTAAAACTGGTTTTCTATTCAATAACGAAATAAGCTGAAACTGTAAAATGCAGCGGAAACAAGCTTGCTGGAATGGTGGTGGCTTATCTCTGAGAAGAGATGTGATGGCATCGCGCATTCACAAGAAGTAGGTTACAATGAGGCTCTGAAGGCCTTTTTACAATAAGAAAGAATGCCCAAAAACCCTAGACATCCAAAAACCTAACACTAGGAGATGAAGCGCCAAAAGTCATGTGGGCCCCGTTTGGGTAAGCTAGTACATCAACTTTCCAGGGTCGTAACTTTTGCATATGATCTCCGTTTTAGGTGTGTTGTAGCCCGTTGGAAAGGTATCATCGATGAGATTCATTTTGGGGGCTCAATCATGCCTTTGGCTATCAATGAGGAGATCTATACCGAAAAACCTTCATTTAGGCCCTCAAAATGGCCCTAGAAGTAAAAACTGCTAAAAATAGTAAATTGCCAAAAATGTCAGAAAACTGTTTTGAGCCAGTTGGAAAAGGTGGGTGGACACTGATATCCATCTGGATCAATACTCCCTCCTTATGAAGCAATGGTCTTCATTGCATTGAGGTCCCCCATTAGATGAGGAAATTTCTGTTGAATTTGGCCCCGGGTGAGCCACTTGCCTTGGTGCAGGAGCTGCCCTGCTTTGACAAAACGATAAAGTTGGATCCTTTGTTGTCGAGTGCCCTTGATCTGTCTGTCCACAATCTGATCATTGGATGCTTATTGTATGCAGTCGGGGTTGAGCTATGTTGGTGTCAATTGTTCTTCTACTTCTGAGGTGTCCAATAATGGTGGGAAATAAGGGCGAAGGAGATCCACGTTGAACATTGGGTGCAGACCAAGGAAAGGAGGAATGTTGAGCTTAAAAGAATTATCCCCCATGGACTTGGTGATAGTGTACGGTCCATAATGGAGTGGGCGAAGCTTCCAATGGGGTCATGTAAGGCATTCTTTCTGCAAGTGCAACCAAACTTTGTCGCCCACCTGAAACTTATGCGGCACCCGATGTTGATCATGGCATTGTTTGTACTTGTCATTGGACTTCTGTAGGATATTCTGAACCTGCTGGCAGATGTGCTGGATCCGCTCAATGAACCGAGTGGCTTTGTCAGCTTCATTTGGAACAGGAGATGAGTCAGTCGAAGTGACCGCAAGGGGAAGTGCAACATCTATGGGACCGAATGGTTGGAATCCCAACCCCACTTGAAAGGGGTTGTGGTCGGTTGAGCTATGCAAGGCTCGGTTGTAGCTATGTTGGACATAGGGAAGGCTCTCATCCCATGTGCGAGGGTTCTNGCTTAACACAAAATAACAGAGATACAGTAAAACTGGTTTTCTATTCAATAACGAAATAAGCTGAAACTGTAAAATGCAGTGGAAACAAGCTTGCTGGAATGGTGGCGGCTTATCTTTGAGAAGAGATGTGATGGCATCGCGCATTCACAAGAAGTAGGTTACAATGAGGCTCTGAAGGCCTTTTTACAATAATAAAGAATGCCCAAAAACCCTAGACATCCAAAAACCTAACCCTGGGAGATGAAGCGCCAAAAGTCATGTGGGCCCCGTTTGGGTAAGCTAGTACATCAACTTTCCAGGGTCGTAACTTTTGCATATGATCTCCGTTTTAGGCGTGTTATAGCCCGTTGGAAAGGTATCATCGAGGAGATTCATTTTGGGGGCTCAATCATGCCTTTGGATATCAATGAGGAGATCTATACCGAAAAATCTTCATTTAGGCCCTCAAAATGGCCCTAGAAGTAAAGACTGCTAAAAATAGTAAATTGCCAAAAATGTCAGAAAACTGTTTTGAGCCAGTTGGAAAAGGTGGGTGGACACCAATATCCATCTGGATCAATCCTCCCTCCTTAGGAAGCAATGGTATCCATTGCATTTAGGTCCCCCATTAGATGAGGAAATTTCTGCTGAATTTGGCCCCGGGTGAGCCACTTGCCTTGGTGCAAGAGCTGCCCTGCTTTGACAAAACGATAAAGTTGGATCCTTTGTTGTCGAGTGCCCTTGATCTGTCTGTCCACAATCTGATCATTGGATGCTTGTTGTATGTAGTCAGGGTTGAGCTCTGTTGGTGTCAATTGTTCTTCTACTTCTGAGGTGTCCAATAATGGTGGGAAATAAGGGCGAAGGAGATCCACGTTGAACATTGGGTGTAGGCCAAGGAAAGGAGGAATGTTGAGCTTAAAAGAATTATCCCCCATGGACTTGGTGATAGTGTACGGTCCATAACGAAGTGGGTGAAGCTTCCAATGGGGTCATGTAAGGCGTTCTTTCTGCAAGTGCAACCAAACTTTGTCGCCCACCTGAAACTTATGCGGCACCCGATGTTGATCATGGCATTGTTTGTACTTGTCATTGGACTTCTGTAGGATATCCTAAACCTGCTGGCAGATGTGCTAGATCCGCTCCATGAACCGAGTGGCTTTGTCAGCTTCAGTTGGAACAGGAGATGAGTCAGTCGAAGTGACCGCAAGGGGAAGTGCAACATCTATGGGACCGAATGGTTGGAATCCCAACCCCACTTGAAACGGGTTGTGGTCGGTTGAGCTATGCAAGGCTCGGTTGTAGATATGTTGGACATAGGGAAGGCTCTCATCCCATGTGCGAGGGTTCTTTGAATTATACATGCGAAGGATATGCACAGTCATTCGATTTACAACCTCGGTTTGGCCATCTGTCTGGGGGTGGA
>JZKD02S0225003.1:146334-165780 GCA_000966675.3 Picea glauca
CTCTCCTAGTGTCACTGTCTGTTGTAGATCTATCTCTATATGCTGATTATGTTTCAAATCTAAGTTATTCTTGCATTAATTTTTAAAAAGGAGACTGCTGTTTGAAATTTACCCTAAATCTAACAGGAGGCTTTGGGACCACAAAAAAATATTAAAATATTTCTCCAAAGTTGGGCACCCTTGATAAATGTACAAATGGTAGTTATGCCCCCATAAGTGTGCCAAGATGTAATGATTAAGGGAGCACTCCACTTGACAATGGAGTCAACAACCTAGAGATTCCCAAAATGTGATAAAAATAACAAGATCAAGTAGGGCGGTCTCTTCAATGCATAACCAACTCTGCCCAAAAATGGGTCTCATTAATAAATGTGCAATAGTGCCCCCTTTGATTGTTACAACAACCTTCTTAGGGTGGGAAACCTCAATAAATGTGCAAAGAATGTTGGTCCACATGCATAGTAACCATATCTCCTCCAAGAAAGTCAAACGGAAGTGGAGCGCTCTAGATAAAAGTGCATGGGAGGTGGAGCACTCCTCATAAGATAAGCATGGATACCCAAAATAATGTGCCACATAACATGAATCCACGTGCATTGCCACCAAACCTTCTCAAACCAAGGATCAAAAGTGGAACAGTCTAGGAGTATGTGCAACATGTGAGGAGCATTCCACTAAACAAGTGTGAAGAATCCAAATCGTGTGCTACAACCTGAAACCATGTTCCAATACCATCAAACCACCCCAATACCATGGGCCAAAGCATAGGATGCTTTAGAAACATGTGCAAGACCCCTCAAACAACGTGCAAAGCAACCTTGGAACCCCTTTGTTGATGGGCATTCCACTCAAAGGGTGTGCTATGGCATGTGTGAATGCATCCAATTATCAAATCAACCATCGATATGCCAAATGCTCCTCCCAATGTGAACACATGGTGGTCAAAGGATGCTCCTCTCCTCCAATGCTCTTTCGAACTAACTCCCCAATGCATGTGATGTGGCAAATGTAAGATCAAATGTGAGCCAAGAAGACAAGGTGCTCATCCAAATCTCTCTTTTTGTGATGTGGCATGCCTCCACATATGTGCTTGTTCCTAGGGAAATGTGAGATATCCCTCGAATGAACCATCATGCATGAACTGTGAATTAAGGCCCTGAAAGTGTAACATGTGCTGCTTGCTTCAAGAGATAATCCATGATGAAGCAAAAGGTATCAAGAGCGACAACAAGTGGCCATCAAGACAACATCCTCTATAAGCAACCTGCTTGGGCAGGGTCTTCAATGTGGATCAAGGCCTCATACAACATGAGGGGTAACACCACCCCTGCATGGGTACCTCCATCATTTAATGGGGCCTGTGCACTTCAACTCATTGTTTACAAGATTAGGTTATCATCATCTAACGATATTTCAATATGCTCTATGCTATTAAAATGGGGTACCACATCCCCTTCCCCCTTAAGAGGAGCATTTCCCTCAATGCAATCATGCTTGCTAGAAAAACAAATGTTGTTCCCACAAAACAACCTCTAGTTCTCACATTGCTTCATTTGGGTTCTTAATGCTCCCATTGGACCTTAACTTTTCTGATAGCCCTTTCCCGAGGATTGCATCTTTAATGTCTTAATAATCATCAAAGAATAACTTTTGTCATCATAAGCAGCAGAGCTTCGATTTTCTTTTACGAATCCTTTTGTCCTTCCCTTCTTTACATAGGATACGTAATCGCAGACACTAGCTAGCAGTAACCTGCATTAGGTGAAAACCAAGAAGAGGATATTAAACACAGTATGCAGAAAGGCTTTTCAGTTTTAGCAAAGGCTTCATACTACCCAGGGGGGGACATGCCTGTTACTTTATACAATAAGTTACTTCTAAACTTTTCCCATTACACAATCAGATCTGTATCCAACTCGTTACTAATTATAGTTCTAAGGTTCTGAATCACCTTCATCAAACTTTGTCTCTTAAATCCAATCTATATCAGCTTTGCATCCAATCCAACAAGGAACATTCTCCTTTGACCATCTCACCACAAAACGTACAGAATTTTTATTTTTCAGTCATGTCAAATTACTGTCTCTGGAGTTTAGATCCTTGTGCAAAATATGCTTTACCTACCTGCTCTTGATATTTCTGCTGGCTAATGCTATAAATGTCAGTTTTTACATTCACAACAGTGTAGACAGGAATGCACATAAGAATGAGAGAGAATAGATTGCTATACAATGGAGTGATGCAATGTCTTGAGTCTTGACTCACATTACAAAATAGGAGAGGGAGGAGTAGTTATGAAACTCCCAATTACCTACTCTTTTAATGACTACATCTGTTAACTCATGATTATATTACTTTATTATAATGGCTCTAACTAAGCCTTTATTATAGGTCTAAAGTAAGCTAAGTCCTAATTATGACCATTATATCTAGCACCCTCCCATAGTGTTAATGTTACATAAAATCGGTTGTTCCAAAACAGAAAAAAATCTTTGGACAAGAAAAATGTTTGCAACCCACTCCAAATAAGGTCTTCAATCAGCAATTGGAGGTGAATTGTATTGAGCAAGGTTGATGAAGATCAAGTCATGTCGCCATCCTTCTACGTGTCCATTGACTCATCAACCGGGAGAGAGCCAATGTTGGCTGAATAGTTAGCGTTTCCACCATTGACATAGAACGTGGCTTGTTCATTGAACTCACCTCCTCCACATCTTGGTGGTTCAACATATCAAAGTTTTTCATTTGCTTCTCTAAGGAATCACCATCTCGTCTCACTACATTTCCACCCTCCCCGAGGGTCTTCCTTTCTTCATGACAATCAACAAATAAAGCGTAATAAATCTACTGCTTACCCTCTTGTTTCTCTAGGTTCTCCCTTGTAACCCTCAACTTCACTTCACCATCCACTAGTGGAAACAACACTTGTTCTTCCACACCCACAGCGATTGTCATTTTGCTCTTTTTGTCAACAATAATGAAGAAAACTGAGGTACTATGAGGCTGCCCAACAGTTCTGTCTTTGACCTCTTGTTGGGCTCTAAGTTCAATCTCCAAAACTGTCCTTTGCTGCTGTTTTAGGACAACAAACAGTCAAGTACTTTTCTGCTCATAATTTTTATGGTTAAGTGTTCTTTGAGGTGCCCTTGCAAGTGTTTTCGAATTGGTGGTTAGCACATGCAATATAGCTCAAAACAAATAACACTCCTCTAGATGTTTACAACTCTAAAATGCTGATCTAACAACTAAGCATGCATGGAATTTGGACACAAGTATTTTTGGTCAACACGACCCTGGATAAAACCCCCCCGGGGAAAACCAATTTAGAATGAAAGTATATATAAGTGATGTCTAAAGCATGAGATACAACAAGTATGCAAATACAATGGAACCCGATACAATAACAACTCCTCTCGAGGTGCTTTAGAGTTCCAAGAAGAGATATGTGCCCAAGCTTAGTGCACCCTCTTCCTTTGTTGCCTATCTCACTGAAACAATGCGCGCTTGACCCTCTGAGCTCTGATGAAGAATCCCTTGCACACAATGAAGCTCTTGTGTGCTACCTCTCCACTGAAATTGACGGATCTACGATCGTCCAACTGTAGCTAGTGCCTGTTATGAGTGCGCCCTCCTCCTATAGTGCGCCCTCCTCCAAGCAAGAACAACCACCACAAATAAATGAGGGTCTAAGCTTCCATGAGCCCTCCATGGAAGGAGGCACCCAAGCTTCCCTCATCCAATGCCTCCATCCTCATCCCCTTGCTCCTCTCCCAACTCTCTTGGTGAACATAACAAGGAAAAAAACCTCCCTTTGCCCCTTGCGCCCCTCTTGAACCTCCATAAGGAAACCTAAAGTGTGGATGGCTAGGATCACCCCWTGCCATCTCTAATCAATGKTTGAGATCTCTCCAAAAGAATCTCAACTTAAAACCCACTTTGGTTTAAGTTCCCTAAGTTTACTTTATGTCTCCTCATTCACACACTTRGTGAATAATTAGTCACTTTAGGCTAAAATGACTAAATTTTAYTTTTGACTTAAATCTCCTAAGTCAAAGTGAAATTAGACATAAAGTACAKGGCACAATGGTACAAACATCTCCCTCTTGTGGTTAGAGGCCTGAAACCACAAGGGCACCACTTTCCAAGGTACCCAAATCTCAACAAATAAAACATTTAATATTACTAAAGACAAACATTTAAGTGTGGGCTATGCTTCATAATCCAACTAATGGAAGCTAAATTTCTTTGCAAACTAGGGACACAGTAGACATCCCTAAATAGCAACCTCTTACCTCTCATTTGAAGTTGCACACTTCCCTTGCCTTAACTTTGAATTATTCTCCACCATGCAAGACGACAAAATCAGAGTTGGATTTGTCCTCAACAAAATCAAATTACCAATCTTTCTCATTACTAAAACACTGTGATGCCCTTGAGTCAATAATTTGCTTTGTTACCAATGACTCCTTTATCACAAGTCACAAACACATAAAATTCTTCTTCCTCTTTACATTCTATTATAGTTAGGGATCTATCCAAAGTTTCTTTCCTTTGACTAGGACCCCTTAGCTTTGGTCACCCCCGGAGTACATCACCTACTATTACATCGGCCCTTTCACAGTGATCGACAACTCCAACAGTGAGCCTATAACTCGCCCCCCCCCTCGCCCTCGACCATTAGGACCAGCAGGTCTTGACAGCATCTTTTTCTCTCTCTCTTGATCAACATTGGGATCTCTAGTCTCTAGCCTCTCTATTCTGTTACTGCACTTATACCTTTGTATCTTTTCAATACACTGCGAGGGAATAGCTTAGCTAGATACTCAGTTGTGCTTTTTTCTTTTTCGCCTTTTGTTGCTTTTGGAATTGATATAGGAGTTCCTTTCGCACTCCCACATTGTATTTGCACTGAATGTACCTTCTAGTCCTATTGACTAAAATGACTTTTGTGGTGATTTGTTGAACATTAATAAAATTATCTTATCCTATCTTATCTTCCCATACCGATTTTCAGAAGAAGGCCCTTGTGTTTTTCATCCCACAATTGTTTTCCTGCAAAATTTGGCCATATGTCCCAACTTGCCACAATAAAAATACTTTACACCTTTCCAGGTTTCAGAGAATACAAATCAACACTCTTGCTGCCATCTTCATGCTTGCCTTTGCCCTTGAATTATGCTTTGAAGGTGATGTTTGATTCTCCATTCATATTGCTGACACTGAATTGCTTCTTCGACCCATCCTTCTATAAAAGCTTCTTACACAGTTGCTCATATGTCATATCAGCATCTCCATTGGTTATATTCAAGGTTTCAACAAAATTTTCATATGAAGGCAGTAGGCTTTTTAATTAACTATTACCATGTCTTCTTCTTCAACTTTTCTATAAACGGTTTTCAATTGATCTCTATTCTCTATTATTCTTAATAAGTGATCTTGAAAAGACTTTTATTTATCTTTATTGAAAATTAACAAATTCTTTGAGAAAAAAGCTCTACCTTTATTTGACGTCTCATGTATGTTTTTCAAATGCTCCCAAATCTTGAAAGCATTGTCATAGTCTTTCACTTCATGCAACATATCATCGGTCACAGAGAGCTTGATCAATATCACAGCCTCCTGATTTCTTGCATCAAACTCAGCTTGAGCATCCTCATCTGTTGTACTTCGCACCTCCTTTCCTGAGACAATTTTGTCTAAGCATTTGTATTCAAAGATTGAAAACATTCTCTCTTTCCACGTGGTGAAATTTTTATTGTTAAACCTTTTATTGCCTTCCAATGTAATATGGGACAGACTGGCCATTTTAAAGGTTTAAATACGTTAAATAAATTCTGAATAGGGTTATCTCTCTTTCTGCTGTAACTTGGCTTTTGACAAACTTTACTGCTGTAAAAGAAATCAATTACAGAGTTACTGTTTTGTTTCCAGAAGTTTTACACAAAAATTGTTTACAAACTTCTCCAATTGTTCACTAATCTCATAAATTTCATAACAAACTTGGATTTCTGTTTTGAAAATCTTTGACAGTAAACTTCTCTTCCGGAATTCTTCAAAAAACTTATAATAATGGAAAGCAAAATTACCATTTTTGTCTTAATTCTTCATCAAATCAGCCCTAGCTCCGACCCTTGTATGTTGACTTACCTACAGGTTGGCCTGATCCTCTGCCTTGATTCCTCTACTTAGGTTGGTCCCATCTCTTTGACTGCCTGATTCCTTTGCTTAGGTTTTTTGGTGATGCGATTCCCCTCACGAACGAACATGTATATCCCTCACGGACCTGCGACCCTTGGGCTCTTTATGGATGGATATGTGTAACATTTTTAATTTTTTTTTTTGCATAGATGGCACAAATATTCTTGATGACAACTTCCTCACAACATCACGGGCTCAAGGCATCACATGAGCTTTGACAATCCCCAGAACAATTTTGGCAATCCTTGACTGGGACGACTCGACGACAATATCCCCATGACGTCTTTGTTTGTTGACTGGGATGGACTCTCATGATGTCGACATGAGGTGACTCCTCACAGCATATTCACAATCCCCACATCAACTTTGACAACACGAGCTCAACTCTCTATGTCTCTTGCAAATCTGCGCGACTATGATCACTGTTGTAACCTTCATGCTCCTCCGGGCAAACCCATGTGATTTGTAACTTGTAACCATATCACTTACATGCGCCTCCTAATCACGATTCCTCTTACAATTATTACTGGGAGAGCCTTGAATTCCTATGATTCTCTCTAATGGAAACTTTAATCAAATAATAAATCATAAATTTTTTCTCAAGTATCTACCTAAATTACCAAGATAACTCCATTTGAAGTTGGCTTGCCTTACTCTTCTGTCTACCTTGTGTGTGATAGCACTGAGCAGCCCATTGGCACCTTCTCTGATCATAGCAGTCCCTCAACTCCTTCACTTGCTTCCTCAGCACTTTCTCTTCACTATGACTCTAATACCATGCCAGTTTTACACACACAAGAGCATAGACAGGAATGCACATAAGAATGAGAGAGGATAGATTGCTATATAATTAAGTGA
Organism: Picea glauca; assembly: GCA_000966675.3. NCBI lineage: Eukaryota > Viridiplantae > Streptophyta > Pinopsida > Pinales > Pinaceae > Picea > Picea glauca. The sequence continues at coordinate 153,391 of JZKD02S0225003.1, forward strand.
TGCAATGTCTCATTACATTGTAGGAATGAGAGTGATGGGTATGTGTTATATTCTTTGCAAAATTGATCCCATGTACTATATATTGATATGGGAGCAAGGGGGTCCCCGGAATTTTGTTTTTGGTGGTTTTTTGTGCCTGTTTTTGACGGTTTTTTGGGCCTGGGCACATGGTTTTCGCCGATGGTTTTCTAATTCTGGTTAAGCAATTAGGGTTGTTGACTAATCCGGGTCAATGGATTAGGGGTTTGGATGCTGCAGGACCATATATACATATTGTATTTTAAAAAATGAAAAAGATAATTAATAGAAGATTAGAGGTGCAGCTCTAAACAGGTTGCTGGTTTTCTCGGTTTGGGTTTCCAGGGTAAAATATCTGTGTAATGTGTGGGTGCCATTGTATCTTTTCTATTTTTATTAAGAATCTATTTGCAGTAATTTATTGTACAAGGTTAAAATCTACAAAGAGGAGTCATTATGCAACTCCTGAACACCCAATCTTTTAATGACTACATTTATTAACTCATGATTACATTGCTTTATTATAAAGTCTCTAACTAAGCCTTTGTTATATGTCTAAAATATATGTAAGTCCCAATTGTGATCATTATATCTGACAATGACATGTACCCAAATCATCAACTGCCAATGTTATATGGTGCAGTGTGTTTTAGGGCATTTGTGTTTAGGCCAAGTCTTTCAATAAAAAATCCATCAGTAGTTAGTGTAGATGGTGCATCATAGAAATGAATGGTGACCACATTTGAAATTTAGAGCCCGATTTTGAGTGCTGCAATCGCTGCATGTATAAATTCCATTTGATTTTTTCATATAGTTTTATGAATTCAATTTTCAGAAAAATGCTCCGTGTATAGCTTTTAGTGTCATTCAAATATCTCTGTCTGTTATCGAAATTATCAGAATGAAACTTCCTTCAATTAAAACTTCCTATTGTTTCGTTGCCCGTAAAAGGAAGAATATACGAGACCTTTCGGTGTTTTGTTGTTACAGCCTTGAAATTGTCGATCAATTTGGTGTCTTTGTTCATTTATTATTTTTACCAAAGATACTGTCCTCACTGCATTCTCACACCACAAGTAATTTCTCACATAATTTCTAAGCAGCTCTGAAAATTCAGCCTCTGCTTGTAAGTTTTAACCCATCATATCCCGGAGCCTTCTCATTACCAGTAAAATGGGTTCTTTCTCCACCTTTGGATTAGTTAAATTCTAGTGTTACATGGGGACGCGTTCCTGAGGGTAGGGGATGTGCTCCCCACGAATCTGGGACGTGGGTACTCCAAGGGGGCAGTTTCTCCATTTCCTCTTTTTGGGGGGATGCGAGGGGATGAAGTAGGAATGTTCCTCTCAAAAAATTAGATGCTCCGATGCTCCCTTTTGACCAAAGTCAGCTGTTTTGAGGAAAAGAAAGACAAAAATGCAAAATAAAACATAAAATGAATGTAAATGTAATGCACAGATGAGGAGGGACCTAATGAGTCACAACTCGGGTTGGTCGGACTGCTACTGAGTATTCTGGAATCTGGAGAATTCAAATGATTCTGATTCAGATAGTGACATTCCCATGGTTAGTCCTTATTCCCTTGTGCAGTAGCGAGATGGAGAGACTAGTGGGGCATTGCCTTGAGCAGTAATGCTCATTTGTCATTTGACCTGTTCTTGGATTAGTGATCTTAAGACTTAGATCTATATCTTTTGAATTTTCCAAATATAATGAGCATTACACTATTAATAGATGATATCTGAATCAATATTATTATGTTATGTTACATTATTACATGTATTGTTTATGATTTATTATGTTACAGGTAATGAGGAATGTTATTGGCGCATTGTTATGTATAGGATCTCAATGAATTATGTTTCAGTTTTCATATATTTTAATTTATATTTCCTAGTATTTCGGGTGGGTTGCCTTATGTTGGAGACACCAATGTCCCCTATAACGTTCCCTAGAATCTCGGGGGTGCTTCCGCACATGCCCCACATGCATTTACCAGCTCCCACGTCTGCACGTCCCGGAAATAGAGTGGAACATTGTTAAATTCTCTAACACAAGGTTCTTTTGAATTCAGTCTTTGGGATGGGTTGACACTTTTAACTGTAATTCTTTAATCATCCTCTTAGTTACATGATCTGTTTGTCTATTGTCAAAATTTTTGTGTATGCATCCAATATCTCATTTATATCTACAGGAACCGGCATAACTAATATGGAAACTATTGGTTTTTCAATTTTATGACAATGTATTAGGGATTTACAGCAAGTTTTACTGACTTAATGCTCTTTGTTTTGATGTCAGGCCCAAGATCTCCTGCATAGGTATCTAGACAAGACTTTGACTATAATTGCCAGTCCAGAATCACCATCTCACGTGTGCAAGAGCACAATAGATGATGCCGAGGATGAGATTCGTCTTTTTAGGCGGGCACCTCGTGGAATCACTGTCAAACCTGTAGGTATGCTTTAAATGTTCAATAAAAAGAGTTCTGAAAACTAGAAAGAGATCAAGGGGTTTGTGTTAGATCTTTTCTTGAGTTAGATTAGTGTGGTTAGAGATTTGACATCACATGTAGTGATTCTCATTGTATGTGGATAGACAAATTCTACAACATAGAGATTTTCATTGACAGATAAGGTCTTCATCTTCACTTTATCTTTTCTCACCGTCTTTGGCAGCAGAGACACCTGAAACGTTGATCCCTAGAAAGAAACCAAGAATCCCCCCAAGAAAAGATATCGATGAGAAATCAGTAGAGGTGATTGTCTACTCTTATGTGTAGCCTGATCGACAAGTTAATTGTAAACAATTGTTGGGCTATGAAGCTTAAAAAGGCGATTTATTATGTTCTTGAAGTATGCCACAAATTTTCATTATCTCATGCTAATTCATTTGTGATCACATACCAGTTTCAGTCTCAAATTCAGTCTGTTGCTGTTGATGGGGCTATTATTATAGCCAAGGCAGAGAAGGAAAAAACAAGGGCATTGGTCAGAATGCAAGAAAAGGAAGCAGCAGCTCAGGCAGCAGTGAAAAAAGAAGAAGAGAGAGTCGCCTTGTTGAAGCAGCAAAGGGGAGAAAAATGGCTTCCTTCTATTGCCAGTGAAATGTTTGGTAACACAATTGCCAAAATAAAAAAGTTGTAAGATCAATGTCAAAATCTAGAGAAGAAGCATTCAAAACAGTGCTATAACTTAAATGGCATAGAAGTTCATACAAATGTGACACATCAAGAGAGTGCAAAGAGACATACAAATAAGAAATTGAGCGGGGCAAAATGAATGGGAATCAGGAGAAGAAACGATTGCAGATAAAAGTCTTCTACACTTTCTACGTCATAGATAAAATAAGTTTTTTCTTCCATGAAAGTGATGCACTATGTTTTACAATCTTAATTTAAATTCCTTTATGATTGTGTCAATCCATGATCTGTGTGATTCCAAAATTCTTCCTTGACTGTATATATGTGCGTGCACAAAATATTGCTGACTTTACTTAATGACTTAGTTGGGTTTATGAGAACCAAGATGAAAACACCAGATTTACCAATTAGTCAACTGATTAGGAAATGATATGATGTGTTAAATTGGATACAAATTTTCATCCATTATAAAAATACACAATTCGCTATATTAGGAATTTACTAATTTGTCTGTCGAACTTTGTAAGCCATGGACCTTGAAAAAGAGCCATGGTTTGCTGAAATGAGAAGGAAAATAAGATCGATGATAAGATTTTATTCGGTATAGTATAAACAACCATCTTGGCAGTGTCAATTTTTATGCATCTAATTTCAGATCTGAAAATTACTTCCAAGTGACTCAAACAGTAAACCCTAGGGCTGTTATCACTGAATACTTTTACACTGAAATTATGACAGAAAATTACAGCAGCGGAAAATACCAGGATCAGAACGAAATCACTCATACATGTGAGACACAAAAAAACAGTTCTGTTAACTTTTCAAAATTCAGAATTTCTGAAGGCAAAACCAGCCCTCTCAGCGATTCTCAAAATCACCAAATCTCAGAACAAAATCAGTCCTCACAATTTACAAACTCAACAAAATTCCGGAAAAATCCACAACTTACAAATCTGTTGCAAACCTGCTGTATGACCTGCTGACGTCAGCTGTATGGTTGCCGACGTCACACCATATGGCCTACCCAATCTGCCCAGAAAAATCTGCACGTGCGGCCTGCCTGTACGGCTCGCATGTGCAGCCTTCTTTCTCCTCTGTCTGCGGTTGTACGACCGCCCGTACTGTCCTGTACGATCTGCACGTGTGTCAGGCCTGTTGTACGGACTGTATGGTCCCACATGTGCGACCCTCTTCTGCCTTTTCTCCCACGTGCAGCTTCCTCCTTGGCTGAGAAAAATCAGAAAAACAGAAAGATAGAAATCCTAGGCCAGATTTGCCAAAAGTACAGAAATTCCCTTTGCTGAAATCACCAAGCTCTTTAGCACAAGTGCTTACTCACTTATGCTAACTCTATAATGTTACAATAAGATTTGTTCTCACATTGCCTCTCTTTTTATAGGAGTCCAAAGTAAGTTTAGAAGCCCTTAGCTTACTCTAAGGAGCCCTTCACTAAACTCAACATTAAATTAGAATTGTTTATTCACACATGTGGGTGTGAAGCCCCAACATGTGGTTATGAAGCCCCAACTCCAATCCAAGGGGGTTTTCACCAAACGAAAAGTATAATGTGGTGCCAACGAAGATTCCCACATGCCTGACACCAAGGCCACTTGTGGGAATACCTCTCGAAGATACAAAACATCAAACACTTCCTCTTAGCGAGAGAGGTATTATCAACCACTCCTAGCTTGTCTCTGAAGTAGACAAACTTCCCCTTTACTAGGGGTTTGGTGAAAATATCTGCAATCTGCTCATCTGTGGAAATATATTGGAGCTTCATCGCTCCCTTCTGCACCCTATCTCTGAAGAAGTGGTATATGATCTCAATGTGTTTTGACCTGTCATGAAATATTGGATTCGCCAAGAGCTTGACACAGCTCTGATTGTCGCAATAAATCACTCTCCTCACATGACCAGATAAACCTGCAAAGAGCTTGCGAAGCCAAATAGCCTCACAACTTGCCAAACTAGCTGCCATATACTTTGCCTCTGCTGAATTGAGTGCCACGAAACTCTGTTTCTTGCTGAACCAAGAAACCATTGTTCATCCCAGGCTGAAACAATCACCATAAGTGCTCTTCCTATCAACAACACTACCTTCCCAATTTGAGTTTGAATACCCATGCAACCTCACTCCATCATCCCCCACATATCTCAAACCAAATCCAACTGTACCCCGAAGGTACCTGAGCACATGCTTCGCTATAACCCAATGCACTTGCCTTGGCTCAACCATAAATTGGTTCAAGGTGTTAACAACAAAGCAAATATTCGGCCTGGTATTGACCAGATACATCATCGAACCAATCAACTGCCTGTACATTGTGGGATCCACCAACTAAGAATCTGGAGACCCCAACTTCTTCAGATTGGTGATCATAGGTGTCGTCGTGGACTTACAGTCCATCATCTTGAACCTCTTCAGTATCTCAACTGTATACTTCCCTTGTCTGAGGAAGATCTTGCCCGACTGCTGCCACACCTCTAAACTTATGAAGTAATGCATCAAATCAATGTCCTTCATCTCGAACTCCAAAGCCAAATCCTTCTTGCACCTGATAATGAGCTCCTCAGCTCCCGCGAGGAACAGGTCATTGACATACAACACCAATATAAGAGGATCCTTACCAACCTATAAGAGACATACAACACCAATATAAGAGGATCCTTACCAACCTATAAGAGATATAGGTTGGGATCCACTTCACTTCTGGTGAAGCCCATGCTCCGCAAATACTCGCCAATCCTAGAGTACCATGCCCCGGGTGCCTACTTGAGTTCGTACAAAGCTTTCTTCAACCTGCAAACATGAAACTCTCTCCCATGTACTTCAAAGCCCTGAAGTTTCTCTATGTACACCTCCTCAATCACACCATTGAGGAACACTGTCTTCACATCCATTCGATGTATCCTCCATCCCATAACAGAAGCAAGAGAGATAACAACCTTGATAGAAGTATTCTTGGGGACTGGAGAAAAAGTCTCTTCGTACTCCACTCCCTCTTTCTGGGAGAACCCTCTCGCCACAAACCTTGCCTTATACTTCTCGATGCTACCATCTGCAATATGCTTGATCTTATAGATCCACTTGGAAGTCACCACAAACTTCTATTTTGGTTTCAGAACTATGTCCCACACATCATTCTTCATGATGGATTGATATTCCTCCATCATGGCATCTTTCCAAACCCGTTGGCTTGCTGCCTCCTCAAAACTGGAAGGCTCAGAAGCAATGATGTTACTCATAAGTGCAACATAGTTGGAAAATCTCTATGGAGGCCTCCTCTCCCTGAAGGTGCCCCTGGGGTGCAGTATGCTCCTCCACATCCTTCTGGGTATCTTGAAGCCATCTAGGCCTCATGTCCTCGTCACTAGGAGGGTCCACTGGATCCACTGGGTCCTCTGACTCCTCATGGTCTGAAGGTTGATCCTCTGCACTAGATGGACCTGTACTCTCCTCAACCTTCAGAGCCTCCTGTTCCTCACCATCTGCTGTGGTCTCTCGGGACCTCTTGAAAGCCAAATCCTCCTCAAACCTGACATCCTGACTAACCTCAATGTACTGCTGTCCTGGAATGTAGATCCAGTAGGCCTTCGAAGTCTCGCTGTATCCCACAAACATGCCCTTCTTCCCAGAAAATTCTAACTTCGTCCTCTTCTCCTTAGGAACATGAATGTAAATTGGACAACCAAAGATCCTCAAATGGCCTATCTTTGGTTTCACTCCGGTGAATGCCTCCTCGAGAGTCTTGTCCTCCAAGATCCTATGAGGACTCTTGTTCTGAACATAAATTGCTGTGTTACACGTCTCTGCCCAAAGCAACATGGGTAGATCTTGGTCATGCAACATTGCCCTGGAAGCCTCAACTATGGTCCGATTCTTCTTCTCCGCAACCCTATTCTATTGTGGGTTGAAAGGCATTGTCAGCTCCCTCTTAATCCCTGCTTCTTTGCATAAATCCATGAACTCGTTGGAGGTATACTCGCCCCCGTTATTTTACTTCAAGACCTTGATTTTCTTCCCTGTCTAATTCTCCACCAGAGCCCTGAACTCCATGAATCGATTGAAGACCTCAACGTTGGTCTTCATGAAGAAGATCCATGTCCTCCTGGAATAATCATCAATGAAGGTCATATAATACCGGTAACCACTCTAAGATGGAACTGACATTGGTCCACATACATCTGAATGTACTAGGTCCAAGATCTCCTTGGACCTACTATCATCGCTCGAAAAAGAAGCCTTGGCATTCTTTCCAAGTGCACAACCACTGCATACACCCTAGTGCTTTGCTCCAAACTCTGGAAGACTTGTAACCATCCTCCTTAACATTGACAAAGCCTTGTAATGCAAGTGTCCCAATCTCCTGTGCCAAAGTTCGCACAGACTATCACAGTCATGTACCAAGGCCTGGGTTGACTGTCTATTCAATCTATAAAGGCTACCATCACGAGCACCAATTATCTTTGCTGAGTCAAAGCTCGATCCACTCGACCAAGCAAGAATCTGTCTATCTACGAATGTCACTGCATATCCTTGTCTTCCATGGAAGAAATAGAAAGTAGGCTCTTCTGTAGTCCTAGTACATAAAACATGTCACTCATCCCGACAGGATTCCTAGACTCCAATTGAAATTAAGTTGTCCCAACTCTGTTGATTGCATACTTGGTATTATCACCAAGCTCCACCCGCAATCCTGAGTTCTCTTCCGACGAATTGGTGAGTGACTCCATATGACGAGAAGCTCCACTATCCACCAATCAAGTCCCCATGGTGATGAACCAAGATCATAACCCTGTTGTAACAAAAAATTTGCAGTAACAAATTTGCAGCTACAAATGTGTCTCAAGAGATGACTCCCTCACTTTGATTCGATGTCAATTTTTATGCATCTAATTTCAGATCTGAAAATTACTTCCAAGTGACTCAAACAGTAAACCCTAGGGTTGTTATCACTGAATAATTTTACACTGAAATTATGATAGAAAATTACAGCAGCGAAAAATACCAAGATCAGAGAGAAATCACTCATACACATGAGACCAAAAAACTGTCCTGTAAACTTTTCCAAATTCAAAATTTCTGAGGGCATAATCATCCCTCTCAACAATTCACAAAATCACCAAATATGAGGACAAAATCAGTCCTCTCACAATTTACAAACTCAACAAAATTCCGAAAAAAATCCACAACTTACAAATCTGTTGCAAACCTGCTGTACGGCCTGCTGATGTTAGCTATACGACTGCTGATGTTAGCTATACGGCTGCTGACGTCACATTGTACGACTTGCCCAATTTGCCCATAAAAATCCGCATGTGTGGCCTGCTTGTACGACCTGTACGTGCAGCCTTCTTTCTCCTCTATCTGCGACTGTACGACTGTCCGTACTGTCCTGTACAATCCACATGTGTGGCAGGCCTGCTGTATGGATTGTATGACCCTCTTTTGCCTTTTTTCCCACGTGCAAGCTCACACGTGCGGCCTCCTCATTGGCTGAGAAAAATCAGAAAAACAAAAAGATAGAAACCCTAGGCCAGATTTGCAGAAGTGCAGAAATTTCCTTTGCTGAAATCACCAAGCTCCTTAGCACAAGTGCTTGCTCACTTATGCTAACTCCATAAAGTCACAATGTCACAATAAGATCTCTCACATTGCCTCTCCTTTTATAGGAGTCCAAAGTAAGTTTAGAAGCCCTTAAGTTACTCTAAGGAGCCCTTCACTAAACTCAACATTAACTTAGAATTGTTTATTTACACATGTGGGTGTGAAGCTCCAACATGTGGTTATGAAGCCCCAACCAAGCCCAGTCCAATCCAAGGGGGTTTTCACCAAACGAAAAAGTACAATGTGATGCCAACAAAGATTCCCACATGCCTGACACCAAGGCCACTTGTGGTAATACCTCCCGAAGCTACAAAACATCAACAGATAGATAATAAATTCATGTGAAGCGACTACATAATAACTTGCCTCACCAAGAGCCATTTTTTAACAAATATTGCCATCTTTAGCAAACTGACATTTTCAACTATGTGAAGGTACATATTGAGCTGATCGCCAAAAACTCAAGTTTGATTTAGCCAATAACCCGCAGCATGAAAAAACCACCCATAAAGAATGCTAGTGCCTTTTTAAACAAATTGAATGCAATCTCCTTCATAATTGAGAAAATTTTTATGCATATACAAAGATATGCCCAAAACATTTCACAAAGCTGTTATGAAAATTTAAGCCTTCATAACTAGTATTAGGACAACTCCTCTCTTTAAATTGTCCCCAACCAAATTCCAATACATGTTAGATGGAACCTATATCTATAGGTGAAACTGTAAGTGGTTAGACTGCGATGATCGAAAAATCGTAAGTACCTCCCAAGCCACTATGAGATCTGGGTCCCTAGTAAGCATGGAGTTACATTTCAGCGCTCAAAATCTTTTTATTTTTATTTTTTTTTACCTTTGTTGTTTTTAGTATTATGTGTAAATATTAATTAGTAAATCTGAAGATATAGGAAGACCTGAATTTGAATTCATGTAACACGACATTATTCTTGTTGCTGCACCCATTGCATTTTATTTATTAAGGTAGCCTGTTAGAACGACCTTCAACATGAACTGTGTCCATTATCCTCACCGTTGAAAACATGACGTGTTTTAGATTTAGGAAATTATATATTATAGTGGTAGAATATTTATATCCAAATTATATGCATGATACAACAAACATATATGAAAGATTGATAATTGGTTTAGGTTTCAAGGCTAAAGGCTGGGTGGTTCCATACAAGTTATTATATTGTAGATCACATTTTCACTCTTGGGGCATTATCAAGGAAAGTTGAAAACACCAATTGAAAACAATATTATTACCACTTTCTAGCCTTTTGAAAGACATTTTTTTATATATTAAAATAGAAAATATATTATATTAATTAAAAGTCTGCAGCCAAGGCAAGCAGTGTTGATGTTTGGACAACATTGAGAAGACATTCTCTCAAATTAATAATTAATAATAATAATAATAATAATAAATAGTTATTATAATTATTAGAGACACATCCATTCATGGATAATCACCATATGTGTCTTTAGGTTCTCTACATATTTGGCACATTCATCATCGTAATATTGAACCAATTATGAATCTCGCATACATCATATATAATCCATCATATCATCTCATATACAATATTATCTCATATAATATCTCGTATAAAAATTCAACATGGTATCAGAGGGGGACTGGGCTTGACTCCCTCACAAGAGGGCCTAGGAAAATGAGAGTAGAGCAAAATGTTGGGAGTGTTAAATTTATGGGGTTGTTACAATCTCTATGTACAACATATTTACTTTTTACTTCTACCTAAATTATAAAAAGAATTCCATAAATTATGGCGGGCAATAATTTCTAATAAAAATGTCTAATTACCTAAATATGAAGAATGCACTGCATATTTACTTCTACCTATATTTATGCAAAGAATCACATGAATTATGGAGGAACAATTTAACAAAGTCAAATACTATGTGGATGGATTTTAACCAAATTAATCTTTGGGTAGTTAGGGGAGGTATTCTCCAACTATTTATAAGAAATAAAATAAAATAAAATTTAAATTAAATTTTTAAAGAGACGTGTCTCTTTGGATCAATTTAATATTACTATAAAAAAAAGACACTTGAAAGACACAACACCAGACACAAGTTTTTTATATCTCACACGTGGGAAGTGATCTAAGGAAGATACCGAAGTTTCTAAGTAATTGAAATTTTCCGAGTATAATTACTTAGTGATGTTCTAGAATTCAGTAAAGAGATGTTTTTTGTTGTTCTTGTTTCTTGTTCCAGGCAGGTCACAGGTAATAGCTCTGAGAAGGAGCCATAATGACGATCGCATGAAGCAACATGAAGCAAGACTATCCAGACATAAAGTTGTGCACATCCATGTAATGAAGAAGAAGAGGAGGTCAACACATGTAGAGGGAGTAGACGACTCCGAAGACTATATAGCCTCAGAGGGAGTCAAGCTTCAAAGGGAGCATGCAGACTCAGAGTGGGTCTGATCTAAGAGAGAGTCAGTTTCTTAGAGACTTTCATTCATAACGGATTCTTCTTCAGATTCAGATTCAGATGGGAGAGACGTCCTCCGGGACTGACAAACAGGGGACTAGACCTTAAGGAGATATGAGACCTCCTGTAGAGGATTCCCTTGTTTCAGTGAAGGAAGCCAGTCAGAAGGACATCGAAGGCAAAGTATATAGCAACCAGTATTGTAAGCCGTGAAGCAGTGTGGCTTCATAAGTTTCTTGCAGGACTTCATCAGAGAAATGACGCAGAAGGGAGCTGTGAAGCTCCAATACACATCCACAGATGAGTAGCATCAGATAGACATTCTCCCAGAGGGGTCATGCTAATTTGATTGAGGAGAATGATACATTCACTCACAGGATTAGCCATACTGATTTGGCTAGTGGTGAATGGCTCGAGCGTAGTCTTTCTCCTCAGTCATGTTGATTTGAAAAGGAGTTGAAAAGACTTGAGGTGCTGATGTTTCTCCAGGTGGTTGCATCGGGCAAACATTCTCCCAGAGGGGTCATGCTGATTTGACTGAGGATAATGATACATTCACTCACAGGATTAGCCATGCTGATTTGGCTAGTGGTGAATGGCCTAGGGTGTTGATGTTCTCCATGTATTAGCATCCGACACTCTCCTCCGATGGCCATGCTGACTGAGCTAAGGAGAGTGACCCAGGGTGTTGATGTTCTTTGTGTATTAGCATTGGACATTCTTCTTAGATGGCCATGCTAACTTGGTTAAGAAGAATGACCCAGGTGTGGTCTCTATCCTTGATCATGTGATTTGACAAGGACGATGAGAGTTAGTTTATTTCCTAAGAGGGAATAATTTGCAAGCATTGCCTTGACAACTACCATTGAATCTCCAAAAAATAATAATGCTTTGACATTGGCTTCTTTGGCTAGGAGAAGGCTACACATGAGTGCATATGCTTCTCCTAGATTGTTTGTGGCATGGTCTGTTAAATTTCTTAACTCAACACCTGACAATTACTTCTTAGAAAGTCCTTGCTGTAACAAATTGATTAAGTAGATTTAATTGAATAAAAGCACGACCGAGTTTTAACGATCCAAATAATTAAATCAACGGAAGCATAACAAGGAAACCATACACAAAGTACACACTTAATTTCTGGGTAAAATACCCCT